>QANU01110956.1:747610-814287 GCA_003254905.1 Nissolia schottii
CAATAAACACTGTCATACAATAAGTTTACATCACATCAAAAATGCAAACACCGTGATCCAACTTGCTACCAGGAAAACATAAATAAAATTCATAAACTATAAAATCCTAAACAATCTATCACGAGCCCTACGGCGGTCTACGGTCATGACCCGAGTCGGGACCATGGTACGGATAGGGATATGGGTATGAGGGAGGATAAGGGTATGGGGCGGAGGTGGGTAAGGGTGAGGGTATGGTTGTGGTGGGTAAGGCACTGGCGGTGGTGGGTTTAGGTATGGTGGTGGTGGGTTAGGGGAATTTTTAGAAAATGAGTGGAGTGGGGGAGAATGGGAGGGGTAGGGTGGGGTTATAGGACGCAGTTATGAGAAAAATGCCAACCATGTAGGCATTTTTAGTTGAAACATTTTACAAAGAAAATGCCAACTGTGAAGGCATTTTTAGTTGAAACATTTTACAAAGAAAATGTCAACCTTGTAGGCATTTTTAGTTGAAACATTTTACAAAGAAAATGTAGGCGATTTTGACGTGGACGTCCACGCGTCTCGCGGCGTCCACATCAGCCAAAACAGGGGCAGTGTTGTATTATGTTTTCAAAAGGGGGTATTTTCATAATTTGATTTTTTAATGGGGGCAAAAGAGCAAAAAACTCTTCTAAAACACTAAAAGGTAAAACATAAACAACATGTATTACAAAACGGAAGGAGTAGTTAATGTCCCATTCTTAAATTTAATTAATGAGAAATATTAATTATCTATTTAATCTAATTATCCTCTTAATAGCTCATGAATGATACTTGGCAATAATATTATATTTTTCATCTTATTTTGCTCCCTAAAATTGTCATGTTTTTATGAGACTGTTACAAAAATAATTAGGTTAAATAAGTAAGAGACTCTAGCATTATTCTTAATTAATTAATTCATTAATGAATCCATTAATGCATTTATTGCTATATTATTGAATTCACTTAATACATACAATGCTCCATCTTAAACACAATTTATTGATGAAATAACTCATGTAAAAAAAGGGGGGGACAAGTGGAGAAAAAAGAAAAAGTAGCTAGTGAAGGCCTCATTATTTAAAGATCGGCCTCATGAGTCTTAAGAATTCAAGTAATTAGTTTAGTAAGCAATTCCAATCAATTAGCAATGGGTAGCAACAATGGTTCTGTTCCACCTAATCAGCTCCCTGATAATGCTATGCCACTGCCCTCTCACCCTCTTTCTCTCCCTCTCGAGCACATCATGGAAGAAAGGGAGGTGAAGTGATTCTACCTCAATTAATCCTCCATCATTTATTTATTTATTTATATATATTTAAAATATCAATTTCAAATTGTCACCACCCAATACTGTTTTTTGACCAATTGCTAAACGTTTGGTCAATTTGTTTATTTTTACTAGGATTTTGTATTATTTATAATCCTCACACATAAAAATTCACATGCTTTGTTAGAGTTATTATTTAATTATTATAGATCAACACATGACCATGTGAAATTTTTACATGAAAGTATCTGTTTCTCGTAGATATATTTTATTTTCCATAATATATAGTTTGTTTGTTTATAAAAATTAAAATGCAATCTAAACTTGATCTATCTATGCACGTGCAGAGGCTGGCCTTGCAGGAATTTTGGCACAAGCAGTTACTTGAAATTCAATACGGCGATGGTTTGCTCTCTATATTGTTTTCAACAAAACACATAATATATAGTATAGATTTATATAATTTTTTTGTCGTTCCTTTAATATTTAAGTGAAATCATAAGTATGTTATTTTTTTTATTAATCATAAGTATGTTATAATTTCTTAATTAACCTCTTACTTTTGGGGTATGGTTCCCTATGATATATAAATGGCAGTGTCTGTGGACAAGCTGATACTATCTCCAGCTGAGGTCAAGAAAATAATGGAAGCTGAGAATCTCGAGGTTTGCAAATTTTGATTTCTGTTGTTCAATTTATTTTGGATGTAAATTATATCTTAAGAATATACTAATTTAATCAAATTAAAGACTCTTTATTCATCATTTTAATGGATAAATTAATCTAACCTATGAAAGTGTGATTAGACTTAATAAATGTGTGAAATATATTAACAAATTATGAAATAATAATAATAATAATTGTAGTAATAATAATAATATCAACAATAATAATATTAATCATAATAATAAAAAATATTATTATTCCTAATAAAATAATAATAATATTAATCATAATAAAATAATATTATTAGTAGTAAAATAATAATAATAAAAAAATAACTTACTTATCTTATCAGCTTTTGTCCTGTTATCTCAAATACTATTAAAATTTAATCAGATCTTATTATATATGTTATTATCCTATTAGTTGTTATCTTATCTGACGTGCTAAACGGGTTCTAAGTAGATTATATAAGCGAAGGAAGGGAGTACTAATTAAGGATTCATACTTCATGAGTTTCATACTAACAATATTCTCTATTCAAGCTTAACATCAAACAATTAATTTACATATTGTTGGAGAGTACTTTATTCAAACTCAACATTAAGTATACTTCTTGTTAATATTTTAAAAGGTACTAGATCAAACCATTCAATTGAAATTATTAAATCATGAATATACTATAATTTTGTTTTAGTTTTTATATTTAGTTTGACGCATTAAATTAATTGAATCATAAATTAAATGCATTTAATCTTTAAGGGTTTTGCTAACTAATATTCTAAGGGTATGGTTAAGGAGTCAAAAGTAATAAATTTTAAAATTTTAATACATTGGTTGTTCATTAAAAACATAAAAGTTTTAATTTTTTAATACAAAATTATCATTTTTGTTTTATTAACAAGTATTCTAAAGACACTCGTTAATAAAATCTAATCTTTAATTCAGTTTTTAAAATAACTTTTTGTACACATCAAAATAATAATAATAATAATAATAATAATAATAATAATAATAATAATAACTTTTCGTAAATATCTTAGCATATTGTCTAACAACTATTAATTTTGTGACAACAATTAATATTGTAACGTCCATCTTAATTTCTACGGAATTATCAATTTAATTTAGTCAAGTGACTCATATAAAGGGAGGAAAAAAGAATAAAGTTTATCAATGAAAGGATGAACATGTTTGATAACATGAACTATCATAATATTATTATTAAGCAGGTGGAGATAACTCCAGAAGCTTCGACACTGATGAAAAAGGCATCTGAGTTGTTCATTCAGGAGCTGGCCGTACAATCCTGGGTCCGTGCTGAAGCAGAGAACAGGAGCACGAATCCTTGTGATCTTGCCATGGTTGTTAACAAGAATCAAGTCTTCGATTTCCTTGCCCATGTTGTCGATTGCGATCACGATCACGAAGTCGGCCATATCCGCACTAAGGTACAACAATTTCTCCGATTCATAATAAATGTCACATGTATATTTTTTTATTCATTTTATATATATATATACATATATATATATGTATATATTTGTCATTTTCTTTTAATATTTATTTTTTATGTGGTAGCCAATGGTATGCCCTTATTGAAACTAAGCTCGGCAATCCCATGCACTTCGTTTTGTGGAAAGTGTTATGATGAAAACGGGGATGAATAGGGATTGCAATTAGCCCAATCCCGTCCTGTCTCGCCTTGCCCTGGCTAGGTCCGATAATTTAATAATTGACTTGATTTTGAGGTAGGTCTAAAAAAAATTTGTTTGTATTGTATTGGGTTTAGAGCGGGTTTGAATTTTGGGATGTCCGCCCCAAAATTAATATTTATTAAATCTATAATAAATTTAATAAATATATATATATATATTGAAAATATATGTACATATATATATATATATAATCTAAATTCTTGATTAGTTTTTATCTAAAAAATAGGGGTGCACACGGGTCAGGTCGGGTAGGACCCGCCCGTGTCACAGATCCGACCCAACGTCCGACGGGCGGGTCGGGTCGGGTAAAAAACACAATTTTTTATGGGTACCCGCCAGACCCGCCACCCGCCCGGATCAGGTAGGTTTTGGCGGGTCGGCGGGTGACCCGCCCTTTTTTTTTTTTNATTTTTAATATAATTACTTTAGGCGGGTCGGGTCGGATTTAGAAACACTGACCCGTGACTCGACCCACAAAACATGGCCGGTTCGTTGGGGCTGACCCGTCGACCCGCGAAAACCGACCCGCCCGGGTCGGATTGGGTCGGATTTGGCGAGTCAACGGGTTGGGTATGACCCATGTTCATCCCTACTAAAAAGTGTGAAATCTTTTTAAAATTATGCTGATTAACTAGACTGTTAAGATTAAAAGAAATCCTTTAAAATATAGAAAATTTAGGGTGAGATTGGACGGATGCATGGCGGATATAAACCCACAAGTTTAGGTATGGGGCAAAAAATAAAAACGCATTGAGGCATGAGACAGAGAATATGGTAAGATTTGAGCGAATGAGATCATGTCATAACCTTTAGTGAGATTCGAACTCAAATCCTCTACTATTTAAAGTAATGCTTTAACAATTAGACTAACTTTACTTTTAGCAATATTTTATGTAATCATATTTATTAATATAAATTTATTATTTAATTTTTCTTTTTAAATAAATCATAATCTAATGAGTTCTTAGGAATCTCTCACACTCACCCTCACACTCACACTCACACTCTCATCTCATCTGAATAATGTGAAGAGCTTTGCTAGCATTTTCCTTTTATTTTTTGTTGGTCAAATGTCATATATTCTATTTATGATCTTGCTATCACATACTAAGCAAGAGAATTGGTGATATACATAAGAAAGTTGAGCAAACTTTTTTGAAATATGAATTTTGGTTTCTTAATGATAAAAATCAATGAATGAAAATTTGATTTTTCTCTCACAGAAAGGATATTCATGTTACTTAGACTTGTCTTTTGATTTGTTTCTTCATGAGCATATCCAAACAACTTGCAACTTTAGAGTTTAAATTCTTTATTGAAAATGTCTTTTTGATTCATATTGAATTAACACACTCTTACTTGTTATATAGTAAATGTTATATATTCAGTTAAACTCTCTCCCTTCTTTCAAGAAATATCTTTATATATATATATATATTAGTTTTTTACTTTAGAATATCATTATATTAAGAAATTAAGTTATTAACAAAAACAATACTTTGTTATGATTATTTCAAAAAAATTAAAAATTACATATTTTATTTTATTTTATTTTAATATTTTATTTTTTATTTTTTATAATAAAAAATACACATGCAGACATATCACTGATATATGACATTTTACCAGCGAAAAACAAAAAGGAAAATGTCAGCAAAGCTCTCTCACATGATTGAGATGAAATGAGAGTGTAAGTGTGGGAGAGTCCTAGGGACTCTTTAGATTAAGGTTTCTTTAAAAGAAAAAATTAAATAATAAAATTATATTAATAAATTTGATTGCATAAAATGTTGTAAAAAGTAATGTTAGTCTAATGGTTAAGGCATTACTTGAATAGTAGAGGTCTTGCATTCGAGTCGGCCTAAAATTAACGAAACAGACCTAACGTATTAAGGGCTGGGCCTGACGAAACAGGCTTGACTTGTTAAGCGTTGGGCCTGGCTTGTTCCCACCCCTACCTATCATGCCCCATTTTCGTTGCTGAGTGAGTAATATGAAGGAAATTGGAGGAAATTTATTGTATTTTATCTCATAATGTAACTGATTTTGGTTGAATTAATGGTTTAATTAATTATATCTCATAGTAATGTCTAAATCAGACGAAGCTGATCCCCTCCGCATTTCCCTTCTCATAATTATAAACCGAAGGTATATTTTCCCCACAACTAATTTTCATCCCATGAGGAACATTGTTAGCAAAATAACAAAATCTTGGTGCTAAGACCTATATACTTATGATTTAAGAACCAGTATACTCATATATATAACCTTATTTTTTTTTTCTCTCCTTTTTCATAATTTTAAGGTCCTTTATTGGTCATTGCAGCGAGCTCTAGGATGCGGTGCAGGCATTGGGAAAATTTCTTAAATAAACATAAGTTTAACTTCTTAGATACATTCTCTTAGATACATTCACAGTAAAATTGGTGATACTCATAACTATAAAATTAGTAAAACTTAATTTTATTATGAGTGTCTAAATATAATGTATCAAGTTTGTATTTATTCAAGAGTTTTCTCATTGTCAAAATGTCGTGAAGGCCTTTTCTCTTGTGGAGCAACCGTTTTACCTATCCTTTAAGTGACCTTGGCTTAGTCAAATTGTGGGAAACCTTTATGTTTAAAAAAAAATTGGCATTGTAAAATTATAAAATGCCTTTATGTGTAAACTTATAAGTGATGAATAAAAGTTCCTTGGGAATGATTATATATCTTGTTCAATATTTTGTCATATTCATCTCTTGACTGATGATTTAGACCGTATAACGTGGGTAGGCAGTAGTTACTGAACTTGCAGCACAGATACGGTATGCCTACAAATAAAATAATACTCTTACCCTTTTAAAATGAAGGTCCAAAATTTAGTCAAATTGGAGATTTAAAACGTTTATTCCAACTCAGATTTGAATATTGCGTTCCACAGGAATGAACTTTTTAAACAAGAATTATTTGTTATAATTTAACTCACACAATATAGTTATAATTCCTGATGGATGCAATTGTCGAGCTCGATGAAATTAAATAATTAAAATTACAATTAGTAGAACAAGCTTCAACTCGAGTCGTATCCTTAAATAATATTTATTCTTAAATCGTTGAAGAAGCCGGCCAGCGTGAGGGAGCACATTGAACTATAAGCCAAATATTCTCATCTCTTTCTTTCACTTCAATTTTTATTGTTTTTTTTCATCTTTACGTGAAAGCTGAGAGAAGGCATCGCATTCATCACACAAAACATCCCTTGTTGGATCAGCAGTAGTATTGGGCCCTACTACACCACATCAATTCATGGGTTTGGAATATGCTTTAACTTCACTCATCTCTTGTGATAATTTTTCATACTAGAATTATCGTGACTTTTCAACGGTTTTCTTCCACACTCACGAATTCTTCTCCCTTTGCACATTCATCTATCAAGTATCAATCGATGAAATTTTAACAAGTCTTACACCTACATTTTTTTTCATCCAACAATAAATAAGTTTGTGCGATTATTGAAATTAAAATAAATAATATTTTTTCTACGATTCAAAGCCAGTTCTATCTAACCACAAGCTATAAAATAATGATAACTCAACAGGAATCATGTAACTTTGAGTTCAATCCTTATACATAAAAGATGAAAAATATTTTATGTGAATTCCATTAATATGAAAGATTAATATCTTTTATCAGCAATGAACACTATTACTATTTATAAACTTAACTATAACTATAACATTCTTTTCACAACCACTCGTAAGCTACATTTTCTTTTCCCAAATTTACAGGTACCCGATGATTTAGCTAGAGAATTCATATAGGAAAAAAAGGAACACTGAAAAACCAACACGCAATTTATCATTTTTCCATTAACAAGATAAGTTAACAAGTCAACTTCAAATCAAAACAAAATTAAAAACTGTAAGATGCCTTTTTCTTTTTCTCTTTCTTCTTTTATTGGTTTAGCAAGTGGAAAAAAAAACCTGATCTGGGAGCTCTACTTAGAAATCATCACCATAACCACTAGAGTCCTAATTAGGGACTGTGACAGCTATATGTGATGGTAATGCATTGCTAAAATTGAGTTTCGTGTTCTAGTTTTCTACCCCTATAGCTAGGATTTCAATTAAGCAATATAGGTTACCATGAATGAACAATTAAGTTGAGATTTCCACAACAATTAAGCTTTTGGTTTTTATAGAAATAAATGAAAAAAATCCTTAATGGCACCTTAATATAAGAAGACAGATTTGAAGATTACGTCTTAGTCTATCGCCTTTGATCATGCTAAGCAGAATTGGCAAGACTTGCATGTCTTGAGTTTTACCTAGTACATGCTTACAGGGCTTCAAAGACTAACACTAAAATAGCTACTTGTGTAATTATAACTAAGCACCTAATATCTATCAATTATTAATGTTGACAGGGAATTCGGTAATGGCTTAGTTTACTCATTTGTATCAAAGATATGTAGTGGTTCTCATAGGCTTGAGTTATGGCGTATATGGATCCGATGGTGCAAACGATTTATCATTGAAAGAGGCCAAATGACAGCAATTGCAATTTGCAAAAGGTTATATTAAAAACAGCGGAGTTATAAGGCCAATGCAAAATAGAGAATGTGGGATATCTTAGCACGGTCTTAGACACCGTATTACTAATATGTTTGAAGAAAACAATAAAATACAACAAATTAGAAAAAATCTAAATTCTAAATTGCATCTCCTCAAAATAACTAGTAGGATCAAGTGACAAAGATCCAATATTCTTGAAAAAAAATTGTAGTACCTCCTGTAAGATGCCACTATTGAAAATTTTTTGGAAATTTATATTTCTAATATTTATGTGAGCTCATATTTAATAATAATTATATTAGTTATTTATCATAAAAGACTTAATTTTAGTGATCTGATTTTTGTTACAAGCCTATTGTACTTAAACAAAAAGAATATGGGCTTAATGAGTAGATGTCAGTGTTGACTCATCAGGAAATAATGAGAACCCTAGTGGCTTTTATTTAAACACGTTGGGAATGGTTATGGTCTCCAATACATCAAATCGAAAACAAGGTTTCACTTCTTCCCATATGAAAGAGAAACAGAATGTCCCATTGAGGAACTAAGGAGATTTGGTTGAGGAAGACCATTAAACCAAGGCTCTTGTTCGTGATTGATCGTTACAGGGGTTTCAATCAATAGCCATGGATCCAGGTATTTATGAAATCCTATAATCCTTAGTAATCTGACATGATGTAAACCCTTATTTCCAACAAGTGGTATCAGAGCAGGTTATTAGGATTTGTGTTTTGGATGATTTGGAAAATTGCAATATGTGCTTCTAGCTTCCGCTGCTCTATCGTATGTGAAATTTGTGATTCCTTATTTTGGATTAGGGTAACCCATCCTTATTCACATGGATAATGAGTCTTATATGAATTTGCTTTTGATTAAAGATTCAGGATTGTTGATTGTTAATTTGGAAATGTAAAAGTGTGCGACTACATGCTTGTATATATTTCATATATGGATCTAACAATTTGTCTCTATGTTGATCTATCTTTTAATTAAATTTATTGTGATTCCTTTTATAACTAAGGATTCAGTATTCCCAATCAAGTTTTCTCATGCTAATAAGGATTAAGGATTAATTTGGAATGTGTTCTTTTGAGCCCTTTTTTATTTTGTATGGTGATTTGGTGAAGGTGGTACCTTCTTTTGGGTAATTCTATAACCTTCCCTCTTCTGTTACGCTAAGTTGCTTTTCGTTCATTGTTGAATAACCTCATGGAATCGGCTCCACTTTTGTTTTGTGAAACCAAATCCAGTACCTTGAATTTCATACTTTGTCCGGTTTAGAAGTAAATATTTGCAAAGTGCTGATTATTATTAAAGTATTTTTTTGTATATTTCATTATTTTAGAATCCCCTTGTGTTGGATTTTGATTCAATTTATTTTAAAGATTCAAGTTTTGATCAGATTCTGATTGATCCTGCCCATACGATATAAATCCTTAAATTTGGAAGTTGTTTGTTAAGAATATAATATAATCTTAAATATTTAGAAAATATTTTGATATCCAATAAATTACTATTTTTTTATATAAAATAGATTTATGTGATCTCCGTTGTCATTTATAGAATTTTGACAATAATTTTGATGATATTTTGAATCCTCTTGTGTTATTTGAATTTAATTATTTATAAAGAAAACAGTTTTGAGATGAATTGACTGAGACAATATGTTACCGAAGTAGCCTCTATTGTTAAAGTCAGTTTATTTTAAAACGTAAGGAAACATTGATTGTGTGATTCATGTGAATATTGACCAGCCTAAAGGAAGATCAATATTTGACCGAATTATATGAACACTTATGATAATAAATATTTATTCTAATAATTTTTTAATTGAGTTAATTGAAATAACATGTTGCCAAAGTAACCTCTGTTATGTGAATTAACTTAATTGAAATTAAATAGATGATTGTATAGATTTATTTATGTGAATTGTGCTCATTCCAAAGGAATACACAGTTTGACTAAATAATGATATACCTGTGATGATAAATGTGTGACAATTATAATTTTTTTTCATGTGAATAATAGTTAGTCCAAAGAAATGTTGTTGTTTGATAGAATTTATTGTCAACATTTGATCATTGCGTTAAGAGTACCATTTACAGTTAATTTCTCTCTCCAAAGACTAGGAATTAATGTTGTACTAGGTATCTTGTAATGGATTCTTAATTCTAGATAATTTCTCATGTCCTATTTTTTTTTTTTGACATGCTTAATTTATGTGAATATTTGTTCTCGACCCAGTTTCTGTTGCTAGCGCTGTCAATGTTTCTGCTCAAGTGAACAACATCCCAATGCTGAATGGTACGAATTTTAAGGCCTGGAAAGAATCCGTGGAGATAATTCTCGGCTGCATGAATTTAGATCTTGTACTTAGGGCGGAGCGACCCACTCCTGCTCTGAAAAAACCCTGATAAGGTTAAAATTGAGAAGTGGGATCGTTCTAACCGAATGTACTTGATGATTATGAAACGCTCCATTCCAGAAGCGTTTTGGGGCTCTCTGACTAAGAGTAAGAATGCCAAGAAGTTCCTTGAGGAAATTGAGCAATATTTTTCCAAGAATGAAAAGGAAGAGGCAAGTAACCTTTTGGCCAAACTTATCAATGAAATATAAAGGAAAAGGGAACATAAGGGAGTACATTATCGAAATGTCTAATCTCGCATCAAAACTCAAGTCACTAAAGTTAGAGCTATCTGACGACTTGCTCATGCACTTTGTTTTGATCTCTCTCTGTGCACACTTTGGGCAATTCAAAGTGAGCTATAACACTCAAAAGGACAAATGGTCCTTGAATGAGCTAATATCTCACTATGTGCAAGAGGAAGAGAGACTGCAGAGAGATAAGACAGAAAGTACTCACTTGGCTTTCACCTCTCAGAATAAGAAGAAAATGAGAGATAAGGATACTGCAGAAGATTTTTCTCAACAAAAGAAGAACCAGAAAAGGCAAGATAAGGAATCTACTTGCTATTTCTACAAGAAAGTAGGACACCTAAAGAAGGATTGTCCTAAACACGCCGCTTGACATGCAAAGAAGGGTAAGCTTCTCACTTTGGTTTGTTCTGAAGTTAATTTAGCTTCTATACCTAAGGATACTTGTTGGGTAGATTCTGGTGCTACTATGAATGTAACACCCTAGCTAGCTAGCTTACGCTTAAGTCATAAACTGTGCTGACTAGGTGGTTGCTTGTTGGATGAGAGCTCTTATAGTTCGTAGGTACATTTGAAGATAATTCTTTACTGAAAATACGGATTGGTTTGAAACTTTTGTAATTAATTAATGTCACTAGGAAATTAGGAGCCACACGGTTAAGTAGACATATAATATGAACTATAATGTGTAACGTTTGACAGTTGGAATAAACATTCAATGCACAAGCATGTAGTCATCACTAAATAATGTACAACTAGTGATTTATTTCACATCAGCCAAACATATTTTACATTACTTTATACAATAAGGCCTGTTATGTAAAAACTTCCTTCTAATATAAGTTACATACATATGGTTGGGGACGGATGGAAATTATCCATTGCATCCATAACATATACATATACTATAAAACAAACACAGCATCTATACAGCGTCAGCAGGGACTACACTACACTCCCTCCTAATCGTCGGATTATTCTGCAGGGTCCTCCTCCTCCTTATCCTCGTCTTCTTAATCTCTCGAAGCCTCTAGAATAGCAAAGAAGTCCCGGTGGGCTAACCGGTGCTAGGACAGAGGAGTAACCCTCTTCCTTGCTATAGAACAATAACCGTGGGGCCTGGCTGGAGGGGTCTGTAAGGCTGGGTCAACCTCTCCTTCCTTGTCGGGAGGTGGGGTCTCGTGGTCGCCATCCTTATAGAGGTCAATTGGGTCGTCTGGCGTTGACCCAGGGTCTTCATCCACAAAGATCGGTCCTCAGGTGTGGACCCTGGACCCCTATACACACTGATAGACAGTGTTGGGATCGGTGGAGGATGAATCGGGTCGTCGGTCGGAGTATACGTTCATGTCTCTGTGATCACCCTAATGTTGGGGTCACGTTGACGAGTGCGCATCAGCAGTAGGGCCTCCCTCCGTGGGGAAGTCATCACAGACACCTGGAATCGTAAAAAAATGGGGATGAGAACATGTCGTTCTCAGTGGGAACTCTAAGCCCGTACATTTCAGGATTACTTGACTATGATTCTAGCCGCTCTGGAGATCTCTAAATGTCATGCATCCTAGATCCTACTATTTCCTTATTCTTGCCTAATCCAAAGCAGCTTTACCTATTTTACTAAGTGTCGGAAAACTCCTAATATGTTCTCCTAGGTTAAGTCGGCTTTCTATTACTCCTATGGATCGCATACCTTATACTTATACATATCGCATAGAGGCATCCCATTTAACGCCTTACATATTTATATACATACATCACATAAACATCATGCATGGAGGGGAAGAGGGATTCTTTTACCCACCCGAGGCTACGTTCTTCTTGTTACCTGATGCCCATCTTTCTTCCATGTAGTCTGTGGGACCGTCATCTCCTTACGGCTACAACCTACTTTTGTTCACCGTATCGTCAACGACTAAGCAGCGTGCTCTGAACTGGGTGGTAGCCACCCACAGATATTCTCCATCTAACGACGATCGGGATTAACCATCCTGCTTGTAGGATGTAACGCCCCTGCTAACTGCCCACTTCCATGGTAGTAAGCAATGCTCACAGGGTTATTATTCGTTGTGTTGGGTTACCTTTAGCCTTTACCTTTACCTTTGCAAATATCTTGTACGCAAAATATGGACCATTTTTAAAATCGTTCGTGTACTTATCAAGTTATAAACTAGGAGCCGTGCATGATTAAGATAACATATAACGACAGTCGCTAATAACCGAAGTAGAATATAACAAGTAGGTGCATATATTTAATTACAATCAAGGTCCCAAAACATAATTACACATAGCCTTAATACTAGATATTTACACAAAATGTATAAGAGTCATGGAACATAATACAAAACATCTAACGCCTTAGCACGATCGTCTTCACTTAGCTCCTGCTCCGAAACAGCCCTCGGTCGTCTACCACACGTCCATTGGGTCGATCTCCTCGCTGTGCACACCTGGATCCATAACCGAGTGGGGATGAGAACTCTTGGTCCTCAGTGGGGTTCCTCAGCACTACCTATCGTTCATTTTCTCGGTTATCCTCCAGGCCGTTCAGGGGTTTCTACGTGATCATGCATACTAAAATCCTACTGATTATTATCTTGGCCTAAGATCCTGAACAACTTTATCTATGTTACTATATGATTAGGGGAACTAGTCTTTCTTATTTAGGTTCTCACTCTTTCTATTCCTAACCGTCATAACATAACCACATAAACATGTATGCTGACAGACACAACTAGTCATCACGCATATGTTGCACGGTAAACCTTCCACCATGCTTGCCAGGCACGGGACGTCATGCTACCTTCGAGCATGGTATCTTTCATCATGCCTATTTCTGAGCACGGTATCTATGCAGGGGCCATCATGCCAATGAGGCACGGTATTCAATGCATGCCAATATCATTCATCATATCCTTCATCATAACCATTCCTGTGTCCCAATACTCTCTCGTACACCTCAGGACCGTCGTCCCCATGGTGGTGTATGACCTGCCTTTTCTGTCTGTTCCCCGGGCAAACATGACTCCACCCCCTTACCGGGTGGCGAAGGGCCGCCCTCGTGGCTAAGACGGAAGCAAATCGTATCATCATTCATTCATTCTTTCATCACATGTCATGCGTATCCTCATTCTTTTCTTTCATATGCACATTTATCTTTCTCATCATGATCTTGTTCCTACATTTCATTCTCATCTTCATTCATTATTCATTCATTAGACAACAACCTCTAGTGATCTATCCTCATGATGCATGCTTGCTCAAACACATAAACATATAATCACATCGTAATCTAAATATAAATCATCTGGGCATGGGAGTGTTGGAACTAGGCAGTATAAAATATCTTCCATAGTCTTGCTTTCATAAACTTTCACAAATTGAACCCCATGATGCAACCACGGTTCAGGCCGCTCAGCGCCCATGAGTACCGCTTAGCGCCCACTGGCACCGCTCAGTGCCCACAGATACCGCTCAGCGATCCCTGAAGTCAACCTAGTCACAGATCAGTTTTCAAAGCATTTTCCAAAGGTTATGCCCCAGGCCGCTCAGCGCCCTGGGCGTGACTGAAGTTCCCCCTTTTGTTTTCTTATAGTTTTTGAAACCGTTTTCCATGGCCACTCCTTGGGCTTAACTCAAAAAACATAGGAAATCATAGCAAAGTCATCTACCTATCCTAACCAAACATTTCTAGCATAAAATATAATAGAAACATACTAGCACATAAGCACATAGGCCACCCCACCTTCTTAGAGTCCTAGAGAGGCTTATAGAGGGCTATGGAGATGATGGAAGTTCCCTAGGTGCACAGCCTCCTGAACCGGTTTCCTGATCTCAGCAGGGTTTCTGAACCGAACGAATTTTCGACAGAGTTTTGGTAAGGTTGTGATTATGTTAAAAATGAATGAAATGATAGGGTACTTATAGGGGAGGGAGCCTGTGGCTGATGGGGGCAATTTTGTCCATAATTTTTGCCTAAAATTACCATTTTGCCCTTTCCTAATTTAATTTCTTAATTAAGTAATTGTTTTGGATAATTATAAGGTCACATGAGGTCAAATCAATGAATAGTGACCCATATTTTAATATTTTTTCACAAAAATCTGCTGTCCCCACGTGCTCAATTCAGATTTGGGTCCCACCCGGTCCCGTTTCGCTCGTGTTTGGTCGCTCGCAGTGTCGGTGCGTCGCGCACGGCCGTCCAAAAAATATTCTATTTATACTGTCGCGATCCTCTAATTTCCCTCTACCTAAGAGTAAGGTTCATTCAAGGCATTTATGAATTTTCCTCCGGAAAATATTCTACATAAATACCTTTATCCCATTATCTCTCACCGGTGTCCGAACAGGACTGTTCCACTGACGTTTCAGTGGTTGCCAAAGCTTCCTAGTAACAATTTGGGGTTAACTCTAGGGATTTTGTAATCTTTCCCCCATGAGGGATGGTTTCCCAAGAATTGAGGCCCTGTGCTCAGTTCTACTGGCTAAACGAGGCAAACGGGACTGTTCTAGTGTCTGCGGAATCGTCAGAAACTCAGCAGAACTCCGTTTTTCCGCCGGTTTGATTTTTCCGTCAAATTCTAAGGGTCATGAGGAACTCTTTGAGTGTCATCAGATTTTCGAAAAGCTAAACAGATTTCTTCCTGCAGACACATATAATTATGGGAGTTGTGTATCACGTGAAATCCTCGTAAGGGAAAAAAATCAGGATGTTACATGGGATGGTGAGGGGATCTACCCTGTTGGTAACACTGGGAGTGGGCTCGTACTTCTCTAACTTGCTTCACTTTCTTCACTTCTTTACTGTCACCACGTGAGACCTACTTTCCTTCTTGACTTCATGCCATAAACTTATCCTTTTCTTCTCTGTCTCACTTTACTTCGTGTATCAGGTCTAAGCCTGCATTACTTACTCATAGAACCAGACCGTCTTGCTAAACTGGCAAGAGGCTTGTCATGCTTGATGTGCCGAGAGAGGGGAATTTCCTATTATATAACTATGTACTTTCTTCAAGGTACACCGGTCCCACTGTGGTCGGACCCTTCTTAAGATCTTTATTCATTTCCTATGTTCAATTATGATCTTCTCTTAGTTATCTGATTGTCCGTCTAGTTATCTAAGATTGTCCTAACACTCTAATGAAAGCTTATTTTCTCATGATGCATAATAATAAAAATACAGCACAGGTAGTCATATATCCTCTCATTAAAATTACAAGTAGTCATATATATTATTATATTTGTAAACTATGAAGTATTGTAATTTGTATAATAATCATACTGTCATATGTGTATATAATAATATATTAATATCTATAATAAATCCTTAGAGTATATGAATCTATATATTTTTGTACGTGTATAGTGTTTACTAATATGATTATATAATATATTAACATATGCTCGTAAACAACGTATAACACTAACATATAAATTGTTCACAGATCACTTAACAATTTAATTTCTCAAGCGCATAAACACAAAATCATAAACAAAGTAACAATCACGTTACATATTTTTAACTTACAAAAATATACCAAATCATCCATAAGTATACTAAGCATATTTTCTACAAAAAAGCTACTAGGTTACATCTTCCTATTTTACACATATAACAATTAGAAGCTTGTTTGAGACCACATATGGATTTCTTTAGCTTGCATACCATAGACTTTGGGTCACCTGACACAAAGTTTTCTGGTTGTGCCATCTAAATCGTTTCATCAATGTTTCCATTTAGAAATGCAGTCTTGACATCCATCTGATGTAATTCCAAATCAAAATGAGCTATCAGTGTCATTATTATCCTAAAAGAGTCTTTCGAGGATACCAGAGAGAAAGTCTCTTTGTAGTCAATCCCTTCCTTTTGAGTAAATACTTTGGCAACAAGACGAGCTTTATATCTCTCGACATTACCATTTGAATCTCTCTTGGTTTTAAATATCCATTTACAACCAATGGGCTTCACACCTTCAGGCAAATCAACAAGATCCCAAACATCATTGTCTTTCATAGACTTTATCTCATCCTTCATGGCATGAATCCACTTATGAGAGTTTGAACTGCACATAGCTTGACAGAGGTTGATTGGATCATCATCTGTTAAACCAATGCCATCCTCATGTTCTTAGAGAAAGGCGACGTAATCATTTGATATCGTACTTCTCCTCTCTCATGTGGATCTCCTTAACAACACTTATTGAGGTTGTTGAGTTTGTTCTATAGATGGTGCTTGAGGAAGAATCTCATCAATGTTGTTTGTTCTGAAATAATGTTAGGAGTGATGTCTAACATTGGAGCTGTTTCTTGAACAATGATAGGTACAATGACTTAATCACTGTCAATAACAGGTTCTTCTTTAAAGACAACATTCCTTATGTTTCCACGATAACTTGACAGTCCTTTATTCCAACAACAACATGAGTTCAACAATGTCGAAGTTTATCGACATCTAGTTCCTAGTTGTTAAAGAAAGAGTTCAGAATAGACAGATTTCTATAGAACATATCGAGACTAATTTTATGCTAGCTAACCCATTAACTAATGGTTTGACACCTAAGGTTTTTCATGAGCATACTGCTTATATGAGTGTTATTCGTGAGGATACCTTAGTTTAGTGGGAGTCTTTTTATGTTCTAATTTCTGGATATTATTTGATTTTTATGCATAATAAAGTTGATGGTTTATGATTCAATTATGAACTTGCTTATGTTTTGTATATGCAATGATTGTATTGCATTTAAGGACTTTGGATTGATCTCACTAAAGACTAAAGAAGGACCAGTTGGAAATAGACATGATTGAGATCACATTGCATGTAATTTCCATGCTACCCGTCCATATTTGATCTATGTCAGTAAATGTATTAATATGGTGATCATTGTAGTTTAGTCATGCTTTTCTTGGTGAAAAAAGTTGCAGTAATTCCAAATTGATGCATGAGATGGACCAGATTGTTGAAGTAATTATAAAGATAAATAACATTCGGATGCGCGCCTATAGAACTTGTGATATAATTGTTTAAAAAACAATATGTAGTCCAAGTGGGAGATTGTTGGAAATTTATATTTCCAATATTTATGCGGGCTCATATTTAATAACAATTATATTAGTTATTTATCATAAAGGGCTTAGTTTTAGTGATCTGATTTTTGTTACGAGCCTATTGGACTTAAAGAAAAAGAATATGGGCTTAATGGGTAGATGTCAGTGTTGGCCCATCAGGGGATAATGAGAATCCTAGTGTGTTTTTATTTAAACACGTCAGGAACAGATATGGTCCCCAATACACCAAATCTAAAACAAGGTTTCACTTCTCCCCATTTAGAAGAGAAACAGAATGTCGCATTGAGGAATTAAGGAGATTTGGTTGAGGAAGACCACTAAACCAACGCTTTTGTCCGTGATTGATTGCTACATGGATTTCAATCAATAGCCGTGGATTTAGGTATTTATGAAATCCTATAATTCTTAGTAATCTGACATGATGTAAACCCTTATTTCCAACAAAAAATAGATGATGCATGATAAATAATAACTTTAGGCCCACTTCAATGTTTCTTTAGAGGCTTAGTCTCACTCCTAATTAGTCAAATCCAAGATCACTAGTTAGAAATCTTCAATCTCCTTACCACGTTGATTCCAAATTACTAGAATATTACGTCATTATCATCGCTTACTGACATTTCATCTATAGTCTTCTTGTTTGTCACATACAAGGGAAGAGATAGACGATTCCACTGTTGATGCCGACATAGGGGACAAGGCTTAGAAGCGGTGAGGGTGAGCGTGACACAAAAGGCGGCAGTGGTGAAAGCTTAACAGTGTCGTGGATGGGGGCGAGTCTCGAAAGCGGTGGTGGAGTGGGGTTGCACAGAGGTGAATGGATGTCGCGCATGCATCGATGGATAGATGGATAAGGTGAAGAAGAAACGCATAGAAGCGATAAAAGGCTAACAAAACCAGACGACCATGGAGGCTATGCTCTGGAAGTTGTGCTAAGGTTTCACACTAACCTAAGAAATAAACAAATGCTCAATCTTTAGATAATGGTTATGTATGCAAGGTTTGAGTAATTGAAGAAACGATAAAAAAAGAAAGAAAAAAATTTAGGATTTTGGGTTTAGAGTTTTGATAGTTTATTCCAATTTGATTTTTATATTTTTTTCTTCCTTTTTGATCATTCTGCTAAGCTTTCTTAATTAGTGGAAAAACAAAAAAAAAATATATTATAAAAAGATAAAAATAAAGATCAGCAAAAAAATATATATATTTTGTCATAATTTCTTGTTGTAGAAAATTAATAATCCAAAAATGCTACATGTACACCTAATTTCATACATCCATACATACATCATTAATAATGCACAAACTTTATTCTCATGAGTGCACAAACATTACAAACTTATAAATGATATTCTCAACTATATTTAATTAAGTGCACAAACACTACAGGCATCAAAACACAAACTTTATGTATATAAGTATAAGGTGTATGTATGGTGTATATTTTTTAGTGTACGTGTAGCAAGACTCATTAATAATCATATTACAGTTAGTGTTACGTATGGAAATCATTGACATCGTTTTCTTTAGTTAGTGTTACGTATGGAAATCATTTTCTTTAGTTAGTGTTGCGTATGGAAATCATTTTCTTTAGTTAGTGTTGTCTTTAAGACTTGGTGCAATTGGACGGCAAATGTGTACAACACAAAACAGAGCATATATAGATCCTTAACAGAACACTCTTCACAATATGGAAAACTTTATATCAACAAAGTAATTGAAAAATGGAAAGATTAAATTTATTTTAATAATAACTTTGTTATATAATTAATTATGTAATAATCAATCTATGTTTGTTTGGATACTTTAAAATAAAAGTAATTTTAAAGTGATATAATTTATTTGAATTATATAAAAAAATTACTTTTGTACAACAAAATTACTAAAAATGGTTTAAAATAATTATATAATATTTGATAGTTAAAATCGATTGGAGAAAAACATTACGTTTAAAAAGCCTTTTTACCAAAGAATGTCCAAAGTTTTAGCTATAACTTATTTTCAGCCAACAACTTATTATTCTTCCTAACAGCTTTGCTGAACTTTTATAGCACAGCTTGCCAAAAACACTAGGAGTTATAGCTTGTTAGCGTGCATATCATAATTAACGTGTTGTTATCTTTACTCCAATACAAAAGTGGTCCACTAATAGTATTGTTTTAACTGTTTTATGGCCACAATTTTTATTCTATTATCGCCTTTTAAAAATAAAATACTGTTATAACCAAATCTTTTAAAATATATCTCAAATATACATTCAAATTTACGAACTCTCTTTTATGTTATACAGAAGACAAAAGAGCACCATAATAGACCAAAGTAAAACTAACTCAATATATATATATATATATAAAGAAAAGCAATTTTTGACGACTAGTGAGGTCACTCCACACACACACTTCAACTAAGAGTGGAGGGCGTTATAAATATGTGGCACTTACTTGTTTGTATACCTCACTCACTCGCTCCCTATAATTCCTAACTAGATTCTAAACCCGCGTGATACGCAGAGTGATTAGTAGTTAAAAATCTTTGTTATATGATGTTATAAGTAAAACCATATACCAAATGTACTAATGTCAAATACTTATACGTTTGCATTAATAACTCCCTATAATATAGACTCTCATTGATTGTTCATTTTCCTAGAATATAGACCCACGTGATGTACGATATTACTTAATTAAATAAAATCTATATTAATTTAATAAATAATATATATGACTTATAGATAAATTTTAATTGTATTGTCAAATTATAAAATTAAACAAATAAATTAAATTTGTTATAGTTTTGTAGTTTATTGTTGTAATAGAAATATTGGAAACATAAAAATTATATATTTTCCTTGTTCTGTTTAATTAGTAGGTACTTTTGCCGTTTCTTAGTAAAGTTATGTATTTCACATTTTTTATGTTCATTCATAATTTAATATATCTGGACATAATTTATATCCAAATAAATTAAATTATAAATGAATCTAAAAATGAGAAATGAACTAATATTGAAGAACAGATGGAGTATAAAAAATTACCATTATCATTCAAAATTACATGTTTTAAATTAAGAACAATTGTTTACTAAGTAGTAAATACATAACTTTACTAAGGGCATGTGTCTTGTTATGTTATATTACTTAATTGGATAAAATATAGATTCGAGACCTACGCCCTTGCATGAGTGAAAAAATGATTAACATTTACTTATTTAATGAATTATTGGATTAACTTTTATTCCTTCATAATTTAGTCGAGCATTTCACTTGAACAATCGATTTTCAAAAATAATATACATTGAAGAAGAAAGGAAAGTAGTTGATGCAAAAATTAACTCCTTTGAATGACACAATAATTTTATAATATCATTAGCCAATCTATTACACAATTAGTTCTTCACATTTTTAAGTAAGCAAATTATTCTATCACAAATGTAAGCATATTAGGTGAAATTATGAGAGAAATACTTAGATGCCTATGGAACACAATATTTGTGTTCGATGAACATCATGAACTACTTATTTGAATTTATAATGTTTAAAAAAAATACTAAAAGTTAATCAATAAATTTTTTTCTTCCATTTAAGAAAAAGGGGTTGTCTCATCGGATTTGTCGCGAGAAATTTTTAACGAAATCTTGCTTGAGTTTTGCATAGCTTTGTGGGGTTCTCTTTGATCCATTTTCTTCCTTCTTATACTTTTTATTTCAGTTTAGAGTTCCTTCGAACTTAAGAAGGCGTAGTACGTATCTAAAAAAAAGTAATCAATGGTTCGTGATACTCATGAAACACACATTAAATGCACTCCATCAACATCCAAGTATTTCTCTTATTAAGGAGACTAATTTGTCCACTTTAATTAAATATGGAGACTTAAATAAGTTGTTTAACTAAATTTACCATAACTTTTTTTAATTTTTTTTTTCATGCCGTCTTAGGAGAATTTTGTAATACATTTAGTTATATCATAAATTCTTGATATCTTCTTATAATAATATGATGTGTTGAATGGGGTATGTAGGGGTCAAAGTTATCAAACTAGAGAGTTAAGTAAACTCGTGAAGTCTCAACAAACTCGAATCGTAAACTCGACAGAGTTTAAATATGTAAAAAAATATGTTATAATCAACATAATTAGGAACTAAATATGGTTAAATATTGTATTTATAATTGAAACTGAATAATGTTAACTTTAAATCCAATTAATGAAAGAAATATCATTAAAATACATCTTAATGCATGATAATTAGTTGTTATGTCATACTTTATTCTGTACATGTATTATTTTATAGTTTGATAAAAATAGCTCAATTATGATAAATATATAAAATTAGCTTAATAAACTCATTAGATATTGTCTAACCCAAACAAAGTTAGGTAAGTATCTAACAAAGTTACAAAATTTATACATTTTGAGATAAACTCGTAAACTTGTAGATAGATTTTAACTCGTAAACTCGCTATTAGAATCAAGAGTTTACTTAAACTCGTACAAGTTTACCAAAACAGAGTTTACATAAGTGTTAACTCATTTTGTGTAATAGAATCGTAATCTCGTAAGAGTTCATGAGTTAACTCGAGAGTTTAACAACCATAGGCATGGTTGCCATTTGTATTAAAGTTCTTTATTTTTTATAGTAGATTTTTTTATAAGTAATGTGTAAACATTCCGTTCTTGTGAGCTAATCAACTACTGATTAATATATATATATATATATATATATATATATATATATATATATAAAATGCAACTACTTTAACACTAAAATATATGTCAACATGTCATGTTTTTATAATGCTATAAAAACACTAATGTGATGGGAATCTAATAAAGTTAAAAATAATTTGGTTTAATTTAAATTGATTTATAAGTTAAATATTATGTTTAAAATTAAATAAATAAATTGAATTTTCCATAAAAGAAATTAAATAAATTAAGATTCAATATGACATGAATATTTTTTTTTATTGAAAATTGATTTGAATATTAATTATTAATGATTATCTTTAGAATAGATTATACAATATATGACATAATTAAAAATATGATTTGTTTTGAATTCAATTGAGTCTAAAATTAAAATCAAATAAATTCTTATCAAATTTAATAAAATTTGATAAGATTTTTAAATTAAAAGAACCAAATCCCATAGAATTTATAAATAAAATTATTTTCTATTCTTTAAAACACCAGACTATTTAATAATATTAATTAAAAATCAAATCAATTATAATATGATATTAATTCGTATCAATTGATCATGTAAAGAGTTTTATATCATGTGTTGTTATTTGAAAGACTTTTGAAATAATAATAAAAAAGACTCAATTAGTTTTATTCATGTTTCAGCACACAATTAAATGACTATGTAAAATTTGTTTACCTTGTTTGTTAAAAAAAATTAGTCTCTTATAATGTGATAAAGATTTTGAGTTTAATTGAAGTATGTTTGTCAGTGGTTCTCTCTTTCTGTCTCTTTTTTGGAATTAACTTTTGATGTTAGCAAGTTTGGCTTGGAACAAACCCAGGGTGAGGCTAAGGATGATGGAAAAGATGGTTCCCACAATTCGGAAAGTAAAATTGTGCCTTTAGAGAATAATGATGAACTGATTGAGTACCATGCATAAGCTTGATTAGAGTATTAGTGGCGTTAGTGGTTCATAATTTCTTTAATTTTTTATTTTTGGCCGTCCCAGCATCGTGACATCCACCTCGTGGCTGCCTCCCTCCTTCCGTCATGAGAATCATGCTTCTCTTTCCCGGTTGCAAATGTAACCTCCTGTTCTTTCCTTAGCAAAATCTCACTAGATGAATACTTAGAGATTTCCATGTTTGGTTGAACCATTGGAATTATGAACTCTTGGAATTGAAATTTGTCTATAGGAAAAATTCTGGTCGTTTTCTTAAAATTCTACAGACACTAGAATGAACCCTTGTTGGCGTCAGAGCATAACCGCGCGTCTAAAGTATCCGTAAAAGGTACGGCTATAGGCAAGAATTCATAACTACCTAAATGATCCTAGAATATTACTTAGAAAAAAATTAGGAGATCACAAGGACGTGATCAAAATATTTTTAGAATAACCATACGCGAAGTACCGGGACTGGAAATGATAAAACCTTATCAAACTTGATCTGCCAGAGGCCCTTTAATTCTCTGCCACACAAGTGGCCAAGACACAAAGCCATACATGGCCAAGAAGGTGGCCGCTTGGCCAAGTCAAAGTCCAACATGGTGAGTCATGAAAGTGACATGTAGGAAAAAGACAAAATAAGGGCAATTTTGGAATTTTGGCACTAAGGGCAAAATGGGAAAGGGAATTTCGGCCCTAGGCCTATAATACCCCCAAAATTTGAAAATTTAGAGAGAAATTAAGAAACATTGGCCAAACTCTGTCTGTTTACACCTTCAGCCATTACACTGTTCGAATATTAAGCCAGAGACTTTCCCTTATAAGACCTCATACAAGACTCCTAAACCCTAACCTCACAAACTCTTCTAGCATCCTAGAGGACTCTTTTATCCATCTATTCTAAGGTTTAGAGCTTGGGCATAACCAAGTCACGTGGGATTCTGCACAAACTAACGACAGAAAGTGCATGAACGTGGGTAAACCGATATAATCACTGTCTATGTGATTTAGGATGTATGATGATGACTGTGCTTTGATTGTGTTATAATATGTTAGGTTTTAATTCCTAAGTGATGTTCTTGAATATGACAATTGATTATAATTGTATCTGGAAGTTTCTGCGGATCTGGATATTGTTGGAATAATTGTTAGAAATAAGATTGGTTTATGTTTATGAGAATATGAGTACGAAAGTATGTGGTCTTGCTAGATGAGATATGATGTTAGGATGGCTTTTATGTGACTTTGGATTTTATATATGTTGATGATGATTGTCTGGATCTGTTGGTGCTGTCTGTGATTCTGTCAGAATTTAGGAACGACTAAGACAGAAATATGCATATGACACGATTTTTAAGGTGAACTATATGCTGAGATTTTTATCATGAAAACTAATATTATTTTTGGCTTGTATACGAAAAATTGAGTGGGGATGTAAAGTTTCATGATTTTTGGAGTCCCCGATGAATTTCTCAGCAAACAGGCAGAAAACGAGGGTTTTACGAAAAAAGGGAAAAACGAGAATTTCACGGGTTTGGACTGAAAAACTGGGTTTGTTTTAAGAAAATATGGGTTTAGAACTATCAAAAACCCTAAGGAAAAGTCTTGAGTCCATCGGGTTTTTGAGAAAATTCCAAAGAAAACAGAGCGTTTACGGGGTGAAATAGTAATTTTGGGGAAAAGGGGTAAAATTGTAATTTTGTAATGCTGAGGTCAGAATCTGAAATTTTAGACATGGAAAAATGATATTAGGACTATCAAAAACCTTGGGGTAAGGTCTTGGACCTCTCTGGTTTATGATAAACCAGACGTCTGTTTTACTAGTTGCTAGGGTTACGTTTGTTCTGTTTAAGACATGCGATTATGTTCCTTATAAGTGAAGTTATATGTTATATGATGTGATGTATGATGAAGATGATGATATGAGGTATTGAATTGTGCTTATATGAACTGTTGCATCAAAGATCGAACTGTGCACATGATGATGATGAGAGAAAACCCCCTCTAAAAGGGCCTAGGCTCGGTTTTTGGGGAAGGTCTTAGCCCTGGTCGAGTCCCAGGTCCGACCCCAACGCCATCCCAGGGTGGTAACCTCGGTCATGGTTGGCGATTTACTCATGGTCCAGACCATTCAGGTTCAGCGCTACCTGGTCGCCACGATGCGGGCTGTAAGCGTGGTTATAGCCGTGTGGCCACCGCTATAAGGGACAAGGGCGAATATGCTTATAAGGCCATCCTTGTAGAGCATATGTATAAGTGGATGCTAGCTGAAGCTTATAGCAGTTTTCAGAAAATGAGATTCTTGCAGTAGTATAGTTATGTGACCTATGTGAAAGTATATGACTTAGGACCTAGGTTAGAGAACAGATGACATAGTTAATGAAAGTATAGGTTCCCCTGTCACCTAGTAATATAGATAAAGCTGCTCAAGCTTAGTAAAGACATTAATAACTAGCAAAGCTTAGTATAACTGTGACACTTAGAGATCCCTGAGCGGCCTGGATCATAAATGAGAAAAGAAATACCCCAAATCCCTTGGTTTCCCACTGAGGGCACTATGTTCTCACCACATTCATTCATGACTCCAGGATTCGAGATGGAGCAAGAAGTCAGATAGAACGAGGAAGAGCAGTACCCAGAGGATGAGACCGAAGAATAGGCTTGTACTTAGTAGACTCTAGGCGATAGTACTACTTTTGTGTTAAATATTTGTACGTGACAGTTATAATAGTACATGTGTATCTGATTGTGAATATATGATATGGACCAATGGTTGGTACTTGTTGTTATCCCTTCTAATGTCAATTAAACATGTTACGTTACTATTCGCATTACATGTTCTACGAATACAAGGCTCTACTTTATACCATAAGGTATATAAAATAAAGTTTAAGATCAGTCGTATTTTCTAAATAACTATACTTTCAAACGTTTAATTGGGACTAAGCACTATCCCAACCAAAGCAGATAACAACTTAGTAAGCAAGTTTGTGACTTAAGCATAGACTAACTAGCTAGGGTGTTACAGCAAACACCTAATGTCTAAACCTGCGTGGTTGCGTGAGCTGCACACTATTTATTTTAATTTATAGATTGTAAATTATATTAATCTTTAACCATTATATTTTATGTACATGATAGTAAGCTTCAAGACAAAAATGTCATTTTTTTTATATAATGTTTCAAAACTACGTAATTTCAAAACTAAATTATATGACATAAATAAAATGATTATACGTGGAAAAGAATAAAATGTACATATAAATAAGTATGTGTTATAATTAGTTATCTATATTATCTATATGATTAAATAATTTAAATTTTAAACATCTATTATCAAGGGACAACATTTTTTTTAATAGGAGATAATCTTTTTTTTAATTAATTATTTGTTGATAAACATGATTTGCAATTAAGACAACAATTCACAATAACAACAAAGAAAATAATTTTTTATAGAAATAAAATTTTTAAAATTTTGAAGCTCTTATCTCTCAAAATATGCTAAAGTAAAAAAGTTATCTATTTATTTTCTTAAGGTAGGTAATCAGTTTTTAAAGTAAACCTATGGTGGTTAATGTCTTTCTTAAGCAGCCCAAATGTCTTTCTTCAGTGGCTTGTCTCAATTAGCCCTCATCTCACTAGGCCACTCACTAGCCCTCATCTCACTTTTCTCAATTTTCATTTCTGAAATTCAGAGTTCATCTTCAGAGGCTCAATATTCAGACCCTAAACCCTCGCCTCGCCGCGCCTCCCTCCCCGCGCCTCGCCTCGCCTCCTCTATGCGCACTCTCTCTCCCTTACCAAGATGGCATATCCATGTCGTTTGCCATCTCTGCCGCTTCGACGCTTCTCCGTCATAGGTAGTCGCTGGAACGTTGCTGGTGTGCCGCTGCCAGTCTCGGATAGTGTCGTGAACATCGACTTGCGTTCCTCATCTCGTGGATATGCCGCTGTCAAGAGATCTGCCGCTGTCGCCTCCGCCAAGAGATCTGCCGCTGTCGCCTCTGCTTGCAGATCTGCCGATGTCGCCTCTGCTCGCAAACCGGTGGACTGCCGAGCTACAAGTCCCACGACACAGGAGCGGAATTCTCTAAAAAGCCAAGGTCGCGGGTGGCCAAGAGGGCCCACTTGGAGACTTGGGATCTCAGCAGGAAATGCGAAGGTTGCTAACAAGATGCTAGTGCTCATGCCAAGAGTGGCTGCCAATAGCCACTATCCCAGATTCCATGCAAGTGCTAGAATCCTCACGCTGGCAAGGAAAGAAATGACATAAGAGGAGGTCCTAACTGAATGAATTGAGGTTCCATTCGCTTGAGAACAATTCTGCGATTGGGATCTTAGGGCACTGAGAACCTACTGTATAGTACATTCAAGAGTACTCCTCATAAAAAATATACAGATTTTCCTCCGGGGCCTTCTCTTTCGAAAAAGAGTCCCCACCTGTACTCTATGTATTGACTGCCTCAATGCCCGCTGACTTATTGGTAACTTTACTGAGTTCCTAAGCACGAGCAAGTAAGATTATGATCCCCAACGACAAGCGAATGGGCATTTTCGGGGCCGCAGTTTCCCATTAAAAGGTACAGAGTTTTTTCGATTTTTTTTTTCTCTCATGTTTTTTCCCCCTTGCGTGTTGGTTTGTTGTTTATTTAGATCTCTATCTTCTTTTATAAAATAGGAGCTTGTCAAACAAATTGCAATTTAGAGATATATAAAAGAATACACAAATCCTGAATAAACTTTGGTTTTGGCTTTTTGTTTATGATATAAAACTGATTTTGAAGGTAAATTTGCTTTTTTAGGGAAAAGTAATTGCAAAATTAGGTTGTGCTATTGAAGAAAAGTTGGGTTTTTTGTTCATTCATTTTATTGAATGCAGAAATTGTGGTTAGTTTCTCTTTAGTCATGATCAGCAAAAAAAATCAAAAGGATAACTTGGGTTCGTTAATGCTTGGCTTAAAAATTTACATGTTTTTCAGCATAAGATTGAAGAGATTGGTTTCTGGTCTAGTTTGCTTTCTTATTCATTCAGGTGCATTTGAGGAGTGAAAGAGATTTTCTGATCCCACTAAAGCTGTGACGCATCTTTTGTTGCTATTGTTTTGAGTTTTTTATTTTATTGTTGTGTTTTAGATATTGATGTAGTGTTTAAATTGATGTTTTTCGGTTTCAGCATACAATAAATCCATATGAAAAAGCCTGGTAGATGGCCGAAGATATAATCCTTGAGTTTGTAAAAATTCAAAGACAACAATTGAGCTTTTGAGGTGTGTATCTTTATGTTTCTAATTCCCCTTTTTAAACCCAAGACTTGCTACTTCATATGAAAATAACAATGTGTTGGTTTATAACACCATTAAAATAAATATCAGTATCATTGAATTTGGAAAAAGTGCAAAGATGAGCACTTTATATGTGATTTTAAATCTTTGAGTCATGTACAAACTAAGCCTTCACCCAAGAAGTGAGCATGAGTTCTTATCTAAGCCTTCATTGGTCATCATAGAGCTGATAGTTATTTCATCTCTAAAGCTACCTATTATTTTAAAAACATTTTTGTCATGCTTTTGTATATGGTGTGCTTCATGATGAATATGAAGTCTTATCGTGCTTCTTATCTGCCTTAGACAACGAATTTTCTCTCCTTTTTTTTTATAATGCAAATCAGTTGTACTAACCGCAACTTAAATTCTTGCATATATTTGATGGTAAATCACACTTTGAGACCACAACGAAAGATGTGATTGAAGTGCAAAGGAAGATCACTTGAAAGGTAAATATTCAATTATTTTTAGATAGTGTAATTGAAATTGGATATTTTATGGCAATTGCAACTTATCTACACAGTTTGATGACACTGAGAAATCAGAAAGAACCATTACAGTGAGCAAGCAAAGTAAATGGAGAACAAATTAACAAATCTATTTATACACTTTCACACTTCACATCCTTTTGATCACAATTTTTATTTTAATTGATGACATGATTTACTATCTTATGGTGAAATTCTGCATGCTCGAACATTTCTTCATTTGGAATATCATATTACATATTGGATATCATATTAAAGGCAATAGATATATAGTTGCACCGAAGATCTAAATTTTACCCCCTTTCATTTTAAGCTTTTTTTGTTCTTTATTTTAGGCTTTATCTTTTAGTGGACTTGAATGCCCCAAGTGCTGAAATTAAAGAATGAAATTACTTGATTTTATATCTACTGCTCGTACGATTTGAAAGAAAGTACCATTTTTCTTTTTAATTTCATATATACTCCTTAGGCATTTTTTTTTGTTGAGTCTTCCCTTTCATTTTCTCTTGGTCACTGCTGTCAAGAATATTTTTCTCATAACCTACTGTTGAATTCATTCTTAATATGCTATATTCTTGTGCTTAAAATAGTATGTTAATTGATTGTGGAAATTTTATAATCTGTTATATTGTGAAATGGTCGATTGTTAAGGATTGAATTCTTAATATGTTTAGCTATTTTAAAATTAATTATTTTTTCTCTAGAAATTTTGCCGTTGAAATGATGCAATTAGAGTTGTAACATGAAAGAGTAATAGTTCTCCTGGCAATTGATCACTCTATATTAAATTTGAGCTATTGTCTGCATACTCACAAATTCATTTCTTAGTATTGGTTTGGAGTTTGAAGTTTCTGCTAGTTGTTCTATTTTGAGCTGCCTTTATTTGTTGTAGCTTTGTGTTGTGTTGTTTACTATTGTACTGGTTGTTGTATTAACAAACCCTTCTGCACATGAAAGATGAAAGAGTTAGTTTAGTTATAATCTATAATTGGATTAAATCACAATAGATAATAGTTCTTCTGCCATTTGTCCATATAAATATTAAATTTGCACAATTGTCTAGATACTCACGGATTTGTGACTTCTTAGTATTGCTTTGGTGTTTGCAAATTCTGCATTTCTTTGCTCCTCTGTTGGTTGTGTTGCCGCCTTGCCATGCTTGATTATTCAATGTCTTGCAAAGTTTAGTAATTTTTTAAGTAAAATGGTTTAAACACTAAAGTAAGCTTAAATCTTTGAGAGAAAATGCAATGCTTACTTTCAACTTCATCTTTCCTTTATTTTTGGATTGTTGAAGTTGTTGTGGAGCGGCTGGATCTGTTGGTGGAGGAAGAAAATCCGATTCTTGGTTATTTGTATAAAAGAAACAGAAAGGAAGATTCAAAATTTGAAATCAGGAGGGATTTTTTTTTTTTGAAAGATTTGGAGCAGGCTGCGTTATTGAGTTTCATTAAAAGGGCAGTCAGCTTTTTAGAATAAAAAATTAATTATAGGGTTTGTTATAGGAATATGATTCCAAACACACTGATTCCAAACACACTAACTAATGAACAGTGAAATAGTTATTATATTTCCATAGCATCAAAATTGGAAAATTGATAATCTTACTTCCGCATTATGGAGGACAAACAGAGAGATGATTCCATTGCGTGCAGTGAGAATACTGGGAAAAATTGGTGAGTACTTTTCATCAATCTCCCATTGCTTATTTTAGCTCCTACAAACACAAGAGTTGATCTAGTATATTTCCACACACACTAACTAATGAACAATTAAATAGTTATTATATTTCCATAGCATCAAAATTGGAAAATTGATAATCAAGATGGTTCCATTGCATGCAATGAGAATACTGGGAAAAATTGGTGAGTACTTTTCATCGATCTCCCATTGCTTATTTTAGCTCCTACAAACACAAAAGAGTTGATCTAGTATAGTTACATACTATAGTTGAATAGTTGAATGACAAAAAAGATAAATAAATAAAATTATGCAATGCTTACTTTCAACTTCATGTTTCCTTTATTTTTGGATTGTTGAAGTTGTTGTGAAGCGGCTGGATCTGCTGGTGGAGGAAGAAAATCTGATTCTTGGTTATTTGTATAAAAGAAAACGAACGGAAGATTCAAAATTTGAAATGAGGAGGGATTTTTTTTTGAAAGATTTGGAGCAGCTTTGTTGAGCTTCATTAAATGTGCAGTCAACTTTTTAGAATAAAAAATTAATTATAGGGGTCATTTTAGACTTGCGGTCAATATAAATTATGTATGTTACCTTTTAGCAAAACTTTCTCTTCGTTATTGATATTTCTTTTGCATTTTTTTTTTAAAAACAACTCCACATGTCCTTATCCCTCATGTTGGGTAGCCTTTTAGAGTGAAGTGACAACACAGCTGTTGTCAGCTGAAAGTTGAATTTGAAGCACAACATTTAGTACCTTCAAATCAAAAGCAATTCCTTTATACTTCCTAGATAAGCTGCAATGCCTCAATAGTATAGGGGCAAAGTAACAACGTATATTAACGTGCCCCCATGTTGTCTATATAGTAACAACCTATCATGTGCCCTTATGTTGCTTTCCATTTAATGTGCCCCTATATTACGTCACACAGTGGTATTGCCCAATGTGCCCTGTCTTTGCACGGGTAAAGGAAAAATACACACGTGTTGTGCATTTGGGCGGGAAAAAATTGTATAAGGAGCAAACACGTGTCCAATGAACAGTGTGAGACTTCTCATCTTTTATTATATATAGATAGTCCCAACCATAAAGAAATATGAGAAGACACTCTGCCTTCACTCTGCTTTCACTGCTGTTTGCAACTGCACAACTCTGTTCATGCAGCGTCAGCACCACTAATTCAACCTTGTTTCGGTGCATTGAACCAGAAAGGCAAGCTCTTCTCCATTTCAAAAGCACCTTCAGCTATACATTGGGTATGCTCCCCTCGTGGGAAGGGCATGATTGTTGCCAATGGGAAGGCATAGCCTGCGACAATGTCATCGGAAAGCTGAAGGTGCTTTTGAAATGGATAAATATGCCATCCCGTTGGCAAGAATCATGCCTTCCCACTACAAAGCATAAATCAAAGCTGAAGGTGCTTTCGGTGACAACAATAATGCTTGTGGACAATTGATTTATGCTAACAATGTTTCTCCATCGCTATCACAGCTACAACATTTGACTTAGTTAGACTTGAGTCGAATATATATTACAGGGACTACAATTCTAATTTTCCTTGCTTCTATGCAACGCCTACGCTATCTTTCTTTACTTGTATATGTCGATGGTGGTAAGATTCCCTACAGTAGTCTTGGAAACCTCACAAACTTGTGTTCTCTTTACCTCGAGAACGTCTTTGCTGATGATATTAGCTGGCTTGCTCAACTTTCATATTTATAATACCTTGGCTTGAGTGGCCTTGATCTTTCAGAGGCACGTGGTGATCTGTTTCAGACACTCAATAGGCTTCATTATTTGTTACACATACAACTACCTGCTTGCAGATTTGGACACAATGCGCCATTTCTATCCCATCCTATTATTAACCTCACAACTCTTACCCGCCTTCACTCCTCTATCTTGCATCTAATCATCTTCATGATCCATTTCTAGATGTCTTTCAAAACATGACTTCCATCAGAGTCCTTGACTTTTCACACAATGATCTAAACTCTGTGCCATCATGGTTGGGAAAGCTTGAGAAACTTGTCAAACTTGATTTGTCAGGATCTTTTAACAACCCTGTCCTTGATCCTTTGAGAAACCTGACAAATGGTAGTTAAAATAAATTATCATAAGAAAGGTCAAGAACTTTAATGGTATTTATCTTCACTGCCATTTGTCAGGTTTTTCAAAGGATTAAGGACAAGGTTGTTAAAAGATCCTGACAAATCAAGTTTGACAAGTTTCTCGAGCTTTCCCAACCATGATGGCACTGAGTTTAGATCACTCTGTGAAAGGTCAAGGACTCTGATGGAAGTCATGGTTTGAAAGACATCTAGAAATAGATCATGAAGATGATTAGATGCAAGATTGAGGAGTTGAAGGCGAGTAAGATTTGTGAGGTTAATAATAGGATGACATAGAAATGGCGCAGTGTGTCCAAGTCTGCAAGCAGGTAGTTGTATGTGTAACAAAGAAGGAAACATGTTGAGTGTCTGAAACAGATCACCACGTGCCTCCGAAAGATCAAGACCACTTAAGCCAAGGTATTGTAAAGATGAAAGTTGAGCGAGCCAACTAATATCATCAGCAAAGAAGTTGTCGAGTAAAGAGAACGCAAGTTTGTGAGGTTTCCAAGACTGTTGCAGGGAATTTTACCACTATCGCTATATACAAGTAGAGAAAGATAGCGTAGGCATTGCACAGAAGCAAAGAAAGTTGGAATTGTAGTCCCTGTAATATATATTCGGCTCAAGTCCAAATAAGTCAAATGTTGTAGCTGTGATAGCGATGGAGAAACATTGTGGTTGATGGATTTAAGAACCTTATTCAGTTAGATCTTTCACAAAAAATGTTTTATGGCCTGGTTCCTTATTCTCTGAGGAATTTGACTTCTCTTAAGATTCTTGACCTTTTAGGTAACAACTTCGCTTCATTTCCAGTATGGTTAGTTGATTTAAAGAATCTTGTCATTCTAAATCTTTTTAAGAATAATTTCACTTGTCTTGAGGAAGGTTTCCTATCATCAATTCTGTGCAATTTATGTCATTTAAAACATTTTGATTTATCCAAAAATAATGTTCAAGGGTTAGCTTTTCAGAGCAATGTAAATCTCTTTAACTGCAGTGGCTATGATTTAGAGTACCTAGATTTGAGTTCGAATGAATTTGGTGGTTCTTTGCCAAGTTGGTTAGGACAATTTGAAAATTTAAAATGTCTTCTTTTATCCTCAAATTCATTCTTTGGTCCAGTTTCCTTTTCTTTTGGAAATCTAATAAACTTGATAGAACTAGATCTTTGAGATAATAGATTAAATGGGTTTATTCCTCATAGTTTTGGACAACTTGTGAATCTATGATTCTTAAATCGTCCTAATCATTTTGATGGTGTTATTCCTCAAAGCTTAGATCAACTTAAGAACGTAGAGGGACTTGATCTTTCTTCTAACTACTTGGAAGGCACAATTATCGGTTTACAAGCATGGCCCTAAATGATGAGTCTCTCCTACTTGGATCTCTCCCACAATCAAATAACCAGATCAATTCCTGAAAATCTTGGAGACTTAATGCCCAAGTTGATGGTCTTGTATCTGCACAATAACTTTATAAATGGTTCATTACCAAGTTCATTGGGCAAAATCAGATTTTTTAAGAGTTTTGAGGTTTCAAACAATAGATTATCTGGTGTCATTCCAAGAACACTTTGGAATCTACCGTTGATGGGGTTGCATTTGAACAACAAATTTCACAGAAAACTTCCATCATCCTTGGCAAACATGAAATTCTTGAGAATTTTAGATCTTGGTGAAAATCAATTATCAGGTGTCATTCCTTCCTGAAACAACATCACATCTCCCAACCTGAAAATCATTGGAATGCGGAGAAACATGTTCAATGGTAGCATCCTTTAAGCTTGTGTCAATGTGTGGCATTGCAAATCTTGGACCTCGTTGACAACAACTTAGTGGGACCGATCCCCCATTGCATATGTAATATTACTCGAATGACTTCAAATGGGTCCAAAATTGCTCACTTGCTTGTTAAGGACGAGGAAGTGAAGCAAGTCATTAAAGGAAGAGAACTTGAATACTTAAGCAACTTGATATACTTAGTCAATTTGGACTTGTCGAACAACTCTTTGTCTGGATCAATATCCGATGAAATATGATAGGAAACATGAAGTCACTAGAATCTATTGACTTCCCTCATAACAAGCTTTTTTGTGCCATTCCAAGTAACATGTCTGCTTTAAATTTTCTGAGTCACTTAACTTGTCATACAACAACTTTTCAAGCCTAGTTCCAACAGGAAATCAGCTTCAAGTACTTGACGATCCTCTTATTTACACTGGCAACCCATATCTCTCTGCAACTTCACTTCAAAAAATGTGTTATGGTGATGATTCTCATCAAGTTCCTCACAATGGAAGCGTCGACGATGAAGCTGAAGAACATGACATGTGGTTTTACTTCACCATAGCCCTTGGCTTTGCAACCAGTTTCTAGGGATTTTATGGGGTTTTGTTCAAGAAAAAGAAATGGAGGCATGCCTATTTTGCATATGTGGAAGAGGCAACGGACAAGATATACGTAGCACTTGTGTTGAAAGTAGCAAAACTAAAGAAGAGGATGCAGAGAAATTGTGATGATGAGTGACACTCGACTACTGGTGTGCTCTAGTCTCCACCTCTTTCTAGTAATGTTATTCTTTTCTTAATATATTTTATAGTTAAATTTGGGTATGATCAGTCATATTTCTGGAATTGTTGCATTTCCATCCATTCCAATAGAAAAAAGTACAATCAATTGCAATGAGTTTTGCAGAAATCTGTTACTGTCTTCCTTTTTCATATATGTAAAACGGCTAAATTGCCTTTAGTTTGTTTTGTTGCATTGCATTCATAGTCATGTCTAAATCATTGTCTTTCAAATGACATAGATTGCACAGAATTGATGATAGGAAACCCTCCTGAAGACAAGTGAAATTATTCTTAAAAAGATTTAGAATGACAAGATTCTTTAAATCAACTAACCATACTGGAAGTGGAGTAAGGTTGTTGCTTGAAAAGTCAAGAAACTTAAGAGAAGTCAAATTCTTCAGAGAATAAGGAACCAGGCCATAAAGCAAATTTTGTGAAAGATCTAACTGAATAAAGTTCTTAAATCCACTCAACCACAGTTTCTCCATCGCTATCACAGCTATAACATTTGACTTATTTGGACTTGAGTCGAATATATATTACAAGGACTACAATTCCAACTTTCCTTGCTTCTGTGCAATACCTACGCTATCTTTCTCTACTTGTATATGGTGATGGTGGTAGGATTCCCTGCAATAGTCTTGGAAACCTCACAAACTTGCGTTCTCTTTACTCGACAACTTCTTTGTTGATGATATTAGTTGACTTGCTCAACTTTCATCTTTACAATACCTTGGCTTGAGTGGTCTTGATATTTCGGAGGCACGTGGTGATTTGTTTCAGACACTCAACAGGATTTCTTCTTTGTTACACATACAACTACCTGCTTGCAGACTTTGACACACTGCGCCATTTCTTCACAAATCTTACTCGCCTTCAACTCCTCAATCTTGCATCTAATCATCTTCATGATCCATTTCTAGATGCCTTTCAAAACATGACTTCCATCAAGGTCCTTGACCTTTCACACAATGATCTAAACTCAGTGTCATCATGGTTGGGAGCCATTTGTCAGGTTTTTCAAAGGATCAAGGATAGGGTTATTAAAAGATCCCGACAAATCAAGTTTGACAAGTTTCTTGAGCTTTCCCAACCATGATGGCACTGAGTTTAGATCATTGTGTGAAAGGTCAAGGACTATGATGGAAGTCATGCTTTGAAAGGCATCTAGAAATGGATCATGAAGATGATTAGATGCAAGATTGAGGAGTTGAAGGCGAGTAAGATTTGTGAGGTTAATAATAGGATGAGATAGAAATGGCGCAGTGTGTCAAAGTCTGCAAGCAGGTAGTTGTATGTGTAACAAAGAAGGAATCCTGTTGAGTGTCTGAAACAGATCACCACGTGCCTCCGAAAGATCAAGACCACTTAAGCCAAGGTATTGTAAAGATGAAAGTTGAGCGAGCCAACTAATATCATCAGCAAAGAAGTTGTCGAGTAAAGAGAACGCAAGTTTGTGAGGTTTCCAAGACTGTTGCAGGGAATTTTACCACTATCGCTATATACAAGTAGAGAAAGATAGCGTAGGCATTGCACAGAAGCAAGGAAAGTTGGAATTGTAGTCCTTGTAATATATATTCGACTCAAGTACAAATAAGTCAAATGTTGTAGCTGTGATAGCGATGGAGAAACATTGTGGTTGAGTGGATTTAAGAACTTTATTCAGTTAGATCTTTTACAAAATTTGCTTTATGGCCTGGTTCCTTATTCTCTGAAGAATTTGACTTCTCTTAAGTTTCTTGACTTTTCAGGCAACAACCTTACTCCACTTCCAATATGGTTAGTTGATTTAAAGAATCTTGTCATTCTAAATCTTTTTAAGAATAATTTCACTTGTCTTCAGGAGGGTTTCCTATAATCATTTCTGTGCAATCTATGTCATTTGAAGGACAATGATTTAGACATGACTATGAATGCAATGCAACAAAACAAACTAAAGGCAATTTAGCCGTTTTACATATATGAAAAAGGAAGACAGTAACAGATTTCTGCAAAACTCATTGCAATTGATTGTACTTTTTTTCTATTCGAATGGATGGAAATGCAACAATTCCAGAAATATGACTGATCATACCCAAATTTAACTGCAAAATATATGAAGAAAAGAATAACATTATTAGAAAGAGGTGGAGACTAGAGCACACCAGTAGTCGAGTGTCACTTATCATCACAATTTCTCTGCATCCTCTTCTTTAGTTTTGCTACTTTCAACACAAGTGCTACGTATATCTTGTCCGTTGCCTCTTCCACATATGCAAAATAGGCATGCCTCCATTTCTTTTTCTTCAACAAAATCCCTAGAAACTGGTTGCAAAGCCAAGGGCTATGGTGAAGTAAAACCACATGTTATGTTCTTCAGCTTCATCTTCGACGCTTCCATGGTGAGGAACTTGATGAGAATCATCACCATGGCACATTTTTTGAAGTGAAGCTGCAGAGAGATATGGGTTGCCAGTGTAAATAAGAGGATCGTCAAGTACTTGAAGCTGATTTCTTGTTAGAATTGGGCTTGAAAAGTTGTTGTATGACAAGTTAAGTGACTCAGAAAAATTAAAGCAAACATGTTACTTGGAATGACACAAAAAAGCTTGTTATAAGAGAAGTCAATAGATTCTAGTGACTTCATGTTTCCTATCATTCCAGGGATCTTTCCGAACAAATTATTGTATGACAAATTGATCCCAACCAATCTAGAAAGTGAACATATTTCATCGGATATTAATCCAGACAAAGAGTTGTTCGACAAGTCCAAGTTGACTAAGTATATCAAGTTGCTTAAGTATTCAAGTTCTCTTCCTTTAATGACTTGCTTCACTTCCTCGTCCTTAATAAGCAAGTGAGCAATTTTGGACCCATTTGAAGTCATTCGACTAATATTACAAATGCAATGGGGGATCGGTCCCACTAATTTGTTGTCAACGAGGTCCAAGATTTGCAATACCACACATTGACACAAGCTTAAAGGATGCTACCATTGAACATATTTCTCCACATTCCAATGATTTTCAGGTCGGGAGATGTGATGTCGTTTCAGGAAGGAATGACACCTGATAATTAATTCTCACCAAGATCTAAAATTCTCAGGAATTTTATGTTTGTCAAGGATGATGGAAGTTTTCTGTGAAAATTGTTGTTCAAATGCAACCCCATCAACGGTAGATTCCAAAGTGTTCTTGGAATGACACCAGATAATCTACTGTTTGAAACCTCAAAACTCTTAAAAAAACTGATTTTGCCCAATGAATAATGAACCATTTATAAAGTTATTGTGCAGATACAAGACCATCAACTTGGGCATTAAGTCTCCAAGATTTTCAGGAATTGATCTGGTTATTTGATTGTGGAAGAGATCCAAGTAGGAGAGACTCATCATTTGGGGTCATGCTTGTAAACCGATAATTGTGCCTTCCAAGTAGTTAGAAGAAAGATCAAGTCCCTCTACGTTCTTAAGTTGATCTAAGCTTTGAGGAATAACACCATCAAAATGATTAGGACGATTTAAGAATCATAGATTCACAAGTTGTCCAAAACTATGAGGAATAAACCCATTTAATCTATTATCTCAAAGATCTAGTTCTATCAAGTTTATTAGATTTCCAAAAGAAAAGGGAACTGGACCAAAGAATGAATTTGAGGACAAAAGAAGACATCTTAAATTTTCAAGTTGTCCTAACCAACTTGGCAAAGAACCACCAAATTCATTCGAACTCAAATCTAGGTACTCTAAATCATAGCCACTGCAGTTAAAGAGATTTACATTGCTCTGAAAAGCTAACCCTTGAACATTATTTTTGGATAAATCAAAATGTTTTAAATGACATAAATTGCACAGAATTGATGATAGGAAACCTTCCTCAAGACAAGTGAAATTATTCTTAAAAAGATTTAGAATGACAAGATTCTTTAAATCAACTAACCATACTGGAAGTGAAGCGAAGTTGTTACCTGAAAGGTCAAGAATCTTAAGAGAAGTCAAATTCCTCAGAGAATAAGGAACCAGGCCATAAAACAATTTTTGTGAAAGATCTAACTGAATAAGGTTCTTAAATCCATCAACCACAATGTTTCTCCATCGCTATCACAGCTACAACATTTGACTTATTTGGACTTGAGCCGAATATATATTACAGGGACTACAATTCCAACTTTCCTTGCTTCTGTGCAATGCCTATGCTATCTTTCTCTACTTGTATATAGCGATAGTGGTAAAATTCCCTGCAGCAGTCTTGGAAACCTCACAAACTTGCATTATCTTTACTCGACATCTTCTTTGCTGATGATATTAGTTAATTTGCTCAACTTTCATCTTTACAATAGCTTGGCTTGAGTGGTCTTGATCTTTCGGAGGCACGTGGTGATCTGTTTCAGGCACTCAGCAGGCTTCCTTCTTTATTACACATACAACTAGCTGCTTGTAGACTTGGACACACTATGCCATTTCTATCTCATCCTATTATTAACCTCACAAATCTTACTCGCCTTCAACTCCTCAATCTTGCATCTAATCATCTTCATGATCCATTTCTAGATGCCTTTCAAAGCATGACTTCCATCAGAGTCCTTGACTTTTCACACAATGATCTAAACTAAGTGCTATCATGGTTGGGAGCTCGAGAAACTTGTCAAACTTGATTTGTCAGGATCTTTTAACAACCCTGTCCTTGATTCTTTGAGAAATCTGACAAATGTTAGTGAAGATAAATTATCATAAGGTCAATAACTTTAATCGTGTTCAAGTTTTGAATAGCATAAGGAAGTTGACCAGGAATGATCTTTATATTCACTACCATTTGTCAGGGTTCTCAAAGGATCAAGGACAAGATTGTTAAAAGATCCTGACAAATCAAGTTTGACAAGTTTCTCGAGCTTTCCCAACCATGACGACACTGAGTTTAGATCATTGTCTGAAAAGTCAAGGACTCTGATGGAAGTCATGGTTTGAAAGGCATCTAGAAATGGATCATGAAGATGATTAGATGCAAGATTGAGGAGTTGAAGGTGGGTAAGATTTGTGGGGTTAATAATAGAATGAGATAGAAATGGCATAGTGTGTCCAAGTTTACAAGAAGGTAGTTGTATGTGTAACAAAGAAGGAAGCCTGATGAGTGTCTGAAACAGATCACCACGTGCCTGGAAAGATCAAGACCACTCAAGCCAAGGTATTGTAAAGATGAAAGTTGAGCAAGCCAACTAATATCATCAGCAAAGAAGTTGTCGAGTAAAGAGAATGCAAGTTTGTGAGGTTTCCAAGACTGCTGCTGGGAATCTTATCACCATTGCTATATACAAGTAGAGAAAGCTAGCATAGACATTGCCTAGAAGCAAGGAAAGTTGGAATTGTAGTCCCTGTAATATATATTCGGCTCAAGTCCAAATAAGTCAAATGTTGTAGCTGTGATAGTGATGGAGAAACATTGTGGTTGATGGATTTAAGAACCTTATTCAGTTAGATCTTTCACAAAAATTGTTTTATGGCCTGGTTCCTTATTCTCTGAGGAATTTGACTTCTCTTAAGATTCTTGACCTTTCAGGTAACAACTTCGCTTCACTTCCAGTATGGTTAGTTGATTTAAAGAATTTTGTCATTCTAAATCTTTTTAAGAATAATTTCACTTGTCTTGAGGAAGGTTTCCTATCATCAATTCTGTGCAATTTATGTCATTTAAAACATTTTGATTTATCCAAAAATAATGTTCAAGGGTTAGCTTTTCAGAGCAATGAAAATCTCTCTAACTGCAGTAGCTATGATTTAGAGTACTTAGATTTGAGTTAGAATGAATTTGGTGGTTCTTTGCCAAGTTGGTTAGGACAATTTGAAAATTTAAATTGTCTTCTTTTGTCCTCAAATTCATTCTTTGGTCCAGTTCCCTTTTCTCTTGGACATCTAATAAACTTTGTAGAACTAGATTTTGGAGATAATAATTTAAATGGGTCTATTTCTCATAGTTTTGGACAACTTGTGAATCTATGATTCTTAAATCGTCCTAATCATTTTGATGGTGTCATTCCTCAAAGCCTAGAATCAATTGACTTCTCTTTGGTGCCATTCCAAGTAGCATGTCTGCTTTAAATTTTCTGAGTCACTTGAACTTGTCATACAACAACTTTTCAAGCTCAATTCCAACAAGAAATCAGCTTCAAGTACTTGACGATCCTCTTATTTACACTGGCAACCCATATCTCTCTGGAGCTTCACTTCAAAAAATGTGCCATGGTGGTGATTCTCATTAAGTTCCTCATAATGGAGGCATCGAAGATGAAGCTGAAGAACATGAAGAGTTAGATAAAGTGTGGTTTTACTTTACCATAGCCCTTGGCTTTGCAACTGGTTTATGGGGATTTTATGGGGTTTTGTTGAAGAAAAAGAAATGGAGGTATGCCTATTTTGGATATGTGGAAGAGGCAACGGACAAGATATATGTAGCACTTGTGTTGAAAGTAGCAAAACTGAAGAAGAGGATGCAGAGAAATTGTGATGATGAGTGACACTCGACTACTGGTGTGCTCTAGTCTCTATCTCTTTCTAGTAATGTTATTCTTTTCTTAATATATTTTGCAGTTAAATTTGGGTATGATAGGCATATTTCTGGAATTATTGCATTTCCATTCATTCTAATAGAAAAAAGTACAATCAATTGAAGTGAGTTTTGCAGAAATCTATTACGGTCTTCCTTTTTCATATATGTAAAACGGTTAAATTGCCTTTAGTTTGTTTTGTTGCATTGCATTCATAGTCAATTCGAAATCATTGTCTTTTGTTAATGAAGTTCCTTTAAAGATGATATTTCTCATTGGCAACATGATTCACGTTCGATAAGTTTTAACTATAAAACATTTTCCAAGCCAAATAACATTACTCAATTGGTTTAAAAATCATAAATTTCACAAGCATGATAATTTTCGGATCGGTTTTGCGCGGCAACGTTTTTTCATGAGCATATGGACAATTTAGAGGTATAGGAACAAGGTTATTTTTTTGCAGCTAAGCTGTAAGTTTTACTAAAACTGAACAAGTGACTTTCTACTAAACGTGCAGGGGTGTTATGCTACTATGTGTTGTGGTGGATTTTGGCAAGATTGATCCTTGGGTCTCTCTCTCTCTCTCTCTCTCTCTCTCTCTCTTTCAGTGCTATTGTGGCGTGTTTGCAGTTGTGTTCGTGCTGCTCTTTTGTGCTTTTGCTATGTTGTGTGGCGACCTCTCCACCTTGATGGCCATGCCAAGGGCCAGGAGGTTGTGGCTGTGTTGTGTGTTGCTGTCCGTGATGGCTTTTGTCATAGTTGTGTGACTATGGTGGCTTATTTTTGTGTTATTTTGATTAATGGTGTAATACAAGACGAGTTTGTATTTTTATTGTACCTTTCTCTTAATTGTCTCGAGTAAGGTACTCTTTTTCATTTTTTGGTTTTGTCCTTAGTATCGGGTGATTAAAAAGCAAATCTGCACCTATTAAATTTTCTATAATCATAAATATTAAATATATACAAATGAGAAAGAGACGAAGAAAGAAAGTGATAAGAGATACAAAAAAATCAGATTTTGCATTTATTAGTTAATATCCATATGCCATATGAGACAGAGCTTCACTGCCTGTGTGGGTTCCACCATCAAAGAAGACTTGCACAAAATGCTTGGCTTGGTGACTGGTTAGTATGGAACGGGAAACCACACTCGTTTGGTGATATCCGGAATCTGTTGCGTGTGAGATATGCACACAAGCTTGTTCCAAGAAGGTTCCAACTTTATTGGACTTGGCTGGGTTGTTTGTTGGCAACAACTCCAAATATTGAACCTGAGATTGACCCCGCAATTAGCAGTGATTAAGTGAAAAAAAATAAATTACTAAGAGAAATATTGTAGGACAAAAAATAATTAACGGGATTAAGAATCTGTAAAATAAAAAATAAAAATTAGAGAGATATAGGACAAAAATCTTGAAATTTTTAGTAGATCTAAAATAATAACATAATACTATCAGTGGGCTACAAATAGATTCAACGAGGAAAAATACAATCGTAAACGTTATGTTATTTAATTACTAGTAAATGGGTGCGCCACATAATAGAGAAATGAATTAGAGAAATGAATTAGAGAGATAAAAGCTGATTACACAATGGACCCTTTAAATTAAATGGGTGGTTATCGGTAATTACATATAAAATTAGGGTAATTATATTTGCACTACTGTGCCTTGCATACCCATTGCACACCTACCCTAATTAATGAAGCCCTTCAACTACTTGCCCACCATATCAAACCACGTGACTCCTTCGTTTTCTGCCTTTTCTCTTTCTGTGCTTCTTCGTTTAGCTCTGCGATTCAACCCCTTCGTTTTGCTCTGCGATTCCGTCTTCTCCTCTCTTCGTTTATCATTCTTCTTCCTCGTTTTGTTCTGCATTTTGTTTTGATTTTTTTGGTCTGCGTTTTCGTCTTCTTCTCTGTTTGTTTCGTAATGGAGCCGAATCGTGTAAAGTTAGTTGGCAAGGAGCCATCGTTCATGGAATTGTTGATGGATAGTTTCAAGTATGTCTCGGCGCTGCCGCCTCAACGATCAATGTTGGAAGGTAATATAATGCATCATAGTTGTGTCAAATGATGAACAACAGTTGTGTCTCTTACAAAAAGATAGTTGTGTCTTAACTAAACAACTATCAGGTCTATTATAACACAATAGTTGTGTCTTACTTGCATTCCCAGATTGTGTGGTACATGGCCTTTCAACTCAAGAATCAGTTGTCGTTAACCTTGGAGTTATTGTTTTAGCAACATGTGACGAAAATGCAGGGAAGGTGTTGTCAAACGTTGAAGAACCTTCAAGTATTTTAACGAATGAATTAAATCAAGTAATGTCTACTTCTCTATTATGGTTATGTAGTTTACAATACATTTGTTTTGTCTTACTTCACAGCGAGTGTGATACCTGGCGCTAGCATTCCATCTCAGTTATCATCTGACGTTAACAATGGAGCTATTGTTTTAGCATCATGTGACGATAATGCATGGATGATGTTGTCAAACCCTGAAGAACCTGAAGGTATTTTAATGCAGGAAAGTAAAGTTTAATTGACCATTCCGTCATGATGGTTGTGTCTTACACAACAGAATGGTTGTGTCTTAGACAACGCAATGGTTGTTTCTTTCACAACATAATAGTTGTGTCTTTCACAACGCGATGGTTGTGTCTTGTATGTCTCATTGGTCATGTCTTCAAATCATATACACTTTTGTAATATGCATTTTTCTTCGTATGTCTAAATATAGGTGAATCATCCTTAAATATTCGTATCCCAGCTTTTGGTATGCAATTTGAGTCGTTGAATGATGTTCATGATTTGTATAAAGAATATGCAACTAATGTGGGATTTGAATGCAAGATTAGGAACAAAAAAACTGATGATTCTAGGGCTCCGTGGTACCGTATAATTACGTGTGTTAGGGAGGGGAAGAGTCGTTCGAAGATACCACCACCCTTCTGTTGCTGCAAATTGCCAAGCTAAGATCATTACATCGAATAACTCTGGCAGGATTTGGGTGATTAGTAAAGTTGTTTTGGAGCACTCTCATGCAACAAGTCCATCAGAATCAAGCCACTTTGCAACCAACAGGTTCATTCCAATGGTTGCAAAGAGGAGGATTGAGGTGGATGATAGTGTTGGGCTACGAACATACAAGACCTATAGCTCTCTATTACATGAAGTTGGTGGAGCAGAAAATATTACATTCACGGAGAGGGATGTTAGGAATTTCATACAGAAAGAAATCAGAGGTGTTGGGTCGGAAGGGGATGGGCAATCCATGGTCCAATATTTTCATAGGATGCAGGCTCAAAATGGAAACTTTTATTATGAGATCCTAAATGATGATGAGAAGCGTATCACCCATGCTTTTTGGTGTGATGCCAGGAGCCGAGCTGCGTATGAGTATTTTGGAGATGTGATCTCGCTTGACATGACATGCTTGACCAACATGTATGGTACATTATTATTTACATGACCTAAATGCTTTTTATATTTGAGACCAATAAAAAATGTTGTGTGTTTACTAACCAAATTATAACCCAATAACATTTACACGGTCGTTGTGTCTTGTATAACTTGATGGTTGTGTCTATTCAACATGCTGGTTATGTCTTATATAAAATTATGGTTGTGCCTTATTTAACATAGTGGTTGTGTCTTTTATAACATGGTTGATGTGCCTTACTTGTAGGTACAATATGCCGTTTGCATGTTCTGTTGGTGTTAATCATCATGGGAATTCTATTCTGCTCGGGTGTGGGTTGCTCGCGTCTTAAGAGAAAGAATTCTTTGCATGGCTATTTCAATGTTTCCTGAGGTGCATGAAGGGGCCAGGACACCATTGAGAATCATAACAGACTGATGCATGTCAATAAAGCATGGAATTGAGGTATTGTTCCCCAACACTCATCATCGTTGGTGTATTTGGCACATATTGAAGAAAGTCTCGGACAAGCTTAAGGGATTCACAGAGTATGTAAGCATCAAGGACGACATACATAAGGCTGTTTACAACACTCTTTCGATTGAAGAGTTTGAACGAGAATGGTACGTGCTTGTTGACAAATATTGTCTTCAAAACAATGCATGGCTCTCAGGTATTGTTATGTCCTTATGATATATATATATGTATATGTATATATATATATATGTATATGTATATATATATGTATATGTATATAATGGTTAGGTCTAGCAATTTTTTTTTATTAACAAGGAATTTGCGTCGGAGTCTTTAATGATCGTTATAGGTTGGTCCCGGTGTACTTTAGAGATGCATTTTGGACTGCCATGTCAAACACCCAAAGAAGCGAAAGTATGAATGCTTTTTTTGATGACTTCCTCAACTCAATTAGCACCCTTCACCAATTTGTGAATCAATATGATAATGGTTAGTTGTGGTATTTTTTATGTAAATTATGATGGTAATGTTTGAGAGCATATCGTGTTTAGGAATCAGAATGCTAGGGGGTTGCGTCTCATTCAAATCAGTGGTTATGTCTTGTTCAACATAATGGTTTTGTCTTAGACAACGCAATGGTTGTGTCTTATATAACATTGTGGTTGTGTCTTATACTACTTGATGGTTGTGTCTCATATTACCAAATGGTTGTGTCTTATATTTTGCTTTTGTGTTGTGGTTTTAGCGCTTGCAAGGAAGGTTCAAATAGAAGAGGAAACTGATTTCAAAGACTTCAATACCTCTATTTAGTGTGCATCAAAGGTTGCATTTGAGAGGCAATTCTAATCCAAGTACACTATTTCCAAGTGTCGCGAGGTTCAAACGGAATTTCGTGCAAAGATCGTCTGCAATGTGATTATGATGCGGCTGTACAACGTGGTGGAAGATACTTCAAGTTCATGGGATAGGTCATATGAGGTGGAATTCCAATTTGACAACAATGAGGTCAAGTGCCCATTCAAGCGTTTTGAGTTTAGTGGAATTTTATATCGTCATGCAATTACTGTATTGTGTGTCCAGCGAGTGAAACAATTGCCCCAACGGTATATACTAAAACAATGGAGCAAGAACGTAAATCGAAGACACACCCGCATAAAGAGTAGCCGTGACCAAACTAGTGCGCCAGCCATGATAGCTCGGTATGATGAAGCTATTATGATCTCATATAACCTTGCTGAAGTTGCCTCAAGATCTGAAGAACACAACCGATTTTATATAGATGGGCTAAAGAACCTTGGGCGATTAATGATGGATATTCCATGCGGAGCCAAACAAGGATCGTGTGAGAGACAATCAACTAGTGGGGTTGAAGTTAGGAGCCCAAAACGTATTAGGAGGAAGGGCCGCCCAGTTAAGCTTGGGAAGAAAGCATTTGCAGAAAAAACTGTAAAGAAGGATATCAAGAAAGCGAAGACTAGATGAAATTGTATAAATGAGAACTAACAATTCATTTATATCAAATATGATTTATACAGTAATATATATACAACAGAATAAAAATTGTACAAAATGGTTGTGTATTATATAACATGGTTGTGTCTTATATAGTAATACGGTTGTGTCTCACACCCAAATATGGTTGTGTCTTTCATACCAATATGGTTGTGTCGTACACAAAACTATGGTTATGTCTTACCTAACATAACGGTTGTGTCTTATTTATCATAATAGTTGTGTCTTCGAGAAAGATCCCACTTTGCAAGTCCATTTAACACAATGATGTAATACACAAACAGATAATTTAGTAATAAAAAAATAATTAAAAATAGAAAAAAAATACAAAATGGGTGTGTATTATATAACGTGGTTGTGTCTTATATAACAATATTGTTGTGTCTTTATCCCATTATGGTTGTGTCGTACACAAAACTATGGTTATGTCTTACCTAACACTACAGTTGTGTCTTATTTATCATAACGGTTGTGTCTTCGAGAAAGATCCCACTTTGCAAGTCCATTTAACACAATGATATAATACACAAACATATAATTTTGTAATAGAAAAAGAATTAAAAATAGAAGAAAAATACAAAATAGGTGTGTATTATATAACATGGTCGTGTCTTATATAACAATACTGTTGTGTCCTTCACCAAAATATGGTTGTGTCTTTCATCCCATTATGGTTGTGTCGTACACTAAGGTTGTGTCTTATCTAACATAACGGTTGTGTCTTAGACCCAATAATTTGGTTTTTCTAGACACAACCTGTTTACAACTTCATAATCACCATCTTTCAAAAGCAGACACAACCATCTTACATTTGCAGACACAACCTTTTTACACATACAGACCTAACCTTTTTACATTTTCAGACACAACCTTTTTACATTTACAGACACAACGATTTTACATTTTCATACATAACCCGTTGTTGGATGGTGAGAACGTCTTGAAGCTCTAAGCAGGATTCAAAACAATGCCAGGAACCTCTTGATGCTCGACAAGAAGAACCCTCGCATGATATCCGCGGGAGAACCCATTTTGGGCCACAACCATTTGCATCATCAGACACAACCAGTTTAAAGCATCAATCACAACCATTTTGACTCGATTATGAATTGCATTCAACACAAACAGATTTAACGAAGAAAGGCACATATAACGAAGAAAGACATAACTGTAAGACAAACGAAGTAGTAAGCGTTTTTTGAAAGCCTATTTACATTCTCCATTTTGACACAGTTCCAGTTTCCTGACAACTTTTGCCAAATTTGTTGAAAGCTTAATTTGAAACTTTTAGTAGTTTAAAATAATATATCCTCCTTTACGACTTTCAGATCCTCAAGGGATCCAATTGCGGTATAGTCGGGTATAGTCGTATCCACAGGGAGTTACAAAAATATCATTCTTGAGTTTAATTAATTAAACAATGAAGTGAAGGATTGGTAAATTGTTTGATAGTTTAAATAAGTAAATAAACAACATAAAAATAAATAGGCAATAAATCAGAGGTAGATCAGGAAGCTTGTTGGAAATTGAATCATATCATAGTTTCATGCATCCATTTACTTAGTACAATAGAATTATCATTTCATTGATTGTCCACCACCAGTTCTTAACTTGTTCATCGCTTTCGCGCATGAAAAGATCACAGCTTTCCTTTGTTAAGTTGTCACTCTCGCACATGAACTTAACAAAGTACACTAGCGTTATTCTAGATGTTAAAATGACTAATCCTTCATTCCAGTTAAGGCAACGAAGAATTAGATGAATTGATTTAGTTCCAACGTATCATGCCACTCTTGTGCGCAATCAAACAATTTAGAATCATGCTTTAGGTAGCAAAGCTAAAACAAGCATTAAGCGTAAAATCATTCAAGCTAATCATAGAAACTGATAGATTCATATGCAAAAAGTTACATGGATACAATCATACTTCAATATTCATCAAAATCCCAACAATAAGAGGACTAGAAATCCATCTTACAAGAGAATCTCAGAGGCAAGGTTTTGGACGCTTACCATGACATGTTCTCACGCTATCATGACAGCGGCCGCCGAGCTTCCTCGATCTCCTGGCTTCTTCACCGACCTCCTCTTTGTTGCTAAACTAACCTAAGCTTTGAAGTACAAATGAAATAAGAAAAGAATGAAGTATGGATAGGAGAAAATGTGTATGAGGGATTTATATCATGAATGGCACGACCTTCCTCTATTTATAGGCAAAATCTGATGGCATCGCTCAGCGGTGGCGGCTTGCAGGGGCGGCGCCGACATGCCAGGGCGGCGCCAGCTGGTGTCATAAATGCGCCGGCAGCAAGTGGCTCCGGTGGGTATCACCGCTGAGCGGTACAGGGTACACTGCTCAGCGACGCTTTGTCGTGACGTGCGCTGAGCGAGATTCGGTCACCGCTGAGCGGCCTTCACGCCTGATTACATCATTTTGCTTCTTTTTTCCTCTTTTGCCCTCTTCTCCATTCTTCAGGGATTATTCTTCAATTAATATGCTTGCATCCATCTTTTATAAATATATTATAACTCCTACAAAAGTGGGGAATTTAGTTAGTTAATTCTTTAAAACATAAGCAGATAAGTGCCATTTTAATAGTTGAAAATTGTGTAAATTTGGCACTTATCAGCATTAGGTCTTAGTAGTAGTTGTAGAGACGAAAGAGCATTACTATGGAAGAGTTGGAAAAAGTGGTTCAGAAGAAGGAAGAGGAAGAAGAAGTTACTAAAAGGAACACGGGAGGATTGTGTTTTGTGGTAGAAGAAATGTGAAAGGTTTGATTTAATGATAGTGTACTTATACACAACCATCCATTTAATAAGGGATTTAACGAGGGATTTAATAAGTGTGTTTCTCGCATGCTTTCATAACGAATATATTCAGACGCAATCATATTAACAAATGAGATACAACCTTTTCATATATAAGACACAACCATTTGCTTTATTTAGACACAACCGTGTCATATATAAGACACAACTTTTTTCTTAGTAAGACACAACCGTTTCATACTATAGACATAACCGATTTAGCGCGGTGGAATATTAAACATTAACGATTTGAATCAGAAGCCACGCGTTGGTGCGTTTTGAGAGACGCACGCGTTTCGATGGATGTGACACTTATTACTCCAGGTGTGCAAAGCACAGTGGTGCAAATATCGCGACCCATAAAATTAAGATAGTAGAAGGATTTTTTTCACCATATAACTTGAACTCAGGCCATACTGTTTCACTAGGTATCGTGGGATCAATTGCATTACACCCTAAATAAGGTTGTCGAACTCAAAATTTTAAGTAAATTTATGATGTTTTAACAAATTCGAATTGTAAATTTAATCCATAAATTTGAAAAATTTACATACATAAAAAATATATATTATAAGTAATATAAGTAAGAGTTAAACATGATTAAATGTTGTATTTATGATTGACATTGAATGGTGATAACTTTAAAATAAAATAAATGAAGAAAATATCATAATATATATCTTAATGCATGACATATAGTTGTTTTGTCATACTACTAAAATAACAGGGCGTCGTTGTAGTAGTGGTGGCTGGTGAATAGATGCAATAAGTGTTAGGGGTAGAAAGAAGGGTTGCATTGTAATTTCAAAAAAATATTTTATTATTATATAAATTAATTAAAAGTTAATATTACTAGTGTAGTATTTTTCTTTTTAGTTCTAGTGAAGTATAGATACTCTATTTTTTACTTAACTATTCTAGACTAATTTCACACATATTTTACCATTAGATCAATTTTTTACTTTCTTTTCTAATTTTTTTTGTCAACGATTTGAGATTATGAATGCGTAAACCATAGGTGGGTGGCATTCAACAAGTTCGTTTTCAAAATGTAGAAAATATCAAATTTATTTTTAAGATTGTCAAAAACTAACTAAATTAGTGTATAAAAGTGACTAATTTAATAGATACAAAAGATCAATTTGATTAACTTTTGACAACCTTAAAAATGAATTAGATATTTTTCATATATTTAAAACTAATTTACTGACAAATTTGATACTTTAGTTTAATCATGAATGGTGACAATCAGGACTTGAGGGAGAATGATCCAAAAGACTCCTCAATCCAAATGTTGTCTTGTTTATGACAGACAAATTTTGTTAAATGACGTGTTGTCATATTGCCTTCTCCTTTGGTGTGGAAAAAATTGGTAATAAAATGACATGACTCAAAATCAAATTCTAATATTTTACGTTCATCTTTCTATATAATGGTCCCTTGCCATTCCTCTTGAAATAAGCATATGTTTTTTTTCCCTTTTAAATAAGGGCCACGAAAAATGTTAGGTTGTAGAGCCTAATGTTGACTATTGGATCCTACTTTAGGAAATCAGATTCTGATGTTGACTATTGGATTTGCTGAATAGTATTTTCCAGATTTAGCTCTCGTCCCATTATGAGGAGAAGACTTTCTCCTAAGATTTTCGGGGATTTGATTAGGTACAGCCTCCCTAGGTTTTTCTTATATATACCTCCATAATGTAATTGTACCGATAAGGGAAAAATAAGAGAAAATCATCAATATACACCTTTAGCTGTTGTGAAGTTTACCATCTCAGTGTTACCACGTATATTTCTCTTTGTGTTTTTCCTCTCTCTTGTTCTTCGTGTTCTTCATTTAGATTGAGTGTATGATAGTGCGATCCTAACAACTGGTATCAGAGCTAGGAAGAGACTCACCAAGATCTGAGAAAATGGAAAGTTTGAAGCAAGTAATTGAAAAGTTTGATGGATCCGATTTCGGTTTCTGGAATATACAGATTGAAGATTATCTGTACTACAAAGATCTTCACGATCCCTTGTCTGGGGTTAAGCCGGATTCCATGACCGTGGAGCAATAGAAGCTCAAGGATCGCCAGGCTCTAGGCTTGATCCGGTCGACGCTATCCAGAAATGTGGCGTTCAATATCGTCAAGGAGAAGACATCAACAAACATATTGAAGGCGTTGTCGAACATGTACGAAAAACCATCGGCGATGAACAAGGTATATTTGATGCGTAGATTGTTCAATTTGCAAATGTCTGAAGGTGGCTCTGTTGCAGATCATATTAATGAATATAATATGATTGCTAGTCAACTGAGTTGTGTGGAAATTAATTTCGAAGATGAAATTAAAGCATTGATTTTGATGTCATCTTTACCCGAGTCTTGGGATACTATTGTTGCTGCAATTAGCAGTTCCCGTGGATCTGAGAAATTGAAGTTTGATGAAATCTGTGATGTAGTTCTCAGCGAAAGTATTCGCAAACGAGAAATTGGGGATTCTTCAGGCAGTGCTCTCAGTGTTGACTGAAGGGGGAGAAGCAAATCGAAGGGCCTACACAAACATGGCCGATCAAAATCAAAGAACTGGGGAAAATCTCCAAACAGACCAAACGTAACGTGTTGAAATTGTGGAGATAAAGGCCACTTTCGGACCGATTGTACAAAACCAAAGAAGAAGCAGAATCACAAATCTGGAGATGATAATAATTCTGTAAATTCAGCAGAAGATATTAGGGATGCTCTAATCCTTAGTGTGGACAGCCCGATTGAATCTTGGATTTTGGATTCAGGTTCATCTTTTCATTCGTCTCCAAGAAAAGAGTTGTTCCAAAATTTCGAATCTGAAAATTTTGGGAAGGTGTATCTTGCTGACGACAAAGCCTTGGAGATTGAAGGAAAGGGGGATGTCTGCATACAAACTCCAGCAGGAAATCGGTGGACATTAGAAGATGTCAGATACATTTCTGGTCTCAAGAAGAATTTGATCTCTGTTGGTCAGTTGGACAACACAGGTTATGCAGCAGAGTTTGGAAAAAGGTTCGTGGAAGGTTGTGAAATGTGCTATGGCGGTAGCACGTGGCACAAAATCTGGAACTTTGTACACCACTGCAGGGTGTATAAACATGGCTACTATTGCTGAGGGTGCTTCTGGTTCAAGTTTGTGGCACAACAGACTTGGACACGTGATTGCTAAAGGAATGAAGATGTTGGTTGCAAAAGGAGCTTTAGAAGGTCTAAAATCTGTTGATATGGGTCTTTGTGAGAGCTGTGTTCTGGGAAAACAGAAACAAGTTAGCTTCACAAAGGTTGCAAGAGAACCAAAGAAAGTGCGGTTGAAAATGGTCCATACAGACGTTTGGGGACCGTCTCCAATTTCATCACTTGGTGGATCGAAGTTTTACGTCACCTTCATTAATGATTTCAATAGAAAGGTATGGGTTTATTTCTTGAAACACAAATCAGATGTGTTTGCCACCTTCAAGAGGTGGAAATCTAAAGTTTGGTTTTGGTTATGTGAATGGCTGAGGTTAACAGTGATGACGTGACCGTTAGTAAGCACTGACATGGCGTGTCACGTGGCATAATCCGGAATTAAATTTTTTTAGCCTATGACCCGACCTAATCTTGGATCCGACCTGATTTCATTAAAAAATTTAAAAAAAAAAAAAAAAAAAAACCTATCCCCAAATGGCATCTTCAACATCCTTACCCCCTCAAATTGATACCGATGACATCTATTTGCAGTTCGGAGGACGAACACCACTGCAACATTACCTCGTCGATGCCACAAAAAATTCGTCGGCTTGCCTTTGGATCTTTCGTCATGCCGGGATTTTGTTTGTGTTCTGGAGGATGAACACCACGAGAACAACCCTTCAATTGCCGGTGCTTCTTTGTCAGTGCACAACATCACGTCGTCGGTGTTATTAGAAACTCGCCATCGTTGCTATGGATTTCTCACGTTGTTGGGCTTCTTTTTGTGTGAGCAACTGCCATATTGGTGATGCCACCAGTCTTCAGGCTTATTTAATAAACAAGACAATTCCTACTAACAAGTAACATTTTGAAAGGCTTCAGGCAACGACAAATTTAATCAGGGGCCATATGATTTAGGTCATCTGATTTGGGGATTTGGGGATAAGTTTTTTTTTTTTTTTTAATTTTTAAATGAAATCGGGTCGGATCTAAGATTGGGTCGGGTCATGGATTAAAAAAAATTTAATTCCGGGTTATGCCACGTCAGCGCTCACTAACGGTCACATCATCACTGTGGGACTAAAACCAAACTTTTCAATTTTACATGGGTTAAAAACTTAATTAAGCCTACAAAATAATACTCCTTAAAAATTGGTTTAAATAATAACTAATAACAACATTTGTGTCCGACCAAGAATATAATGGCTATGAATATGTACACACTTATTTTAACATTATTTGAATTTACCAATCAAGTTATTTTCCCCATATATATCTAGACATGGAAGACATATATATCTTAGACATTATTTGAATTAGATTATTTTTTGTTTAAAAAAATGTAATGAATTATATTGGATTCAATGCATTTATTGTTTTATGGTTTTACTTTTAAAAAAAAAATGTGTGTGATTTAATTTTTCACATTTCAACTTTATTTTCATTCAAATTAATTGTGTAACTGACAATTATATCTTTAATTCTTTTACCACAACGGCTATGGGAAAAATCAATTTAGCATTCTAAATATTTGTATTCTAAACTTCATCCTTACATCAAATATTCTAAACTTAACCCTTACATATTCTTATTCTTCATATTTCATTACTTTGATTTATTGGTTTTTGTGTGTTATAACGGATAACAATTGTTAAGTTTTGTCAAATTCATATGTTAGTGTTACTCTCAACAAGCATAAGAAAATAATATTCAAGGTAACAAGATTAAAAATAGCATTTAAGGTAGCATATGCTAGTGTTTTATGGTTATGCATATGTCACTTCAACAAATTATTATTAGCTTTGGTCAGAATCAAATATTTGTGTTTTAATTTTATTTATCTTTTTAAAATGTGTGTATCTATTTATCTATCTATGTGTGTGATTGGTTTTGATGAATGAAACTTTGGTTTATAAAATCACAATTGATTGGTGGTTTAAGGCTTGCCCAATTCTGAGAAGCTAGATTGAGAAGGAAGCAATTCCTTACTTTGAAGAGGAGTACCACTTTAGCTAGAAATTATGGTAGCTACCAAGCCTTCTCTAATTTGTTCATTAAATTGTTTTTTTTTTGTAGAATATATCAATATGTAAAATTATCTAGTCATTAGAATTGCATTTTCTGAGGTTACATAACATGGAGATTTGAATAATAATACACAAAGCCTTAAACCTCAAGCCTTATGTTTTTCACACAATTTTACAATTCAAAAAAAATAAAATAAAAAAAGCAGTACCTGTAACATCCCGATTTTCCCCTTATGAAGATTTCACATAATAAATAAATAAGAATAAATTAATAAGATTGGGAAAATTTAATCATTAACTTTAATATTTAAAATATTAGCTAAAAGTAGTAATTGGACGATTTCGCAGAGTCTTTTGAGGTCCGAATCAATTTTCGATTATTATTAAAATTTAATCACGACTCAAAGGAGTCCGTAAAATACACTAATATGAAAATAAATGTAGGGATGCCTCGGCAAAAATTAAAATAGTAATAAGAAAAATTAATGGATCACAACGGTATGTCCGAAATATTTTTAGGACATCCGTACACTAACAATTAAGGACAAAACGTGATTAAACGTGATCGAAATGGGTCAGGAAACCTTAGTGGTAAACCCTTAAGCAAGATATTTATATATAATATAATATAATATAATAAGGGCTATGTAAGTTTTTAGTCTCTGTAATATTAAAAAGTTTGGTTTTAGTCCCTCAATACAAGTTTTAGTCCCTGTAAAATGTGGAAGTTTGATTTTGATCCCTGTGGATGGTTGGGGATTGATGGTGATGACGTGTTAGTTAACGTCGATGACTTGGCGTCACACGTGGACCCGCCACGTGGCGTAACCCATTATTTTGCCTTGGATTCGACCCAGTCTGACCCGATGGCGTGGAGAAGACGATGGCTTGGGGGATTCTGATTTGGGGATTTAGGTTTTAAAATTTGGGTTTTTTTTTTCAAACCGGGTCGGGTCAGACCGGGTCGGATCCAAGGCCAAAAAAATGGGTTGCGCCACGTGGCGGGTCCACGTGTGACGCCAAGTCAGCAACGCTAACTGACACATCATCACCGTCAATCCCCAACCATCCACAGGGACCAAAATCAAACTTCCACATTTTACAGGGACTAAAACTTATACTGAGGGACTAAAACCAAACTTTTTAATATTGTAGGGACTAAAAGCTTAATTAACCCATATAATAATAATAATATATTAATATAATATTATATAACATAAATGAGGCGGCATAAGCCACCGCCTCAATGCTTATATAAATATATGCTTCATATTTTTTTACTGCTAAATTTATTTATGTTTCGTTCGTGCGCTCTGCAGTTACGCCGTTGGACTCAGGAAAAATAGCACGATTGCTCCAAGGTTTGCGGGAGTCTTTTCTCGCAGTTTTTCGAGCGCCTGAAAAGTGGGTAAACCGCCCTAACCATTGTCTATGTGGTCTTAAGATGTTTGATGATGTTTGTAACATGTTTTGTGCTAGATTATGTTAGGTTTAGTTGCTTGATAATATTCTGGATGACTACAAATGATTATGCTTGATTATGGAGATATATGCCCGATGATTCATGAACTAATTGGTAGGAATATGGTTGGATTTATGATGAAAAGTGTTTTGAAACATAAAAGTAAGTCCTTTATGTTAGATTATATTGGATATTCATGGCTTGATAATTGTTTGATGAATTGCTTGGAAATATGTTAGATTATGGAAGAATTGTTAGAAATATGTTAGAAATGATTATGAGCCATTAAAATTTTATTCTTTAGGATGTGAAATATTATGATAAATTCCTAAAAAGGGTTTATGATGATGGCAAGAAAGAATAATGCAGCTTACTGAAAGTTACAGAATTAAGATCTGATGCACGCCCAATGCGCTGAGCGGTCCGTTCAGCGGCCTGGACTGAACAATTTGCAAACTCCATCGGTTCTCAATTCTGTAATTGCACCAGAAATGATATGGGTATACTTATGAGTTATATGATATTATATATGTTAAATGATTAAGATTAGGTAGAGTACATGATGGAACGATAAAATAATGATTGTCTTATATGAGGAATGTTAGGTGCTTATGATGATGAGGTACTATAGGTAAGAGTGTATGATGTTGATCTTTCAATGAAAATGATAAAGATGACGACAGGAATTATAATGTGATCCTTGTTATTTTACGATGATGAATGAGTATGACTGCTCTAAGATGATGATGAACTGTGTCTAAGATGATGAACTGTTGCATCAACCATTGAACTGTGCACATGATGACGATGGAAAAACTCCCTCTAGCAGGGCCGAGGGTTCGGTTTTTGGGGAAGGTCTTAGTTCTGGTCGAGTCGTAGGTCCGACCCCCACGCCATCCGTTTGATGGTCACCTCGGTCGTGGTTGGTGAGAATTACGGGGTCAAGACACTGCAGGTGAGACCCTTCAGGTGAGGCGTTACTTGGCCACCACGATGCGGGCTGTAAAGTGTGGTTGTAGCAGTGTCCCCCGAGCACCTAGTAACCTAGGTAAAGCTGCTCAGGCTTAGCATGGACATTCATAACGAGTAGGGAGGTAGTATAACTGTGACATCTAGAGACCCCTGAGCGGCGGAATCATAATTGAGAATAAAACGATCAACGATAACTAAGGTTTTCCCACTGAGAACGCAGAGTTCTCACACCCGCTCCTTTATGATTCTAGGTACGCACGACATGGACATCAGCACGGTACGTGAGGAGGCAGACTTGCAGAAGTTGAACTTCGAAATAGGATAGCAGGGGCTCGACCAAAGATGTTACGATCAGTCCTTAGTTAGTAGAGTTCATATTTTACACTATGGTGGGAATGTAAATGTATGTAATAAATATGATAATACCTATGTAAATGTTTGTAATATGTGTTATGGACCACTTGTCTACATGTTGTTTGATGTTGTAATGTTGGAGTAGTTATCCGTTAAGTATAACGCTTTAACGTTTGCATTATAAATTTTATCTGATGCATAGCTCATATTTTATTCCATATGTATGTAAAGAAAAAGTTTCAAAATGGTCCATATTTTCTAAGTAAGAATTATTTTCAAAACTAAAAGTAGGGGCTAGAAGTAACCCCAGCCAAAGAAGAAAATAACCTAGTGAGCATTGTTTACGATGCACGGGTAAACAGTTAGTTAGGGTGTTTCAGTACAAATTAATTCAAGACTTGTATAAGATCGTTGAAAATATATTCTTTATTCATAAATTATTATTCATAAATTATATGACATATTGATAAATTAAATGATCTAATATGATATATTAATATTTTTTAATATAATATTTGTAGAGAGATGCATCGTAAACTCAATGGTTCACACATCTCTAAACTTCTTATAAGTTGGCTCTTTCAATGATTTGGTTAATAAAAATTTTATTGCAATCATATAGAACATATGAAATGATTAAAAAATTTGATGAATTTAGTTGTAAAAATTATAAAAATGAATAAATTAAATAGCATGAAGTATTTATCCCATGAGATATTTAAGCAACCACAAAAAAAGTATATAGACATGATCAATTAAATATAAGCTTTCAATTCAGTAGAAAATTCTTCAAAAAAACTAAATTGCTATTATATAATTACGTAACAATTGCTTAAAGTTAACCTTATAATTTGATTCTAAACTATATTTTTTTTAACCGGAATCCTAAACTATATTTGTATACAATAGTGCTACATGTACACCATATTTCCATACACCATGCATTCATTTCATATTAAATATGTTTGGGCTCACTACAAATACTCACACACTCACAGATCTTCACTCTGCACTTAAACTTGCGTGCATACACGATTCACGTTTATCAGTTTTCATTCGCGTGCACAAACTTTATAGGCATATGTGCACAAACATTATGTAGTAAAATGTACAAACATTACTCGCTTATGCAAACAAATCCTTACATGGACCATACATACCATAATTCATTAGACTCTTTGATACACAAACTTTATAAGCATATGCACACAAACTGTATGTAGTAGAATGCAGAAAAATTACTAGCTTATGTCCACAAACTTTTACATGGACTATACATTCCATAATTCATTAGACTCTTTGATGCACAAACTTTATAAACATTTGTGCACAAATTTTATGTAGTAGAATGCACAAACATTACTCGCTTATGTTCACAAACCTTTACATGGACCATACATTCCAGAATTTATTATACTCTTTGATGCACAAACTTTATAAGCATATGTGCACAAACTTTATGTAGTAGAATGCATAAACATTACACGCTTATGTTCACAAGTATAACATTTCACAAGTAATTGTCCCTTCAAGTATCTGTAACAAGTAAACCACCATCATTAATGGTACACCTCATCCATTTTAAAGGAAAATCAACCTTTTATCATCTTAATTTCATTTTATTAATTTTCACACGATACGAGGATGAAGATGAAGAGGATGACAATGATGAAAGGATGACAAGGATAAAAGTGATAGAACGAGGATAAGAGGATGAGGAGGATGACGATGACGGAAACGAGTTAGGGATTAGGGGCGCGTTGTTTATAATTTTAAAAACTGTACGCTATACGTATAATGATCATTAATTGCATATAATTGGAGGGTGTATGTACGAGTGTATGCAATTTAGGTGCACACAAAATATTTTTCTTTAGCATTTAGGGTTATGTAAGTGGGTCTAATAAGCAGAATTATGCATTGTGGAATATAGATTCTTTTATAAATGAGTTGTCTTCATTGATTATTTATTTTCAATTCTTAAAAATTGTCTAATAATATCAATTTACTTGCACTAATAAACACATGCATGTAGTAACCTTGCAATAATTTTGACAATATGATTGCCCGATTAAAACTCAAAACTCAGTTGATAGATGGTTGAGTTTCTAAAGCATTTAGTTAAGGGTTTTATTTTTGGTGATGTGTATGAAAAATACTTTGTTAAAAAAAACATACATACTTTGATGATTTCAAAACCTTGAAGAGGAATTAGGTGATGTCAGTGCCAAAAAAAAAAAAATAGATTGGGCTTCTCCTTTATAAAGAAGAAGAAAGCTAGATATTTGGCAACAAGAATATTAGTTATAATTATATGTTTAAAAAAAAAATTCCACTAATGCGTACAATTCTTGGCAGCACAAAGCCCAGGGTTTTTCCTGAGCCTGTGAAAGCAATCCCAACCATATCACGCCCAGATAAGATAACAGGAAGGCCTTGCACCTGAATGGGTGTCGGTTGCACAATCCCCTTATCTTTCACCTTGAAATTCTTAATTCCATCACTGCTTTCGAATCAAATCACATTCCTTTTTAGACATCCTCCTCACATGCAAAACGCGTCCGTCCGTATGTATAAGTGATCCCCATAGCCAATTCGCGAACCGACATAAGGGTTTTCCTATCCGACACCTTCTCCTGTTGAACAATCTGCTCTGTCACACTAATCTCAGGCTGCCTGCGACGCCTTAACCACAACACTGGGCTTAGTCTCAACCACTTAGCTTCAGTTCGGGGGCCCTCCCCTTCCGTTGGAGAATCTTTTCAGCTTCCATGGCCCGACGCTTGGCCATAATCATCATCCTCTTCCATTTTTTGCTACCAATTTGACTTCCGAATAACAGTCCTTCTGTCTGATCCTATTTAATTAGCAACGACAATTTTATAAACAAGAAAGCTACTATTTAATATGGCTTCAAACTTAGTCATTGATCAGGTTCTAATCCTATACACCACTTATTATCATCGTTTACACGTAGAACTATACAAAATTTAATTTTGGCGAAGAAATATCACTGCATCAATCCTTAGAAATGAAATTAACTATAATAACAGTATAGAATTCACTGCTAGAGTCAGTAAACTAAAAACTTCTAAAAAAATTCCCCCTTTTCGGATAGAATCGAACCTTCTAGATTTAACGTGCAGAGGTGACAGAAAATTAGAAAAGCGCGATTATATGGTTTTAAATTGAGATCTGAAATTTCTGCAAACGCAAATAAATCGGCAATTCGAAACCACGCAGCGGAAGCAAACAATTTTGAGCAAACAGAAATTATCAGTGTGTTGGTGCCTGAAAACTTTGAGCCGCTTAAAACTCACCGGAAAAGTGCACGGAGAATCGAGATCGGCGGCGGAGGGAGGCCGGCACGGCGGATGAAGTCAACGGCGAGCAGAGGTGCGGCCACGAAAAGGGGATTAGGTTATGAGGGTTTCAAAATGTGTGGATTAATTTTAATTTTGGAATCTTGGTCTGGATTGTAATTGGAGATTAAAAAAACATGAAGTTCACTTGGGCTTTGTGGGTATTTCGATTTGTGAATGTCTTGTTACTTATGTTTCAGAAGGTTGAGAATCTTTTTTCTCTTCTTTTTTTTCTTTTTCTTTTTTCTAACGTATGCGACTATCCATAAAACTAGTGATTAATCTTTATAAATATTGTAAACTCATTTAAGAAGATAAATACTTATCACAAGTTTTAAAACAACTTTGTGCTCAAAACAAATATCGAATCCTCAATAGTGATTAAGGAAGAGAAGGATCCTTACTAGCTTAATTTGCCCCTTTAACTTTGAGTAATGAATTTGTAAAAGTAATATAAAATGTTGAGATAAAGTGATATTTTTTTTCTTCCTTTGGTTATCTAGGATTTGCATGTCCTCGTGAAAGTGTGCATGTCTTTTTTAATCAAGCATTTTTTCATACATACGTTTAAGAATCGAATTTTTAACCAAATGCTTAAGAAGAGGAATGCTCATTTTGGTCCATGAAAGTGTAAGCCAAAGTTACTTTGATCCTTAAAATTCAAAATCTGGCTTTTTAATCCTTGTAAATTGTAGGTCAAATTAATCCCTCAATTTATTATCATTATTGTTTTGTCATGTTTTCACTAATATTAGTTGCTATTATGGCTTCATTTACTACCATAATTGCTTTGACGACCTCATTTATAGTTTCAAGTGCAACTATAACTCAATTGCAATGATTATGGTTATTGTCCCTTTTAATGTGACAAATCAATGAAAATGTGACAATACAGTAATGATAATGAACTAAGGGAATAATTTGACCTACAACTTACAATTTTAAAGATTAAAAAGTCAAATTTTAAATTTCAAGGATCAAAGTGACTTAAGTTTACACATTTAGGGATCAAAATGAGCATTATCCCATTTAAAAAAATCATTCATCTACTAATTAAGATGGTTTCACTCATGGTGAAGTGAACCCTTTACTCATAAATCTCATTGTATACTTTATCATAATCACTCAATGAATGAAGCTATTTAAACAACAAAGTAAAATAGAAAAATGAATAACTTATAAAAATACAATAACACATCTCAATGGCCTTTTGTTTTCCATGTTTTTCAATATTTCTTTCTCATTTCAATGGCCTTTAATGCCCTTTGTTTGTAGTAGGAGTACTAATACATTATTTCTCGAAAAACTGTAATCCATATGAGGGGTTTTAACATTTGAATGGCTTTGGCTTAAGGGGAATCCGAGTTCATGGGTCAAGGTAGAAAATTATAACTGTATGGGCCAAAATTCTGAAATCGCTACAGTGTAGGGCGATTTTAGAATTTATGAAATAAAAAATAAATAAATAAAATAGACCTGAAATCTCCATGGGTACAGGCAATTTTAGAACCTATCGGGTAGCAGAGAGGCAGAGCAGGGCACAGTAGGAGGCATGCATTGATCGCGGGGGGTGCATCCTGTAATTGCCAAAGACTGTGGCGATTTCAGACCCCAGACCCATACAATTGTAAATGTTTTTGCTAAAGCATACTATAAGATTAGGTTTGTCTTAGGGGCATTTAAATGTAAAAAATCCGGCTAAAGATAGTATCATAATTAATCTTCGTTTGTTTCTAAGAGGGTATTGGAGAACATGTATTCACATAGTAGGACGTTTCTTTTTTCTTTTCTTTTTTTTTTCCTTCTTCTAAACACTAATTAAAACCTACAAGAAAAAAGAAGAAGAAGAGAGTATATGTGCATAAGTTTCTAGACATGTGTATACACATTCATAATTTTCTTTCTTTTACAAATTAGTTTATATGTTGTTGTCTCACTAATAACGAGCAGAGGATAAAATGTATTATTTTGATCTATCCCTTTTTCCCGGCTCATCATTATAGATGGAGGGAAGTGAAAGAGACTGAGAAGCCATTAAAAGTTGCTGAGTAATTATTGAATATTTGGACAGTTATGATACCTTGATTAAATGACTGATAATGGTTATTGAGATCATCGTTAGCCATTATAACTCTAGTTAGTTGTTATATAAAGGTTACAGGTAGGCGAGAAGGCTAAATGAGATATTAAGTTCTGAAGGGACCACAAGCCCTTGGTATTCATACCTTTTAATTGTATATGGAATGTCATATTTTGGTATTAGATAATTATTAAATTAGTTATTATATTTACTAAATATATTATTGAATTTAATATTTATTTAATTCAATGATTATATATTTATTTCATATATAATTTATAGAATTAAATAATAATTTAATTAATTTATTATTTAATTAAATAATTATATTATTAAATATATAATGTATTACATTAAATAATAATTAAATAATTTACATAATAATAAAAATAAAATAATAATTAAATAATAAATTTTTAAAATTAATTATCGTTACTGTTAAAAATTGTCCACAATAATATATCGATAGTAATATTTTCAAAATTGTAGTATAATATTCATAATTATCGTCAGCGATAACCGATGGTAAATTGCTATAAATTTATGTATAAATATCATTAAATTTTAGTTAGAATTAATTGACGATAAACAGAATAAAATATTAATATTATTATTGTCAATTTTAGTTGACGGTAAATGGTTCAATATGAATCATTCTTGGACATCCATTAGCGTCGCTTGACACCTACGGTAATTATCATCAACTTTGTAAATCTGACGGTAATAAGTTACCCGAAGCTATTATTGTCTAACCCACTTTTCGACGGTAAATCTGGTGAAAGCAAAAATTCTGACGATAATTGAGAAAAGTTTTGATAATAATTTTGATGATAATTAGTGTTTTTTCTTGTAATGTTGTAGTCTAAGATCAAAAAGCATAAGAACAATAAAATGGTCCAGATGTTGTTTGGACACAAGAACCATCCAAGATCGAGTACTCGAGTTGCTATCTTCGTTGACCGATTGATATTGATGTTCTTGTCCCCTTCTAATTACTAGCACCGTTCTCTCCAACCATAATGACCCTTTATCTGATTCATGTTCACATTATACTGCCTTCAGAACTGCTTTGTTTTCATGGTGAGTAGTACTGAAGTAGGGTCAAAACTTTATCTATCCTTATGATATCTTCTTCTTAGCGTCCAATAAAATTTTACTTAGGTTTGTTTGATGAGTGCGTTAATGGACTTTTGGACCCAATTCATTTATTTAAGCACTGGGTTGATTCAGATAATCTTCTTTTATCCCCCTGGCCGCTTGTATTCGGGTTATGTAAAACTAATTAATTTGACATACATAGGGTGTGTTTGGTTGGGGCTTGTAAATAAGTGGATATTAGGTTGAGTAAAATTAACGAATTTGACATATAGAGTGTGTCTTTAATTGGGATAAAAATGGGGTCAAAGTTTTTTAGATTGGATTCGTGAGTAAAATTCATAAATTCAATTCATGGAATTTTTATTCCAATTAAACGCACCATAAAAAAATGTTACGTAGTAAAATATAATAATAAAATAAGAAACGCTAATACGTGTCTATGGTCAAAATATTTTATTGAAAAAAGGTAAGTTTTTAATGGGAGGTAAGGGTTATCTACAGTGAGATTTTTTATTTTAAAAGATAAAGTGAAAGATCTTATAATTTGATCATTAAATTGAGAATTGATCTTACTTTTATTTTAATAATTTAATGGTGAAATATATCACTTTACCTTTTAAAGTAAGTAATATCATTTTAGATGATCCAAATCCTTTAATGGGAGAGCAAGAGAATGGGGATTTTGTTCGACAATTTAAATAAGCCTTTTTGTGAATTTTGTTTGATCATTTAGTTGTGGTTATTTAATTTACATTAAATAGAGAAAAAAATTATATGATGCAAATATTTTGATGGGTTGAGTTCAAGTAGGGTTGTTTGATCACTTTGTAAGTCTATTGTGCTTTTGTTTATTTGTTTGTTTGTTTTAATCATATTTGTGTAATTAGTAAGGGTGAACATGGGTTGAGTCCGACTCGTTGACCTGCCAATCTAACCCAACCCAACCCGCTTGGGTCTGGTTGAGTTGGGTTGGCGGGTCGAACTCAACAGATCCATCATATTATATGGGTCGGGTCTCTGGTTCTTACTTCTCAACCCGACCCGACCCACGACCCGCCTATATATATTATATTAATTTATTAAACAACAATTTTGCTTGTGCGTCCCCATTTCAGAAATCAAAAATCGAGAAAGTGGAAAACCTTGTTGTTGCTGCGCATCTTCCTTGCTGCTCGTCTTCCTCGTTGTGTTGCCGCCGCTGCGTCTGTTGCCTTGTCTTCCTCGTTGTGTTGTCGCCGCTGCGTCTGTTGCCTCGACTTCCTCGTTGCGCTGCCGCCGCTGCGTCTTCGACTTCGTCACCGCCGCTGCTTCTTCGACTTCGTCGCCGCCGTTGTGTCTTTGATTTCGTCTTCCTTGCTGCGCTGCATCTTCGTCTTCCCTTGTCTCCCGCCGCCACCAACCCTTCCTCCCTCTCTCTATAGTTGTATTTTTTTAAAAAAATAATAGCTTTTTTTATATTTAAAATATGGATTTTTTTTTAAAGAAATATATAATTTTTTTAAAAATTAGTTTTTTTTTTAAAAAGGGAGGGCGGGTCACTCGCCGACCCGCCTAACCCAACCCGACCCGGACAGGTGGCGGGTACCCATAAAAAAAATTGGCATTTTTACCCGACCTGACCCATCTGCTGGTAGGCGGGTCGGATCAGTGACATGGGGGGGGGG
>QANU01110956.1:816300-938962 GCA_003254905.1 Nissolia schottii
AATCAAATTATCAAATCCTTCACTTTATTGTTTAATTGAATGAACTCAAGAATGGTATTTTACAACTCCCTGTGGGATCGACCATACCCTATACTGCAATTGGATTCCTTTTGGAATCTGAAAGCCGTAAAGTAGGTATGTATATATAAATTTAATTTGAACAACAAAAGCGCATAGAAGCTTTCAACGAGCTTGGCATGGTTGCGACAAAACCTAAGCTGTGTCAAGATCCGAGAAAGTGGTTAAAAAGGCTTTCATCAAACGTGCATAAAAAAAACATCAATTTTAAGTGATAGAGATTAACAAAACCCACCACAACCAACAATCAAAAACCTACCATCACCACAGGCCAAACAACACATCAAAGATCTATAGTGTGAAAGAGTACGAAATTGCAGTAAACGTGATAGAGAACCAAATCTGATGCCTGGTGGAGTGGTGGTGGTAGAGAGAGAGAGAGAGAGAGAAAGCAAAATCATAGGCAGTAGTGATGGTTGGTGGCGGAGGTGTCAGACGTGTATGTGGGAGATGGAGAAAACGATGGTGGAGGACTAGGGAGAGGAGGGTTGGGGAGGAGTGGACAAAGGAGAGGCGGTGACGGTGGTGGTTGACGATGGAGGCGCTAGATCTGAAGGCCTAGATTTGTGTATGGGTGAGCGGATTTGGAGGTACTGATTTGAGAGGACAAATCCATATTTTTTAAGGGAAAAAGAAGAAGAAAAAGAAGAAAGAAAGTGCAGGAGAACATGGGGAGGATGGTGGTCAATCTATTGTTGGAGGGTGGTTGGTTATCGGATCTGTAGTGAGCAACATGGTGGGACGGATAATGAAGAGAGAAGAAGGAGAGAGAGAAGTTCTTAAAGTGCACAACTAATTTATGATCCACCAATGATTTATTTTAATTTCAGCCCTTAAAAATTTGGTGTATAGATGGTCTAAAATTATTTGGTTTAAATGAGTAGGATGAACCATTCACCAAAACTTGCAAGGTGAAGGTTAGACAACGCCATCATAAACGTGTTTATTGTCACTCCATTGTTAAGGGAACAGGAACGAGGGGTTCTATCCCATTTTCCCAAATATGGGGTAAGAAAAAAGTAGTTGTATGTATCACTTTTTTAGATTTTTTTGTATCATACTTTTATTCAATAGCTCTTGGGTATAGGGCTTGAAGTATGTCAAGTTAGCTCGTGAGTTATTTATAACTCGATTTGTTAATGACTCGATAAGTTGAACTCGTGAGCTCATGAGTTAGGCTTAAGCTTAAAATTTTAGTTTGTTTATTAAATGAGCAAAGTTTAAGTTTTGTTATGTTGACTTATTTGTTCGTGAGTTGGCTTGATTATGCATACATATCTCTCTATATGTGTATATTAATGTATGTATATAACATGTTTTGTTATTGTTATTGTTATTATTATTATTGATAGTGATAGTAAATCTATGTTGTCATGATTATATGTTATAACTTATTAAGCATAAAAAACTTAATTGGTATGTAATATGAATTATTTAATCAAATTTAAGTAATTTGTGTTTTAACTCGAACTCGATAAATCTTTTATGAGCAAAACTTAAGTTCAAAATTTTAGTTGAATTCTAAAACTCAACTCATAAAAAAAGTAAGTTGCGCAGCTTTAACTCACTTCAACCCCTAGTGGCAACAATTCTATTGTAACCAATCATTGATCATTTGCATAAACAATTTTTTTTCCTTTTCAATATTTTCACTAGAAAAATATGGTATCCATAAGTATAAAGTATGAACAGCCAAATTACAACAAAAACAGGAAGAAAAAGAAGCAAAACTTCAATTTTCACCATTTAGTACATGTTTTAGACCCTCTTGCTAAAACGTTTTAATGTTTGTTTTATTTTTTACTATACCATTTTCCCTCCAAGCTACAGAACATAAAAAATTCTTTCTTTTTTCTATGATATTAGCTAGTTATATAAAAACAAAATGAGGTTTTAATTTGATCTATTTCATGTGCAGAAGCTAGAATTACTACAGTTTTGGCACCAGCAGTTTAGTGACATTCAAAGCGCCGAAGGTTCTATATTTTCAACAAAGCACGCAATAACATGGATTTGAATTTTTTTTTAAAGTGAAATTTCTTGTAAACGGAGGTTAACCACCCTTAAATTAGTATATTTGAGGGTGGATTCCACCCAATGATCTAAAGATAGATAACCATTCTCTTTTCATTTTAAGAGTCACCTCACTTTAGAAAAAATATGATTTATAGATTTTACTTTTTGAACCCTTCATATTTAAGTGAAATAATAAATATATTTATTCAATTAACCACTTATTTTTGTGATATGGTTGATATGAATTCGCAGCGAAACCGCGACAATTGCTTCCAACTCGGGTCAAGAAGATCATGAAAGCTAAAGCTAAGGATGACAAGGTGTACAATTTTGATTACTATGTCTTTACCTAACAAGATTTGCAATTCAGTTTTTGAAATAAAATTTCTTAATGTCGCTAGCCTTTTATTGGCTAACAACACTAGATTAATGTTAATCCAAATCTACATATATTAATCTCCCAATCTCTTTCTCTCTCTCATATGTACATAACAATCAGGTGGATTCTTCGGTGTTCGTAGGAGACAATGCCTTCTCACTCTAACATAAATATAATTTATACATGTATTAACGTGAACATTTTAAAATAATTATAAGAATGTTCACAACCATGCACTCATTAATTTATTTTTGATTACATATGTATCCCCCCCTCCATTTTTATTTCCAAAACAAAAATTACATAGTTACAAGGAATTCTTTCAACTCTTTTAGTTCAAATTTGAGGATTCTATTTTTTAAAATAAAAAATAGAAAAACCATGTAACCAAATATAAATTAATACGTGATTTTGAACATTTATGTATGGGTTTTTATAAATACTTGAGAGAACACATGACTAATTTGTTTAGAGTGAGAGGCCCAAAGAATCCACCTAACAACTAAGCAAAGTTTCTGTGTTTGGTTTCTATTACTGTTTTCTCATAATTTTTTCCTAAAAAAAGTGAAAAACAAAAATAAAATTAAAAAACAACTTTTGTCTATCGTATTGTTTTCTTCACAAAATTTTAGCAAACATGAAACAAAAAATAAAAAGAGAATCTAATGTGTGTTTGATGACTTACATATATGTTTGATAAGCAGACGCTAATAGGTTCAGAAGCTCCGTTAGTTTTGGCAAAAGCATGTGAGGTGTTCGTTCAAGAGCTCACCTTTCGAGCATGGTTTCGTGCTGAATCCAACAAGAAGAAGACCCTTCAACGTACCCTGCGACTTTGCCATGGCAGCCAAGAAAGATATTTCCTCGCTAATGTTGCTGATTGCGGTCATCATCATGGTGATGACCTTGTTGATCTTGTTACTAAGGTATTTTTTCCCTTTTTTTTTCTTTTTCTTTTTCAATCTTCCAATCTAGCTATTATTGCACTGGTAACACATAATATATGGAATTTCTGGACAATCTTCTAACTATATATTTCAACTTTTTAACCGGTTGATCAAATAGTCCTTTAAGATTGGTCAAAATGCTTTCTCCATTTAACATTAAGAAACATTGCAATAGAGAGAACTTGACTACTGTGAGTAATAATTCTAACTTTTATTAGTCAGATACACATGACTTATATATAGAGAGAGAGCAACCGATCGAGCAACAAGTAATAACTAATTGATCAATCATTGAACTAGTTACTTAACTAATTAATTCTTGCTCAAACAAATTCCAATTAACTTGATTATTATACCGTAACATTTATATATGCTTATTGCATCCTTTAATTTATATTGGCTATATTCATCCATCTATTGTTGTAATCAGGTTTAAAATATACTGAAATGGTGCAGTCATTCTGGAATGATGCAACCACCAGCTCGCTAGCTCCCTATTTTCCTTCTCATGATCAATCTCATCAATTTGAGATAACGATGGATGCAACCACCATATCTACGTACCTCCGGATCAACCCCAGACAATGCAACCTCCAGCCAATCCACCTAGCTTCTGATCATCCATCCATTTTCGTACATTTTTTATCCCAAGGTCGTAAGAGCAACCTTATTGTTAGATTAATTTTGATACAAGAACCAATGCATATAGCCTTTTTGTTTCCTCGTATTTGTGATTGCAGTGAACCCTGGGACACATTTTGCGCGGGTGATCAACCAATTGTCAAAATGAAGTCTTGTAAGAATCCTTGGAATGTTTTCACCCCTTTTCCATTACTTCATCTGTTTGTTTGAGAGACCTTGGCTGGCTTTGTAAAAATCATGGGAAACTTATGTGTTTATGTTTATAAGACTTTGACTTCATTTATAAAACTATAGGGTATCTTTATGTGTATAAACTTTCTATGTATGTAAACAGGGATGATATATATATAGTTCTATTCTAAAAGCAATTTACAATCCTATATATGCCTCTTACAAACACCAATATTTTCTATGTTTTGCAACAACTACCAACACATTGATTATAAGTTAAAAGATATTATTATGGGCAGGGAATTTCGCAAACTCATTATTAAATCTGTAAGATTTTTACGCTCAATCAAATTATTCTGTGACTTTTTAAGTAATTAATGAAATAATCAATTATTTTTATTTATGTAGAAAGATTTGATTAAATAATAATATAAAAAAATAAATTAAAGTGTCAATAAATATTAACTTTAAATCTATTTCAATCTCAGAAAAACAAATCTTATAATAACACCGAAAGAATCTCTGCTTAAGAAGTGGACAGAATAGAGGACAATTATAAAAGCGACTTGCAGTGAAAAGAGAAAAAAAAATGTATGAAAGACGCCAAAAGAATCCGTGTGTTTGTGAAGTAGGCAGATGGGAGAACAATTATTATAAAAGTGATTTCTTTTGGAGCGTAGGTTTCCACGTGATTTATCCCTCTTCCATCAAGAGTCTATTTGTGAATTTTATTTTTTTTTTAAAATAAAATAAAATGATGAAAGTTTTTTAAAACCTAATATATGTTAAAACCAAACTCTCAAAGATTCTTTCTTTTTTAAAAAAAAAAAAAACAAAAATTACAAATTCATCGTAACAAGGAAAAAATCTTTATAATTGGTTCTGGGTTCCTCACTGGTCACTACTCGTTTTTCACACGCAACAATACAATCATTTGTTCCTTAGTCAAGTCCTAAATAAACTTTACCCTCCATAGTCTTCAAAATTACAACATTCACTATGGTAAAGGCATGGGTTGAGTTGCCTATAAAAGAGAAGCTAAGAGATCGTTTATAATCAGTGTGAGGAAAAAAAAAAAAAAGGAAAAGGAAAATAAATAATGCCAGGAGCTGGGAATGAGAGATCGAGCTACCAGAAGTTGTGGGAATGGGCGGTTTGGGATGAAATTAACGAATATTTTTAGTCTTCAATTTTTTCCCAATTCCGCCCATTCCGATGATTCCTGGTGATTCCTCCCTTTCCCTTTGCTTTTGATGTAAATATTTTGACATACGTGATTGTTAGGAACGTAGGCTTATGGATCTGGTGTATTCCACAGGTGGGTAAAATTATAAGGTAACGAACAATTGAATTTATCATAAAGTTTTGTTGATTTTGTGTATCTCTTGTAAATTGATCACAGATCCTTGGCTGTATTTGATGTTTATTGAAAAAGTATAGTTTGTTGTGACCAAACCCTTGCTTGTTGTGACAGATCTGCGGCTGAGTTTTTCTTTTGAAGATCTTTAAAAGTCTCAATGGATGTGGATAGGATCGTTTAAGTTGAATTACTTTGCCCGATTTTTGCATTATTTTAATGGCAAGTCATACTACCTTTTTTTTTTTAAAAAAAAACAAAAGAAAAAAGGAAAGAGCATAGCTTGTGAGCAGGGGTATGCTGAAGTTCAAGGAAGGAATGGATTGAACTGAAGCGCACACACGAAACAACAGCAGCAGAGCTTACTGAAGAGCACATGCGCAAGCCCAAAGCTGAGCTGGAGTTTGTTGAGCGAAGCACGTGCGAATTGTTGTTAGCTAATTTAGTCATAGTTAGTTAACTTAATTTCAATTTCATGTAAATTTCAGTTTCAATTTTCATCAATGAATGCTGAGAAATCATTCTACACAATTATCATTTGAGCCATATTCAGTTTTCTCTCATCTTTCTCTCAAGTGTCCTGCACATTTTCTCGTGCTCCATTTCTGTTCCTGTAATTTGCAGTATGGACTTGAACTTCTACATAGCTTGTTGCGGACGATTGATTATGTGATTTGTAATATGTTAATGGTATGAGGTGATGGATATGATTGGATCTGGTGGCTCTTCTACTGTGAATTTTTCTCATGAAACACACAAGTAAACAGACATATAGCAGTTATTTAGACATCATTTTGGAGCTTGGACGGGACGTCATCCCATCACCCTAAATTTATTCTTATGAAAAATTTTAATCTTGTTTTGGTGATTATAGTATAGTAATGATAAGCTAGCTATTAGTAAATGTGAAATCTTTAATTGGATTAACACTTACCTAGTTATGAATATATAATTTATCACATTCCTTCACTTTATCAATAAATGTAATTGAATTTTATAGTTATGTATGTGTGATCATCCACGGGTTTAATGATGATATGCAAGAGATTTATGTACCAATAAAATTACTGAAAATAAATAATAGATGATTAAAATAGACTAATACGACTCTTGCGAGAATGAATTCTTTGACGTTCTATTTCATACGATGAGTAAACTATATGTTGAATTTTTCCCAAATTTAGCAAGAAAGCACTCAACCAATCCTTCTCACACGAATTGTTTCACTAATTGAGAGAGACAAGAAGTCATGGAAGCAAGATATCATCTTTCTGTTCCCAATGAAGATAGCCTTGTAAGATGTGCGAATGGAGAATTTCTTAGGTGATAAAGCTGGAGAAGTGTGGAAGAGATTGGCGAAGCGGCCAAAAGGAGTAGCCATGGATGAAGCTACCAAGGATTGTGAAGAAAAAGACTCTTTGATATCATGTTAGAGAATTGGATTATGAATTTATGATTGAATAATGATAAATGAATTACATTGGATGTTCGCTTTATATACATGGTTTACATTGATAACCGAATATTATACCCCGTATGCCTCTTTTTATCTTTCTTTTTTTGGTTTCTTATAGGTATTTTCTATATTAGATATTTTGGTTTTTATATTAAAAATTTGTATAATTGTTTTTTAAATAATGATAGGGCGTATTTGTTTTCACTTTTTAAAAAAGTTATTAAAAAATTAATTTTAATATAAAGTACAAAATATTAAAAACTGATTTTTTTTAAGAAATTATTCTATTTAACTTCTAAAAAAACTGAAAATACAATAAATTAATTATGCCATCTAAAAAGTGATTATTTTAATAAATAAGATGAAACAACCACACAAATACCTTATAAAAAAAATGAGCAGGGGAAGACGTCACCTTTACATTGTCCTCATCACATTGAAAGACTTATTGCTTAAGTTTCTGACAATTGTAACTCTCTCTTTGACATTAAGGTTGTTTTTTTTATTATTTTGAAATGATTAAAGCATTAAAAATATTAAAACATTTAAAACATTATATTTTTTATATATATTAATAAGTGTTTTAAAAACACTTTTTTTGGCAAAATCTTATTTCTTTTAACATACATTAAGATTATTTTTATACTTTAGATATGATGAAAAAGAAAAATTCATCATGAAATAAAATAAAAATTATAAAATAATATAAAATAAAATATCTTATTTTATTTGATATTGTAATAAACTTATTAAGACAAAAATTGAAGTAATTTACTCCAGTATAACCTAATAATTTCATGACAAAAACAAAAGGTTGGTCATTCGATGTAGTGTGTGTATATTTATTATTTGTATGCAAACAACTAGATATAGGGAAAAGTTTTGTGCTGGCACAATCCTAACATCTATCTTCAGATACATTTGCAGAAGATTGGTGGAGCTTATAAACATTATTATACTTCAAATAAAATTTGTAAACCTATATTTTATTGTGAGCGTACTTCAATCTTAAATGTTATAAATTTGCCCACTCACGAATCTCACCATAAATTTAGAGTTGTGTTAAATTTGAATTCACTTGGTATTATTGAACATTTTATCAATTTTTATTCTATTTATTATTAAATAAATTTTTAAATTTTTAATAAAAGTTATGTTTTATTAAAATCTCATTTAATGAAAAGTAAATTACGAGTTAAAACATAATGTAACACACCCAAGATGAATATATAATTATATAATGTGAGACACTATATTAATTCATCGATATATCATCTATCATTAAATAAAATGTTAATAAAATAAAGATTTATTAAAATCTTATTTAATTTATAATGAATTGACAATTATCTAACATTGCAGAGTACAACTACCATTTCTGTTTGTCACAAATTTACAAATTTATGGAACAAGAACAACAACTAGTCAAAGGCTGAAGCACACACGTAGCCACGGTTATCTCTCTCTACACATCAACAATATCTTGAACCTTCTACTTTCCCCCCACCACTTTATAAATAAACAAATAAATTCGATCACAATAATTACACTCCTTTGCATATTTTGATCTTTTACAAACTAAGCATGAGTTACCCCCACAGCCACAGGCATCATCCGGGACCACCAGGTCCTCCAGGCCCCCCGCCACCACCGGGACGCGACCGTTTTGGCCACCCATCACCACCACCTCCGCCGGGGCCACTAGGACCACCGCCTCCGGGTCCTTTTGTTAACGCTCCCCCACCACCACCACCACTCCATCACCAGCATCACCCACAGTACCATGGTCCTGGTGGTCCACCACCACCGCCGCCGCCACATATTCCAGATCCATACCCTCCACCACCACAAGTTCTCCGTCATCACCAGCCACCGCCGCCGCCGGGACCCGCCGGTCCTTCACCGTATGGAAGGCCTCATGCTCCACCTCCACCGCCACCTTACTAATTAATTAATAGTAATTGTGTGTTGTAGTCCATGGATCCATCATACAGACATATATATATATATATACACACACACATATATATATGCGCTTATGTATCATATTTTCCTTTACTTTCTACTTTCTCAGTCTCAGTTTTCATGTGAAAATACCTAAAATTGATTCTGGAAGTGAAATTTCTAGAACTTTAGAATCAATTTTGCGTGTTCCACTTGGAAAATAAAATATGTTAGTAGTAAATTGTTGATCGCATTTTTCATATTATTTGTGTTAAGGACCTTTTAAGTTTGTTTGGCTTCTTTTGCATTATAAATATTGAACTGCTTTATATTATCCTCTGTATTTATATTGAAATTAGAATCGTGTATATCCCTGTCTGAAAATTTTTTGTGTTGCTTATAGTTATTTTGACTGATTTCATTAACACACAAGGGGGAAAAAAATAGGTAATGTTTAATTTGATTATGATTTATTGGATATGTGTTCAGTTTGTATTGCTAAAATCTAGAAGTATTTTTCATGAGTTACGTACAGAAACGGATTGTGTGGATGTTTTGATTTTTTATGGTAGTAGACGCGAAATCATGAGATGATTTAGTTCCTGATTATAGTTGTTCTGTTAAGCTTATTCTCATGTCCTACTTCTTGATTATGATTAACTCATTTTGAGGAGTACTACATGACTTTAGAGTTCTTGTGCGTCGCCATGTTGTTCCCTGTTTTGCTTTGAGTGCCGAATGAAAGCGAAAACATGGAAGATGGAACATATCAAAGTATTGAAGATAATTGTAAAGGGTAACTAGTTGGAGATCTAGTAACCGACATCTTCAGGGAGGGAGTGGTGGTTGAGTTTATACAAGGGTTACTCTGAACAATTTATTCTTCATCCTCCCCTGTGCTCCCAGATTACGAAGGAAAAAATAATTTTTCTCATGAGCTTTAGAGTTTAGACATTGCTCTTGACTGTCATATTCAATAGATTCAAGATTAGAATTTTCTCTTCTTTATTTCACCACCATGATCTTTTTATATATATATATTTTTTAAGTTATTTGGATCAACTAGTAAGAACCTGTGTTCTTCCCAACTTGTCTATAATGCTGTTAAGAAAGCAAGTATTAATTGTTTGTAGTGACTGGTGAGGACCCTGTTGGTATTCCAAATTTCCATTAGAGGCCCTTTATCCCTGAGAATGTAGAGAGCAATGGGGATTCCTATAGGACAAAGCTCAATTATATGCTTCAAAAAATTTGTAAATACATGCCTCAATTCTCTGCCATCATCTACTACCTCTGGCTCTGTCACCCCCTTCTTCAGCTCAGAGTTATGAGGACTAATTAGTGTAGAAAGGGTTTTTCAATATACAATTAAGTGTACCTATCATCATTATCAACGTTAATTATATATGGAGCATACTTGACTGCAGCCATAAAAGAATGAAACTGATCACGGTACAAATGTATCAAACTGGCATACTTTTTCTTAGCCCAAAGGAAGAAACAAAAAGAATTAGCCTCCATGAGGTTACGCAATCTGAATCAAATCATTCAAAAATAACGGGCGAGTAATCGCAGGAGTTACATCAAAATAAGAGACCTCAAAAGAATGAAGATTGTGATTTAGATAGGCAAGGCAATATATAACTCGGTTGAATTCCTTGAAAACATGTTGAAGATGCATCACTTAATTCTTGGATAAAAGTTCATGAATATAAGATATAATCAAGGTGGCGGGATGTAAGTGGTTATGACAATTTTGGACAAGCTTAATAATACTTTGAGAATTGCAGTCAACTTGCACTTGTTGGAACCCATTGCACTAGGCAATATTTAGCACATGCAAAATGTTTTTAAAGTTCTGCTATGGTAATGGATGTCAAACTCAATTTGAACAAGAAACTTGTAACAAAACTCTCTGGTTCGTCTCTGATGAGACCCCCTGCATCCTACACTATCAGAGCTAAGCACAGATCTATCACAACTCGTTACCACCCAACCAGGTGAAGAAAAATGCCAACAAACCAAATGTTCCTCCAAATTAGAAGAGGTAGAAGAGGAATACATATGAAGCAGAAGAGAGTAGTGCTTAAGCCTCAATCCAAAGGAAAACCAAAGATCACCAACATTAGGGGAAGAATTATTAAAGTCATTACGGACATACCAGGGATAATGGAAGGTCAAGCCAAACACGGAGCGCCATTCCTGATCACCATACCAACTGAAATGATGGCTTTGCTTCAAATTTTCCCAAAGCCATGTGTGAAGGGGTGCTTCAAAAAAATTATGTCAACGAGACCGATGCAGCAGCCTCTTTCAAAACCTCGATACTACCTCACAATCTCAAAAGGCATGAAGAGTGGTCTCCGTAGAATGATTAGAGCATCGAGGACAAGAGTTATCCAAAGAAAGATGACGAATAAGACGATTTGCATTAATCAATACAGCTTCTTTGGAAATTAGGTAAAGAAAGGATTTAACATGCTCCACTCCTTTACACTTCCAAATTAGCTTGAGAAGGGGTCTCTGATGTGCATTGAATCCTCACCCGATAAAATAAAATAAGTAAATTTAATAGAGAATGAGCCATCATGGCCAGGAGCCCACGCAACATAATCGTCGCCTAGGCTAGCGCGAAGGGGGATGGATAGCTATCATCATATTATAGATATTACCAGGTAAGATAGGAGAAATTTGAGCCCAATCCCAATTACCTTCATCATCCACAAAATGGGCAATAGTGAAATGGAGATCAGACTACGATGGAGAAACTAAAGTGTGTGCCTCCAGCGAGGTATATCCAGAGATCTTTCCAAAACCTGATAGTGTTCCTATTACCCACTCGCCAAATAATATTATCATGGACATGTTGCAAAGCTTTCGTAATACCTTTCCATGCATTCGACTGGCTTGTCTTTGGCTTGACCTTAGGAACGATAGCCTCCCCACATCTGTATTTACCCCTCAAAACCTGAACCCAGAGAGAGTCCTTATTCACAATAAGTCCCCAACTAAGTTTTGCCAAGAAGCATATATTCGATAGCCTAGCTTGATGAAGACCAAGCCCACCATTTATCTTCGGCCTACAGACAAAGTTCTAAGAAACCAGGCTTATTCGTCTACTTCCCTCAATAGAGCCCCAAATATAACTTCTAGCAGTTTTATCAATGAAGTCACAAACTTGTACCGGGAGAAGGCAAGTTTGCATAATATAAGAGGGGCTAGCTTCAATCACAGATTTGCAAAGTGTCAACCTACCTGCCATAGAAAGGGAGGACACTTTCCAGTTCAACAGGCATTGGGCTAAGTTTATCGGTTAAGCTACTGAAGGTTTGATTAGTAACTCTTTTATGGATTAGAGGAATGCCCAAGTACTTCCCAAGATCATGAGACAAAGAGAAACCCAAATTATATGCAATCTCCTTAGCTCAATTATGATTACGTTCCAGGAAAAGGAAATTTTAATCTTCTCCATACTCATCTTTTGTCCATAACTATTACAGAACATCTGCAAGCAATGTTTAATGATATCAACCCGGTCCAAATAAGCTTCAGCAAACGGAAAAAAAAAAAATCATCCGCAAAGCATCAAAATTTTGGGACCTCCTCTACTAAGTGAGACAGGCTTCCATAGACCATCTTCAACTGCTGCACAGATAAGCTCCTTTCAATGCAAATAACAAACAGATAAGGTGATAGGGGGTCTCCTTAACGAATAACCCTTGAAGGATGAATGACCCTAGTGTGATCACCATGCCAAAGAATGTCAATAGAAGAAGACGAGATACAATGCCAGATAATCTCAACCAAATCATTCTAAATGCACATATCTCTGAGAGAGTCAATAATAAAGTGCCAATTCAATATATCATAGGCCTATTCAAGATCAATTTTAATAGCAAGAAAGTCAGTTTTACCCTTTTTATTTCTCATGCTGTAGATGACTTCTTGAGCAATCACTACGTTGTTCGTACCTACTCTTCCCAGAATTAAACTGCATTGATGAGGAGAAATAATGTGATTCATGATGGGCTTCAAACAGTTGGCAATGGTCTTGGTAAGTAATTTATATATATCACATTACAAAGACCAATAGGACGGAATTGAGTCATAGATTCTGGGTGATCCACTTTGGGAATGAGATAAATAAATGTCTCATTAATGCTTCCAATCTGAGAAGGATGTTCCAATATATTTCTAATAGTTTTCTCCACCATCTTTTTAACAATATCCCAATAACGCATGTAGACCATCTGGGCCTAGGGCCTTGGGCCCGCCCATACTGAACATAGCTCTTTGTATTTTCTCTGAGGATACTGAAGTGTGAATCGCTTCTTTATCTGCTTCACTAACATGAGGAAAGCAGTCTCGTAGCACAAAAGAAGAAGGAATGACATCAAGAGTGTAGAGATCTTGAAAGAAATCATGAGCTAATTTCTTGAGGTTATCATTCCCAAAAACCCAATCACCATCACTAGATTTCAAGGACTTAATATTATTCCGGCGCTCCTAGCAAGAGTAGAAATGTGGAAATACTGTGTATTCTTATCTCCACAAGAAATCCATTTGTATCTAGATTTTTGAGCCCAGAGCACCTCTTTTTCCATAACCACTTTTTCATACTCTCCCCATAGCTCTTTAAGTAATTTAGAAAGAAAGGGGTTTTAGCCCTTAGCCAGGTTGGTATGAATCCCACAAATCTTGTTTAGGAGCTTTTTTTCGTTGCAGAATGTTTCCAAAAACCTTCCAATTCCAATCTTTCGCAACATTAGAAAAGGCTTCCATATTTTGATGCCAATCTAGATTTTCATCCCAACAATCTCGAACCATAGGCGCAAAGTCTTCGTGAGTCAACCAAGCAGCCAGAAAACGGGAAAGAAATAGTATTCCAAACCTTACTATTGGTTCTAACCCACAGAGGAGAATGATCAGAGGAAAGACAAGGAAGATGTGAAACAGAGGCATTCGGGAATCTCAGTTGTCAAGCATCATTACAAAGCATCCTATCCAGACGTTCCTTTAAGTTTCCCCTTTGGCCAAGTGAACCAAGGACCTTGAAAATCCAAATCAATAAGCTGACAGTCTTATACACATGAGCAAAAAGCATTACAAGGAGGACGAGGACCAGAGCGACCAATATGCTCTCTTTCAAAAAGAAAAGCGTTAAAGTCTCCAATGACACACCACAGATCCACGATAGATACCCCAAGAACACGAAGGTCCTACCATAAATCTCTTCTTAGCAGAGCTTGAGGTTGGCCATAACATACTGTCAAAAACCAATGTTGTTTCCCTTGCCAAGAAATTTTTAAATGAGCCATCTGCCTAGAAGAAGATATAGATGTTACCCTAAACAATCATCACTAGTTTATTCTCTGGAATCTAATACTTGATTTGTGTCTACCAAAGGCCTACTAATGTCTTATAATTTGGCTAGCCATTATAAAAATTCAAATGAATTAGGCTGCTCCAGGACTTTCCTTGCTAGTCCCAATTTTTTTAAATCATTAAAACCAGGAATTTGCAAAATAACTAAGAACAATAGTTGGGCTTCAACTCATGGGACAAAAGACCAAATTATCTCAGGCCAAAAAATACCGAGCCGAAGACTAAAGAATTGACTAGCCACTAGTGAAGTTGCATGGTCTTCTTCCTAGCCCAAAAGAATAGGGGAAATGAGGGGAATCGACAACCTTAGATAGAAAAGGGATAACATTAATTAGGATTTTTTTTGGGTACATGACTAGATTATCGGGTTCGGTAATTAATTTCTTATTGGCTTGTAAGCATATCTAACTATAAGACAACTGACCTAAAAATTTAAAGTTATTTCATACCTAAAACCAGGAATAAAACCCCTAGCATTCGGTACATTAATTAGGATTTAGATTAAGTTTAATTTCAAATGTATAAATTCAAATATTTATTATTGTTAGGTTCATCTCTTATTTCATTCTTATCAATAAATTATCTTTTGTAACTAATTTTTCTTGTTTAATTAACTCTCTAATACTCACACTTAGAGTTTAATCAACCTTTATATTCAAAATGTTTTCCACTATAAGTTTGAGGACTGCCACATAAGACGCTGGACCTATAGTTCTCAAACACACCCTACTGTTTTAAAATAAGAAAGGAAAAAATAAGTCGCACTGATCTTTATGCATTTTTATCTTAATCTAATGGTGCTGCAGTTGAGCTTCCAGTCGTTCCTTGAAACATTTTGGTCAAAATGTGACCTGACATAACATAGTCCAACATTAACATATACCACTTCTTGTGAATAATATTGCTAAGCATATTCCTGGGAATATTAAAAGGAAACTTTTTGTTTGATATATGTGGCATAAGGTCATGGGGACAATTTATGTTGAAGTTGAGGGTTCACTAGAAAGTTGGCAGTGTGTCATCAAAGTCAGTTCATAGGAGTGGCCGGACTGCTTTATTGCTCATTGAAAATTCGCCGCGTGTTGCTCGTGCTCTTCCCATCTCACTTTCTTTTTTTTTTGGGGATTTACGATGATGATATTGAATTGAATTTTGCCAATCTCAGTGTCACATACGAGGAACTTTGATATATTCTGTCCGAGAGAAATTACTTGGGTATTGTTATCAGCCATATAAAGTGTTCGATGTGTCGGTGTCAGTCCACTGACAATTTGTTTTCTTCATATAAATGGGACTATAGTAATAATTGTACATTGTTATTTTGTATATGTATAAACAAATATTGTATAAAGTCATAATCACTTAAAAAAAATGAGTGGATTTACTTCTATCTTTTTCCCCCCTCTAGGGATGATTTTAGCTAAACTGTCCAATGTTGATGATTATGTGCATTTTTCTCATTTTCTACATACAAACACCATATCTCATTTTGATTTAGCAAGAGCATGCATTGTTGGTGGACCTTGTGTTAGTGACCTCTCATCTTAAGTGTACCTAATATTCTTAGAAGTTGTGGGGGGCGGGTGGATCCTCACCGCCATTAGAATGAATTTGAAGGAGATTTTTAACAAACTAGCTATATTTTTTATTGGTATGCTTCACTTATTAGAGGAAATTTAAATAAGTTAAATGAGACACAAAATACGTTAGATGTCATATCTTAATCTAAAACTTTAAGTTAATGAGTTTATGAATCTTTCTAAATATATATTCTTCATTTAATGTAAATTTTTATCAATGTGAAACTATTATATTCACGCTTGGAACACAACAATCTCTCCCCTCAAGTGTGAGGCTCAACATCGACACGTTCTCCCCTTGGCAGAAGCTTCGCAAACACTGATAATAAATGCTCATGGCGCGGGTATCACACCTGAGCCACACAAATCAACTGGGCTGCTGTGAACTCAGGTGCAAACTTTGTGAGGAAATTTCAAGCCGAATCTAAACCATAGGCTGTAATACCACTTGTTGAGTTTAAAGCGATGAGCCAAAGTCCAAAACCAAAAGATATTTAAATAAATTGGCTAAGTGTATCTTCTCAAATATATATTTTTCACATAGTTCAAAGTTTATTAATGTGAAACTATTATATTCACACTTGCAACACAACATGAATTGTCCTTAGATTATACAGTGAGACTACGAGAGGAAGACAAATTCTCTAAACATTTTTTTAAACATATCTAATGTTACATTTTACTTTATTCGTTTTAAAATAGTTGTTCACTTTTTATTTTATGCAAGTATTAAAAAAATGATTGAAAAATGTGAAAGTAAAGAAAAATTGATAATATTTTACATAATTGTCTTTATATATAGTGAATGGTTAGAGTTATTATAATAAATAAGTATGAGAGAGTTTATTTAATAAGGACATATTAAGAAAAAAATAATTAATTATGTCTAAACTTAATAAGTTGACAACTATTTTAAAATAGATTAAAATAAAAAAGTGAATTAATGAATTAATTTAAAACTTTAAGAAAATGAATTAATGAATTCTTTTCGCATATTGTTTATTATTTGATTTATGATGAATCAATATGAGACTTTTTAAACATTTAACTTGACACCCAACAAGTTCTTTCCCAAACACAATCGGCTTACCAACAAATGCATGTGCGCTTAATCAAATTTATTTTTGGTTCATAAAACTTTTCAAAAATAAAAGATGAAATGAAAAAACCAACACGGTACAACCATTACAAAATTTTATAATCAATATAGGCGGCATGAATCAACCCTTTTATAGACATAATTTTCCAGAGCCAAAAAGACAAGTCACAAAACACCAAAATACATAATTAGTTCTAGCACGCTTGATTGTTCCAGGCTACCATGGCCATAATTCTCCCATAATAATGTACAATATAAAAAAAGCCTTATCATTTATCAATCAGTCAATCACTTAACAATATTATATTAACTAGTAGAACACATAATTGGAGGAAATAATTCATAGAGCAGATCCACATCCATGTGTAAACGAAGCATGGTATTAAGATTTCTAGGGTCCGATTTACACTCTCATAAGTCCATGACCACAAATCGAGTACAAAAAACCACATATATACAAGCGAAGTTGTATCTGTTAACATAATCAATAATTAGCACTCTCAACCCCGCCATAAAAAAGCAATGTCTTTAACAACCAAAAAAAGAAAGAAAAAAGGACCAAAACACACAAGAAAAACCTGACACACTATCCTCTATCTCTCTAGTTTCCTATCTTTCCACTGCTGGAGCCAGTGAATAAACCAAAACAAAAACAAAGGACAGCATATTCCTCTTTTATTCTTGGATTTTTCTCAAACTTCATACTAATAATCCATTATGAGTTTTGATTGAACTCTCAATTATTCTCTCCCTTGCTTTTGTTGCCTGCAACCACAAAAGTACAATCGAATCAGTGCTGGTTGATTATGTGGTTTTTTTACATGTTAATGGCTTTGGGGGAAATTATTTTCGAAAATGTGGTGGGTGTAAATTAATTACGGATGTATGAGAATTGAGGCTGAAATCGGCTGACGGTCAGCCGATTTCAACCCCAAAAAACTTTTTTTTTTATAAAAGGGCTGAAATCGGTTCAGGGACAGCCGATTTCAACCCAAAAAGTTTTTTTTTTTCTTTTTCTGAAATCGGACCACTTGTAGCCGATTTCATCCCCCCCTTTTTTTTTGTTCTGAAATCGGATCATTTACAACCGATTTCAGGTTATCATCCCGCACATCCGTAAAAATTTTTCCCCACCCACATATACAGAATATCACCTTATCCCCCACATATATGTATTTACCCCTGATTATGTCTCTAATTAGGCCAATATGGCTATAAAAGTAGCTCCATTTTATGATTTTAGAATATCCGTCAAATTCAAATATTAATGTAGTGGACGGTGATTTTGTCTTTCTAATAGTACCTTTAGCCTAATGTTTATTAATAACTATGTGAACAAAGAAACTAGATTATTAATTACATCAGTGCAATTGGTAGAGATAATTTTGTTCACTTGACATATTTTGTACAATTATCAAGATCATTTATTGTTTTTTTTAATTAGTGTATTAATGGTAATATGATAGTTAAATTATATTATAAGAACATTAAAACTAACCTCTTTCTGCCAATCTGTTAATACTGTTACAACAGCAAGTATAATTACTTGCAGACAAGACCCTGATAGAGTTCCCATCCATAGCCCTTTGGCTCTTAGTTGTAAACGAAATCCCAAAAACAAAGCAATGGGAATTCCGACAAGATAATAGGCTCCAAGGTTGACATAAGCACCTATTTGCTGAAATCCTCCTCCTCTGGCAATCCCTGAAGGAGCAACAAATTGAATTATGGCTGCAGAACAATATTGGTTTTATGCTAATGGTAATTCCTAAAGTTAGTAACAATGGTCAAGTTCATCCCTAAGTTATGAAAATGATTATATTAATGCTTAATGGTGTCAAAAGTTAGTCAAGTTAGTCCATGCTAATTTGACTGATGTTAAAAGACTAACTTAACTGACTTTTGACAACTTTATGAACTAATATGACAATTTTCATAACTTGAAGATGAACTTAACCGATATTAACAACTCTAGATGGTCAAATGAAAACTCACCGGAGAGCGCTCCAATTAGACTATCGGCGCTAACAGACACACAGAGAAGGGGAACCATGCCGGCAACTAAATCCACAACTTCCTCGTCATTGCTGTAAGCATATCCTAAGATGTTTTGGAAGCAAAGGAAGAAGGCGCTGACAATGATCGCCTCTGCAATGCCGATGATCGCAACCACGCGAACAACGCCTTGAGCTCTCTTTGGATTCCCCGCGCCTAATTCATTCGAAACCCGAGTACTGCAAAACCATGACGATGCAAAGAATGCCTTGTCATTAATTAACATGTCACACCATTCTGACACCGAAAAGTTGTCTTTCTAACATTTTTCATATCATTATCAGTGCAGAATAATGTAGAAAAGAAGAGACCTTGCAGCAGCTCCAACAGCATAAGGAATGAAGTAGTGCAACGTGGTTGTGTTAAGGCTGCAAGAGGATTAGACAAAGTTAGAAGATCAGATCATGAGTTACTTGAGCAAGAGGCAGATTAGAGTTTTGATTCCACATACCAGACCGAAAGAACCGATGTTTCGAGTTGCGGATTAGGTAAGATGCCGGCGAGTAACGTAAGCAGCTCAAAGGACCACCATTCAAAACTATACACATGGACATTGAAATTGAAACATGAAGAATCAAAGAAAAAGAAAAAGAAAAGGATCGAAGCACCATGGATCTTCCAAGAGATTCACAGAGTTACATGTACTCCTTTCGGCTAATTTTGAATGCCACTCCCACCCAAATACATTGACTTGACTTAAGAATGTAGATGAAATTCAGAAAGTGAACAGAAGAGAAGAGAAGAGAAGAAACATGATCATTCTCGCTTACCAAAACATGAGTCCAGAGGGGATAGCATAGTGGAAAAACTAGGGAATGCTAAGCAGAGCATTTCTAGAAAAGAGAATCCGAGTTTTGCGGCATGCGGATGAGTAGTTGATGTAAAGAGCGAGGGCAAGGACATTGAACCAATAGGAAACACCGATGGAGAGGGCGGCGCCGGCGTGGCCCAAGCCGAGCTTGAAAACGAGGGCCCAGCAAATGGGGAGATGGAAGCAGAGAGAGGCGAGGGAGGAGAGGAGCATGGGGAGGATGATGGTCTGAGTCTGGAAGTAGCGGACCAGGGACTGGAGGACAGCGTAGCCGAAAAGGGCGGGGATGAGGTGAAGGCAGTAGTGGCGAGCTGCGTGAGAAATGGCAGGGTCTTGACTAAAGAGCAAGAGTATTTTATCAGTGAATGTCCACACGAGTGAAATTGGGAGACAAACCAAGAAGAGGGTCAACATCGCGCAGCACGTGTAGTTCCCAAGCTTCCCAAACTCCTCCGCGCCGTAGGTCTGCCCGCACAGTGTTTCCAGTGCACCCGCCATTCCTAACTGCCCACAAATTTCAAACGAGAATACTTTACTTACCAACCAAACCAAATCAAACTAACTGACTAACTAGCTAGAGTCCAATAGGAGAAGGGAGACAAAAAGAGTATTTACAACAACACTGAATCCAGTGACTTCAGCAAAAGAGGTAGCAATGGCCACCCCAGAGAAAGACACGAGCACCCCAAGGTGGCCCACCATCATCAGTGACACCACTTGTACAAGGTACTGAGACACTGTCACAGCCACCATTGGTGCTGCCATGGAGCTCACCCTCTTCAGCTCTTCACAAAATCTGCTCTCAACAACACCATTACCATTTCTACTATTATTACTCTCTTCATCACTCTTTGTTACTAAAAGTGCTGTTGCCTCCTCCTTACCCATGATTTCTCTCTACAATTTTCTATGTAACAACAAATCTTTCAATGTTTGATCTGACATAGACCAAAGAGAGGAAAATGTATATCTATATATAGAAGACGAGGGAGTGGAGTCTCTTTTCTTCTTCTTCTTCTTCTTTTGATTAATAACGCTAGAAAACTCCACAATAAACAAGCAACACCATGGTATTTATGAACAACACAAGGTGAGAAAATCAAAACCTACTACTGGATTGTTTAGGTTAGGCTCTTCATTAATTTTTAATGTATATTTGCCTAGTTGAAATATTATTTTATACGATTTGTTAATAAAAATAAATGAATTTTTGATTAGATTTGATTTTGATTAATGACATTGATATGTGATGCCGCATCTCCATATTAGGGAAATGATCTGGCTTTTATGATATTCTCTTTATCTACTTATATCACTTACTCTTGATTTTAAATACAGAAATTAGTGTATTTAAACATAAACAATATTTAAATACATTAATTTTAAGTATGTATTTAAAGATTAAAAATATGTCTACCTTAACTTAATTTAAAAAAGTGATTAGAAATTTAATTTTTGTTATGGAGTTAAAAAAATTTAAAAAAAATTCTTAATTTTGAGACTCTAGTTTTTTATATTCCACTTAAAGTAAAAAAAAAATTCAAAATCAAATTATTTTTAAAATCTACCTAAACGTTTGGAAACTGTTTTTTTTATTATTATTTAAAAAGAAAGTGTTGTTTTGGTCAAATCAAATAAAAAGAAACGTACCCTGACAAATGTTGCATTATAATCCAAACTCTTTTAAGTTGTAAGTTATTAAAATTAATCTTAATTTTGTGTTAAATCTTTTTATATTAATTTGTTGAGGAGAAAATCGTAATAACAAAATGAATAAAATAATCGTAACAAATGGAGCCTTTTTATATAGCATAACCACATGAGCCTACACGGCTACATCCTTAATCTAGGTAGGTATTTAGAAACTGGGCTATGTTTATATTTTTGGTCTTTATGGAATCATACCTTGAGCCGCTATCTTAAAACCCAATTCCGAAGTCCATGCCCTAAACTTCTTCTAAACAAACTCTTTTCATGTCTTTTTCTTTACTTATGTTTCCACTTTCCGCCCAAAATAGTGGTCAATATTACAAATACTAATCTCTCAATAGTGGTTAATAGTGTAACAATTCTGTTTAAAGATCAAAACTTAGACATTCACTAACCAAAAGCTTGGAGAAATAGCAGTTTAAGGATATCATGGAATGTGATAAACAAATTTGATCAATTTTTGACATACGATTATGGGCAAGTTCATAAAAATTACTGAGCAGACATCATTCACGCAGAGTATGTGACAAACAGTTCTGCATCCAGTATTCTCCTTTAATTGCCGAATTTTAATTGTGCACCCATGGTTAATTGGTTGGTGTAGATTAATAGGTATTTTCTTTTAAATAATGTGTGAACAAAATATGTATAACCTTTAGTAAAACGAGGGGTGAGGGCGGCGCCTCCAAGAGATGAGGTCAGTGCTTCCGCTAGATTGAGGCGGGGCCGCTGGGAGGCAGGTAGCACTGCCATAAGGTGGGGGCGATGGTGCCGGGTGAGATAAAATAAATATTGAGGGTAAAGTGGGAAACATCGGATAAATATTATACAATAATCAACCACTCCTCAGTGATTAGAGACTGGGAGGTGCACCTGCACCACTATACCCAATAACCAAGCTCTTTCTTTTATAGCCATTAGATCAAATTTGCACCAAATTAAATGGTCTAAAATGCACTCACGCTATGGAAACAAGGTGCACATTTTCTTTGGGTGAACACTGGATAAGTTACTGTGACAAACATAAGTAATAAATTCGTCCCGCTGGACCTTCAAACGGATCTCAATCAGGTTTGCTAATTAAAAAAAAAAAATGTGCGTACAAACCTGCTATAATATTGAGATTGAGTTGCATCCTACAGTGCTAAAAGCTTCATATTTGTTATCATCATATTGCATTTACTGACAGACACATTGAAATTTGACATTTGTGTGAACTCCAGAATATAATTTGATGGATATGGTACATCAGGCATTGATCAAAGTAGTATATAACTTGTGTTATTGAAAAACCAAAAACAAAACAACAGAAAACGAATATAAGTATACTATTGAGCATTTGGCAACTAAGACAAGTCAGTTCTTGTGTTGCATCCTCCCACTCTCTGCGCCGGCAAAGGGATCAATGACGACGTTTATTACGGCCGGTTTCCGAGCCGAGAAGGTTTCAGAAAGAGCAGACTTAAGTTCATCAGGTGTCCCAACAAGATAGCCTTTTCCACCGAAAGCTTCTATCACAGCATGGTACCCTGCATTTGGGACGAAAGATGTGGGGGCAGGATCATCTTGGTAAGGTCCATTTATCTCTTCAGGGTTTCTCCGGTCACCGCCGTATACACCTCCGTTGTTGAAAACGATCACAACCACAGGCAACTGATACCGAACCAATGTCTGAACAAAAAATATATAAACCATTACATGGCAAGCCTGTATTAATAAAATAAATTGCAAGAGCAATAACAAATAAAAGCAAAACCATAGGCAGCCATATATGAACATATGAATATATAGAACTTGCATATGGTAACAGCAATAATTTAGAGTATAACTTTAAAATAAATGGTCTTCACCAAACTGAATTCCATGAAGTTCTTTAAACAAGAGGTCCATTTCGATCAGCAAAAGCAAGTATATTTCAAACTTGAAGACATTTATTTCCCTAGTTTCAGACTAGAACAAGAAATATAAATTTTGTCAAGTACTTCTCCCAAGTTTGAAGCATCACATTTTTCCTAGTCAAAGGCATTGAAACCCCTTTACAAGTTTTCACACGAACAAACTCTTTCAACCAATCCCAACAATTTGGCCTTATACCCATAATTCACCAAATCTTATTAGAGAATATCCTTTCTACATTGTTAAAAGAGGAAATCTCATGTTCAGAAAAATTAAGGGCCAAAGTTACATATCCCATATCTGTAACTTAAATGTTTCTCTTCCATTTGGGTTTTACTCTCTCATCTACATAGTTCTTCAAACCTCCCACAGAAAATAGGCACTAAGAAACTACAGTTCAACCCAGTGTGTGCTGAACCACTTTTTCCAATGTCAAGGAAAAGGCATTATATTTGTCACTAGTAACATATCTCTATACTATCAGGAAAAATAGCCAAAAGTATATTCCAATAGAAATCCTCACAACATAGTAGAATGTCTAAGCCATATGGAGATTATCAAACAATTCTAAAGCAATGTTGATATAACTTTCTACAATATTTTAGATCACAAAAATGAAGAATATACAATTGATGCAAATGCACCCACAATAGTGATCAAGGCTATTATTGGAAGCATAAAAACAAGTGCAGAGGAGGAGAAAAGGAGATAGATGAAATTGGATACTACACTATAACAGATCTGAATATACGTCTACTAGGAATATGCAGAGGTCACCAGCACCCATAAGGCATCATGGAGTACCACTATTTTTCTTACCATTAAATGAGAATTCACATTATTACCTGCAATGTTCTCCCTACCTCCCTCATTCCTGTTCTTTCCCCCTATCTCATCTTTTACTTTAAAGGTCCACATCAACAGGGTACAGTAATGGGATGATTAAAAAGCATATTTACACATGATCTACGAGAAGAACTATCCTATTATGCCAGCTACATTATATGATCATAAAATCAAAGATAAAGGAGTATAAAAATCTGTTTGCATAGGACAATAAAACACACACAGACACACTGAGAGTTTAGAATAGAATGTATAGCAAAACAACAGATAAGCATATATATCATGAGTTCAGCAGCATAAAAATATACCTCAACTTCAATGGCACTAAATCCAAATCCGGAATCCCCTTCAACCGCGACCACAAGGCGATCAGGGCAAGCCACCGCGGCCGCAATGCAATATCCGAGACCAACCCCCATGGTCCCCCAAGTCCCTGCATCCAACCTAGTCCTAGGCTCGGTCTGAACCAACACGGCCCGGCCCACATCCATGGTGTTCGCACCTTCCGATACAACCACCGGAGCAGGGCTCCCCAAAGCAAGAATTGCGTCTCTGATGATCCTCATTGGGGTCAAGAAGTTAAAGGGCACAACATCCTTAGCCAGCTGAGCCTCCATCTTCGCCACATTCTCCTTCGCCTTATTCGAAACTGCCTCCACCCAAGGGTGATTCCTCCCCAAACAAAACGGATCATCCTTAATCTCCTTATTCAGAATCTCCACAACTTCTCTGGCATCCCCAACCAAACCCAAATGTGGCTTCCTCAGCTCAATCTCTTCCTCACTGACATCCACCAAAATGAACTTCACATCCTTATCCCACTTCGGCGGCTCCCCGAAATGTAACAACCAATTCAACCTCGCGCCAACGACGAGTGCCACATCACACTTGCCGATCGCGAGCGACCTCGCCGCGGTGGCGGCGAGGTCGTGAGTATCAGGCAAAATCCCCTTCCCCATCGGAGTCGGAAGGAACGGAATCCCGGTGGTTTCCACCAGTTTCCTCAATGCACCTTCGGCGCGGGCGTACGCCGCCCCTTTTCCGATCACGATCAGCGGCCTCGCCGCGTTTCGCAGCAGCGACGCCGCATCGGAGATTTTACTGTTCAATTGAATCGGAACTAGGGTTTTACTACTTGAGTAAAGTTTCTCTGCTACGATTAAGAGATTCTCGGCTTCGGAGATTGGTACCTTCTGGTGCAAGACATCGGTGGGGATATCAAGGTACGTCCCACCGGGCCGGGCCGACAGGGCCCAACTGAGGACCTGGGCCACGCAATTGGGGATCTCGGTAATGTTTCGGGCTTTTGCGGAGAACTTGGAGAAAGGCTTGACGGCTTCGATCTGGTCGAGTTCCTGGAAGTCGCCGCGGCCGGCGGCGGACTGGTCGGAGGAGCCGGAGATCATGAGGAGGGGCCAGGCGTTGGCGGAGGCGTTGGAGAGGCCGGCGAGGCCGTGGACGCAGCCGGGGCCGGAGACGGTGAGGAGGACGCCGGGGCGGGAGGTGAGGTAGCCGTAGGCAGAGGCGGCGTAACCGGCGGACTGCTCGTTGTGGAAGGCGAGGAAGCGGATGCCGAGGGAGACGGCGCGGTTGGCGAGGGAGGTGACGGGGATCCCGACCACGCCGAACATGTGCTGGACGCCGAATTTGGCAAGCGACTTCGCCGCCAGCACGTTGCCGTCGATTAACTCCTCCTCCATTGAAGCTTGGCCTTTGTTTTTGCTTTGCTTTTTTGTGTGTTTGGTGATGATGGAGGTGGAAGAGATTATGAGAATTTATTATTTTTGGGTGGAAAGGAGGTTTAAGTGTTGAAATGACTAATTAGCCCTTGAGACAAGAGAAATTGAAATTCGCATTTGACTGACAGATCATCATAGTGGTAGTGGATATGTTTGTATCCCGCGCTTTGCGTTTTCTTTTATAATTTGAAGCATGTTGAATTTCTGTAAGTATCTATCGATGTCTCTCCACTATGATGCATTGTTGCCTCTACTTTCAACATATTATTACACCTTCCACGTGTCTCATCAACTATTTTGACTGCGAGTCACTTTCTTTCTTTCTTTACTTGAGGGTGTTGCTTGCTGGGGAGGGCTGCAATGACTGTTTAATACTTGCTAAAATGTATTTGGAGAACAAGATAATAATACTAGTGCTTAATGTATCTTACTAAATTAATATTACTATAATTTTCAAATAGAGATCATGCTTTTCTCTTAGCCCAGTTCAACCTTTAATTGAGCTCGTGTGTTATTTTTAAGTAGTTTATTTAACACTTTACACATGCTCTCTTATCACATGTCATTTCTATTATCTCACCATGTAAGATGATAAGGAGTGACACATGATAAAAGAGTCATTAATAATGTTACATAAGCAGCATGAAAACATCAATTCCATTAACAACTTAATTTAACAAAGAGATTCCAACTTTATATTTAAAAAAGACAAGAGGTTAACCACACTAGTCAATCACTCACTTCCCAAATAAATCATCTCGTGTTAAATATGATTTATGTTTGGTAATGTTATAAGAGATAAATATATAAATATTTGAATTATGTCATGCCTATTATAAGAGAACTTCACTTATTTAAAATATTTATGTCTTTTTTTTATAATATAATTAAACATGACTATATTTAATATGAGATGAGCCTATAGACAACAACTTAGACTTTTACTCAATCTAACCCCCGTTCTTCTTATTTTAGTTAGGCTAAATTTGTGCTTCACTGAGTGACTGTAAATGTGATTATGTGACTCACTTCTCCTCTTTACAACGCACGTCCCTCTTATTCATGTGGCCAATTATTAACTATGAAATTGTTACTAAGTTGTAATTTTATTTTTCTTTTATCTTTTTTCTTTTCCAACGGAGTGGATATCTGGGGAAGGTTTGGGGATGAGCTCGGGCTTCATCCACAATGGTCACCTAGGCTTTATTTGGTTTTAAAGATAAAAAATATTTGTATTTTTTATACATTACTAAAATTAAAATAAAGAAGAAAAAAAATTAACTAGAAGGACACAAAATTAAAACTTGAAGAAACATAATCTTTTATTTTTTTAATTTCTGACTCTGTGTCCTATCCTCAATACTAAATACAGCTCAAAAATTTATTTTTAATTTTTGTCAGAGGACCGTAAAACTTTCTTTTTGGTTGCAGGCTTCGAGGGTTTTTTTTTTTGTTTTTTTTTGTCTTTGGGCTCCTAAAGCTTTGTTTTCCCGAGTGAGCTCCTAAACCTTTAAGCGGCTAGTCTGTATAAATTATTGAGTTGAGGCCTGATACGACTTATTGACCCACAAGCGTTGTGGTTCATGGACTAAGAGGAGAGAGATAAAATATAAAGGAAATGATTAAACATTTTTTTCATTACTTCATTTATTAAGGAGACTCATGTCAATAGTAGGTTAAGATTTTTTAGAACTTTCTTCTCCTTACACATATCACTCAACTATTCGATTTATAGAACATTTTCAAAATATAATTTTTTATTATTAACACATGTTATCAAATATCCATTTTAAAATATTTACACTCCTTATCAAACTAACGCTAGTAACTCAAAACATACGTGGTTTTAGTTTGGAAATCTTTAAATAATAGTTTGCAAATACGTTCCAATTTTGTATATTTTGTTTAAACTCCAATTTTTAATTTTGAAACAGCAAACACACATATGATGCTTTTGGTGCAAATTATTATTATTATGCAAAATTTACTGAATTTTGATTAATCTAAGTTTAGGCGAGTGAGTTTTATTATAAGTAGGTCTGCCCAAAAAAAGACGGTTCTGTGAAACCGAACCCAAATCTCCTTTTAAAATCAGTTTTTCTTATAACCAGTTATAATAGAACCAATTTTATTAATTAGGTGAGAAAAATAAAATCTATCCTAATCTTATTGTTTCCATTTTCCCCCAATTTCTTTTAACCCTAATCAACTAAATTTGAAGGTGAAGAAGAAAGAAAACATCATCTGCTGATCGAAGGGTGAGGCCCTCACGGTGATCACATAACTCAAACCTAAAATTTTATTTAAGATGCTGAACCACTAATTAAAATCAATTCAGCATGGTTACACACTTGATACTAAACAATAAGTTGCTACAGCCAACTTGACAAACATAATTAAATTGAGATGGATTAGGTGACTTACGGCCAATAAAAATATATCGGTCTAAATTTAATTTGTTATCAAAAATATTTTTACCTTTCTCTTTTGATTTTATGTTTTATTTTTCATTAAATTAATATATTATTTTATTTTCATATTAATTTTTTTAATTCAATATATTTTTGTTCAAATAATTAATATTAATAAAAAAATATTTAGACAATGTACACTTGTATTCATATTACATATGGCATACATGTCGATAGGTTGTGTCAATATTTATATATAATGGAGATGAAAATAAAATATTATATAAGTCTTAATTTGATATATTAAAATACTAAAAATTTCAATGCAAAATGGAATTATTGGTTATTCTCATTGCTTGAATTGATTCAATAATCATGTTTTTTTTTTAAATTTAAAAAAAAAAATTCAGAAATTGGTGCTTGTTCTCAGTCTTGTGATTCAGCCAGAGAAGTTAGTACGTACGAGAACTTCAGTGACAAATCCTAGGACACTAGTTGAGAGATGCCACGTGGAAAGTTGCCATGGCAACAAAAGTGGGGGAATGACAAGCTCCAATGGAGAAAGTGAAGGATTCAAATTAGTGTCGCAAAAAATCATATTAGTGTTATTTATATCACTAGTTTTATATAGTTACTCCTTCCTTCCCTCTCAAATTACATCTCACTTTCAATTTTTTAGTATATTCATAAATTAATGTATCTTCACATAATAAATTCAAGAAAAATTCTTGTATGTTTATAAAATACATTATTATTTATTATTAATATTAATTTATAATATTTAAAAATTTTATAAAAATTAAGAAATTAATAATATATAATATTATTAAAATACACATTAAATGCGTTTTAAGAGAATATAAAATTTTTTCTAACTTTTAACACATAAGTTAAAATGAATTTAACTTAATTTTTTAATTAATATTTAAATGACACTTAAATATATATTTTAAAAGATATAAATAAGAGTAATATAAATGACATTTTCTTCGTGAAAAATCATAGGGAAACTGAGCTATCAACCTATCAATGTCGACTTGATATGGTTCCTCACGTTTTATAGACAAGATCCACAAGTGAATGCCATCTGTTAGGCACACCTAAAAACTAGTTGAGAGAGAAAAATGTGAAAATGAGAATATGAATAGTTTGAAAAATATTTGTTCAAACTAAATGTTATTTTCATAACAATATATTAAGGGTTCAAAGTGAGAGTGTGTTCATGTTCTCGTAATGTTTTTTAGTATGTTAGCAAAGCCCATTCAACAAGGCTATATTTGTTGTAATTAAGATGAAGCAACTCATGCTAAAAAGAACAAGAAAGTCCTTCATTTGAAAGAAGAGAAGAGACGGTTAGTGAATGGTTTGGTTAATTTATAGGCAAAATTATTTATCGTAGAGTACCTAGCTGAATTAACATACATAGCTTACCAATAGGTTAAGATCGCATATTGCAGCACAGAAAGAGGCACCATTGATAACAAAAATACATAAATAATGCTTGAGCTAGCAAACCAATAAATAGTTACCCGTCGCGTTGACTATTCTATGAGAAAACAAGCTAGAAATATTTTGTTAGACTTACAAGTTCGGTGAGTTATTTCATTCCTCTCACATTGAGAGTTTTATCAATTTAAACAAATTGAGGGAGTTCAAAGAAATATGTGTTTAACTGAGAGTTGCTATTAACTTATATTTCAATCCATCGAGTGCCCTACTTGTATTGGTTACTAATTACTAATGGTTAGACAAGATTTGCATTGCTTAAAATGTCGTGACATGTCCGTTTCATTTTTTCTCTTTTTCTTTTTTGATATGGACATGTCTCTTATCTTTCTTTCTTTCTTAGCTTTCTAGAATCTCTTGTAATAGCAGCACCCCACCCAGTTTCCTACGTTGATTCTCACTGTCCGCTCCTCAATCAGTATAAACCAATAACTTGAACGAATCAATCAACAAGAAAAACACGCCAATCTAGTATTTGTTTATATAATATTAGAACATTCCAACTTTATCATTACTCTCTTGCTATTAAGCATCTATTTAACACACCTACGTAGTGTTGGGTCGAGTCATCGATAAGTTTTATTGCGTGGATAATAATAATACTTTGAATTAAATTAGTCAATCTTACAATAGTAAAATTTGAATATTAATACTAAAATAAAATCTATTTAACATGAATCATACAACATGTTCAAAGGATCACTATTAAATTAGTAATAGAGTTCAAAGTTCAGGTTACAGTTAATATTAAGAACATGATAAATGACAAAAATATGAGAACACAATATTTTTATATTTTTTGTATTTTATGAAAGTTGGAGAAGAGGAGACAATTTTTTACTAAGAGACATTGAATCGGAGTTTGAGAACAAGAAATTTCATTGTCTTATATTGGTATCTTTGTCATCTGTCGTATTTTGAACATTAAAGGCAATATTCAAATCGTAAATTTAGAATAAAAGATTTTAATTTACTTTTTTTTATTCACAGTTAGGATATCCACCAATACAAAAGTGTATTAATAATCGCTAGCTGATTTGTAATTACTTATAGACTTCAATTTACTTTACCTGGGCTTTCTTATCTATTTTATTTAATTGAAACAAAAAATTATCAAAGTTGCGAATTGCCCAACGAAAGCGACGTCGCTCCTTAAATCAAAGAAGCCTCCGAAACGGACTCTCTGAACACAAAAACGAAAACTTTGATTTAACAGTCAAAGAGAGAGAAAAGAAACTAATTAGAGAGAGAGGGAGAGTAGCGACAGCACACAGTGTTTTTGCTTGTAGCAGGAAAAAACTCAAAGCAGCAGAAGAAGAAGAAATCGAATTGAATTGAATTGAATAGTGAATTGAAATCCAATGGGTGAGGGCGGTGGTAGCGTGTGGGAGGGTGTAGGGGAGCTTACCAAGTGGGCCCAGGAGCACAACACGGACCCTCTCATCTGGTCCCTCCAGCTCAGCTCCGCCCTCAACGCCGCCGCCGTCTCCCTCCCCTCACCGGAGCTCGCCCGCCGCCTCGTCTCCCACATCTGCTGGCAAAATCACGTGCCGATCACGTGGAAGTTCCTGGAGAAAGCCATGGCCGTCAACATCGCCCCTCCGCCGCTCGTCCTCGCGCTCCTCTCCGCCGTCGTGCTCCCCAGCCGCCGCCTCCAACCCGCCGCATATCGCCTCTACCTCGACCTCCTCAACCGCCACGCCTTCTCCCTCTCCCCCACAATCAACTCTCCGAATTACCGCACCGTCACGGATTCCGTCGATAGCGTTCTTCGGCTCTCGCAAGTGTTCGGTTGCGATTCCGAGAGCGAATCCGGAAGAGGCGGCGTCGTTCTCGTTCGTTTTCTGTTTGCGGTTGTGTGGCAGTTGGTTGAGGCGTCGTTGGAGGACGAAGGTTTGCTGGAGCACAAGCCTCGGTGGGTGAACGGAACGTTGCTTGATGGCGGCGGTGACGGCGGCGGTAACTGCTTCTCCGATCAGAAGGAGGGTTTGCAGAGGATTAACACGGCAATGGCGATTGAGACGATTGCCAAGTTCCTGCGCGATAAAGTTACTTCGAGGATCCTTTCCTTGGTTCATCGAAACATGTAACGAATTCAACTTTCTTTAAATTGATTTATTTGATTTTTAACTTCCTATTTTTGGATCTTCATTCAACGACATAGAGTTATTAATATTAGTCAATGCAGTTGACTTGTTTTATTATCACTTGGTTTGGACTGGAGTTTTCTTGTTAGCGAGACATCTTTAAGTATTCTGTGTAAGTACTCGATGAGCTCGGACATGTCTTGATATAAATTGAAGTTAGCCTTCACTTCAACCTAACTTTGAACGCTTGCTTCTAGCTATAGGAGAGCTTTTCTCCTACTGTTACTCGGCTCGAGCTGGTTTGAATCTGGTTGCTTAGGGTCCTATGTGTTGGAAACAAAAGAAGAGAGAGGTGGTACTAATGTTGAATGTTTGTGTTGTAGGCCAGTACATTGGGGGCCTTTTGTTGACCAGCTACAAAGGCTTGCGGCAAACTCGTTAGTTTTGAGGACCTTGAAACATCTTACACCCGAGTCCCTTCTGCCTTTGGATTTCAAGTCCAAAAAAGGGTTCAAACAATTGTCATCTGAGTGGAAAACGACACGTAAGCTGGAACTTAGTGCAGTCATGGCTGCTGGTGCTGGGTCTCAGATATCTTGTGTTGTTCAATCCCATGCTGACAGTTGGTCTTCGATTTGGCTTCCGATTGATCTTATACTCGAAGATGCAATGGCTGGAGATCATGTGGCAGAAACTAGTGCTGTTCAAGTTCTTACTGGTATGGGTAAATTTCACAAATTTAACTCCTCTGCACTTGAGGATAGTTGCCATCCATAAGGTTTTTTTTTTTTTGTTGGAAGTATAATTAATAACTTAATATTATTTAGGTGAAGTGATTATTTGCTTATTGCAGGGATGGTAAAGGCTCTACAAGCATTTAATGGTACTTCATGGCACAATGCTTTTTTAGGTTTATGGATTGCAGCACTACGACTAGTTCAGAGGGTAAGAATTAGTGTAGTCACTGATTTATTTTCTCGTCGTGAAAGGGAATTCCTAGAAGGAAATGCAGATTAATGATTTTATAATTTTGTTGATGGCGGGGATTGGAAGGGGGTTTCTGCGTGAGAAATTGCTCAATTTACTTGGGTGTCTGGCCGTTTCTAAGATGTGGGTGTATTATACATTATAAAAAAATGGAAGACAACACAGCATGGCATTTGCATGATACTTTTTTTTTGTTGGCAAATTTAAATTTAACCAATTTACTGGTTTTAGACTATAGTCAAGTTAGTGACACTGTAAATTTACATGTAATTGTAATGTATTCATTTTATATAATCCTTCCATTTTTTGCGCTGTTCTTATAGGAGAGGGATCCAAGTGAGGGTCCTGTACCTCGCCTTGATACCTGCTTGTGTATGCTGTTGTGCATTACAACCCTCGTGGTTGCTAATATTATCGAAGAAGAGGAAGGTGAACTGATGGAAGAAGCTGAACGTAGCCCTACCAATCAAAGGAATGACAAACAGGCTTTGGGAGAACGTCGTGGGGAATTGGTTACCTGCTTACAGCTATTGGGCAATTGTGAGGGTTTACTGAATCCTCCTCAACCAGTTGTTTGGGTAGCCAATCAGGCTGCTGCCAAGGCTATTATGTTTGTATCAGGACATGCTGTTGGTAATGGATACTTAGAATGCATGAATGTGAATGACTTGCCAACAAACTACTGTAAGTAATTACTTCTAGTAATCTGTTGAAAGTGTTGGCTATAGAAGGAACTCATGTCAGTAGTTGCAATTTACTATGTATCCTTTTTCTTGTGGTATGTGCAGACTAGCAGAATGTACGAGGATTACTGTTGCAACGAAAGCTTAATTTAAAAGAAATTTTTTGGCGAATTGTATCTTAAAAAAAATTAGAACTAAAATCTAAGGGAAACTTATTTTTTCTTTTTTTAAAAAAATATATGGAAAACTTACATAACAAAGGCAAGTGGACAATGTAGGTACATTCCTGCGTGCAGACAGTTAATATGACCTGGCTGGGTTAGTCATCAATAGTTTCATTAGTTTGTTGTTTGAAATTTGGCTGGGTTCTATGGGGTTCTCTGTTTCCTTCTGTTTATTTTCTCTTAGATGTGGTGGTCTCATAAAGGCCGTAACATGTTTGTTTTGTGCCCCAATTTTTAGCTCTTTACGGGTGGCACTTATTTTGTGTTTTTCTTGCAGCTGGTAACTTATGGCATCTGATTGTTGAGGCTTGTATTGCCAGAAAGCTAATTGATACTTCAGCTTATTTTTGGCCTGGTTATGTGAATGCACCTTGCAATCAACTACCTCATAGCATTCCTAATCATTTACCTAGCTGGTCATCATTGATGAAGGGATCACCACTAACTCCTCAGTTGGTTAATGTCTTGGTGGCAACTCCTGCTTCCAGGTAAGCTGCTGCTTCATGTAATTTTTGCCCGCTCCCTTCTCCTGCAGAAGGTTGGTTTAAGCAATCAACTGAGGTGGTCCTGTTTCTTTGTATAAACGAGAGTTGTTACTTTTCCTGATATGCCCTCTTTATTGATATGTGAATGTGATTAGTCAAATACGTAATGCAGAAATAATTTGGGAGTACATAAGTACACCATATCTAATATAAAACTGTTGTTAAGGAGTATTTTTTAGTTCAGCCTGTGCAGGGTAGTTCCTAGTCTATGTGCTATAATACTCCTAGGAATCTTGGTTAAAGGGACGTATTTCATCTGGAAAAGGAAAAATGAAAAATACTTGTTTGATGCAAAGGAAAGATGGATATATAGTATTAAATAGACACAGACAAATGAAGTATGCACGTACTCATGGAGTCATAGCTGTACTATTGCCTAATACCTAGTCTCCAGTTATACCTTTCTATTTTCTGAAGTCAAAGTATATTAGATGCTTTTTTCTTGAATATTTCCTAGTGGTATCGCAACTGAATTTAAGCATGTGGATTTAATGGAAGCTTAGCGGAGATTGAGAAAATATTTGAATTTGCAATCCATGGCTCGGATGAAGAGAAGATATCTGCTGCTACCATTCTTTGTGGGGCATCTCTAGTACGTGGTTGGAATGTGCAGGTAACCCTGGGGCCAAATTTTTCTATAATCAGAAAGCCTTAATAGGATACTTTTATTTACTTAAATCTTTATGTAGTTTATTTTGTTCCCATTTTTCTTTAGTGATTAGAATGATTATCTTGTTTGCAGGAACACATAATTTTTTTCATCATAAATTTGCTCTCACCTCCTGTTCCTCCTAAATACTCTGGAACTGAAAGCCATTTGATCAGCCAAGCTCCATTTTTGAATGTTCTTCTTGTTGGAATTTCACCTGTAGACAGTGTTCAGATATTCTCGCTACATGGTGCGGTATGTTCAGATTGAATATTTTGTTTGTATTCTGGCTTGTGCCTGGCAAGTGGGCTGCAATATTTGTAAAATCAAGAGGACAACTGAATAACTTTTGCACATTTAACTTTTTCCTGACTATGCTGTAATTTTGCCATCTTCTTTCAGGTTCCACTACTTGCAGCTGCGCTTATGCCATTATGTGAGGCTTTTGGATCATGTGTTCCTAATGTCTCATGGACTGCTGCAGCTGGAGAAAAACTCTCTTATCATGCTGTGTTCTCTAACGCATTTCTTCTACTGCTGAGGTTATGGCGGTTTAATCATCAACCTCTTGAATATGTGATGGGGGGTGCTGCAACTCCAGCGTTAGGATCACAGTTAGGTCCCGAACACCTTTTATTGGTTAGGAATTGTATGTTAGCATCCTTTGGGAAATCAGCAAAAGATAGAATAAGCAGCAAAAGATTTTCAAAATTGATAAATTTTTCACCAGAGCCTGTATTTATGGATTCCTTTCCAAAATTAAACATTTGGTATCGACAACATCAAGAATGTATTGCATCAACCCGCTCTGCTCTTGCACCTGGAGGGCCTGCTCATCAGATTGTTGATGCGCTACTAAGCATGATGTTCAGGAAAATAAATAGAAGTGGTCAATCATTGAATCCTTCAACTTCAGGAAGCAGCAATTCATCTAGTTCTTCGCTGGATGATGCTTTGATTAAACTCAAAGTGCCAGCATGGGATATCCTTGAAGCAATTCCAGTTGTTCTTGATGCTGCTCTTACTGCTTGTGCTCATGGAAGACTCTCTCCCCGAGAATTGGCTACAGGTTTGCGCAGTTTCTCAAGGATAGTTTTTTTTTCCCTTGAAAAAAATCGCTTTTATCATTATGCATCATTGAGATCTATTTCAGTATTACAGCAACCAGTGATCCATGCTTTGAAATGTGAGAATGTCAAAACTGTGAAGTAATGATGTCATGCGAAAGGATGGAAGAAGGTTGAATATGACATGTTTGATAACACATGACTTATACAATACAGCAAAATCCAAAAGATGATGATGTTTATAATAATAATTATGAATTACAATGATGATGATTCTTAATTACATTACTGAGGTGCATTTGATGTGTGGACAAGAATGACTTGAAGTGTAGAAATGTTGCCTCCAACATATCTGGTATTGGAGTTTACTCATTTAATAGTTTTCCTTTAGGGACCATATATATGTTTTTGTTAGACATGGAACGCTACCTTATGGAGTGTCTAGTTATTGATTCTGCATCACTTAAGAGTTTACAATGAGAAGGAAAAGAAACTTAAGGGCTGGCTATATGTTCTGCGGTTGTAACTGAATTTTAGCTCCTAAAGTTTCTGAGGTTTTTGGAGTGTGTTCTTCCGGGAGTGTTTATCAGGTCCTCTCCTTTTTTCCTCCTCCATGTTGGTGTAGATACAAAATGACGAAGAAACTGTAGATCTCTGGTCTGACATCAGATGGCCATAAAACAACAATATGGTGTATATTCAAGCCTCATAAGTTTCCCAGGGTTTAAGGTTGTGATGTATCAAGCGTGAGTGTGTCACCATAAGCCCCTCTCTTGCTTGGTCAGACTGGACATAGCTTTTTTGTTTTAATAAATTTTTGGCCACAGCCAAGGACACTTGGTCCAAGTCCCCGTTCTTTAGAATATTTGCATAATAGCATTCTCTAATAATAACCCTTGCTTCTTTGATTGGAAAGCCATACTTCATTGATAGTTTTTTGGTTTACTATTTTTTTTTACAGAGGATCTCTTGTCCTCCCACCTTTTTGTATTTGTCTTCTCTTATTGATACAATTCTTCTTTTATCCAAAAAAAAAAGCCTTGCTTCTTCTTTAAGTTGGCATAGAATAACTTGTTTGATTAGATACATGTTTTAATATAACAATTGTAAGTTTAGGAAAGCAATAAACTTGGTCGCCAATGCTTTATTCCTGTAAACATATCTTAGGCTGTTTGCTTAGTAAGTTATGTGAGCTTCGCTTTGTCTCAGGTCTCAAAGATCTTGCTGATTTTCTTCCGGCATCCTTGGCTACAATTGTAAGCTACTTATCAGCTGAAGTAACTCGTGGCATATGGAAGCCAGCTTTTATGAATGGAACTGATTGGCCTAGCCCTGCAGCTAATTTGTGCATTGTCGAGCAACAAATCAAGAAAATTCTAGCAGCCACAGGTGTTGATGTCCCAAGCCTTGCTATAGGTTAGTGCGATCCTTACTTATGGTGCTTGTGAACTAACTAATTTGTCATGGGTGATGAATAATTTCTCAATTAGCAAATAGATGTATGGTTGACCTAGAAATATCTGTATGATGTCGAGTTCGTGGCGGACTAAATTTGTTCTCTATTTATGTGGGCATGTGGTTTATTTAATCAATCTGTTGACACTACATTTTGAACTTCTGCAAGCAGATGGGAGCATTCCAGCTACACTTCCTTTGCCAGTGGCAGCTTTTCTAAGCCTCACAATAACATATAAACTGGACAAATCTTCTGAGCGATTCCTTATCTTGATTGGCCCATCTTTGATTGCCCTTGCTGCTGGTTGCCCCTGGCCATGCATGCCCATTGTAGGTGCTTTGTGGGCTCAGAAGGTGAAGCGTTGGAGTGACTTCTTCGTATTCACTGCTTCTGGAACTGTCTTCCACCACAGCAGGGATGCTGTTGTTCAGCTCCTAAAGAGTTGCTTCATGTCCACTCTTGGACTTGGTTCTGCCTGTATTTATAAAAATGGTGGTGTTGGTGCCCTCCTTGGTCATGGTTTTGGTTCTCATTTTTGTGGTGGGATCTCCCCAGTTGCTCCTGGGATTCTGTACTTAAGAGTTCACAGGTCTATTAGAGATGTTATGTTCTTGACAGAAGAAATTGTATCTCTTTTAATGCTTTCAGTGAGAGATATAGCAAGTGGTGAGTTGCCCAGGGGTGAAGTGCAGAAGCTAAAGAAGGCCAAGTACGGAATGAGATATGGACATGTTTCTCTCGCTGCATCAATGACACGTGTCAAGCATGCTGCTCTTCTTGGGGCTTCTATTCTTTGGTTATCCGGTGGTACAGGTTTGGTTCAATCTTTGATAACAGAAACTCTACCTTCATGGTTTTTATCAGCCCAAGGGTTGGAGCAGGAAGAGGGAGAATTTGGAGTTATGGTTGCCATGCTGAGAGGTTATGCACTGGCATGTTTTGCTGTTCTTAGTGGGACATTTGCTTGGGGTATCGACTCTTCATCGCTAGGATCACAACGGCGGCCAAAGGTTCTTGGGGTTCATTTCGAGTTTCTTGCAAATGCCCTGGATGGGAAAATATCACTTCGCTGTGATTGCGCAACTTGGCGTGCATATGTGTCCGGGGTTATGAGCTTGACGGTGAGCTGCACACCACAGTGTATCCAGGAACTTGACGTGGGTATATTGAAGAGAGTGAGCAAGGGACTAAAACAGTTGAATGAAGAAGATTTGGCTCTGCGCCTGTTAGAAATTAGAGGGACAAGCGTCATGGGTGAAGTAGCTGAAATGATATGCCAAAGTAGATTTTAACCAGCCAGAATTAGGGAGCATGGTGTATATGTGTTGACTAGGGAATAGATCTAATGCTGATTTTTCATGCGTAATCTCTCTCACCATTAAATTTTTTTACTGCATGTCATGTACGAGCCTTATTTTCTCAATTAATGGTGAAATATTATACATGACAAGGTTACATGAAAAATCACAGGCTGCTGACCAAGACTTTTTATGTGTAGTTAGGAGATGTTTGATATTCTTTTCTGGAGAAGGAAGAGGGGGCGCTTGATTTTACTAGGTACCACTTCTGTACAAAGCAATGTAAATTTCATATATTGTATACTACCCCTTGAGTTTTGGGCAGTGATATTTAGCTAAATGTCCTAGTATTACAGGAGATATTGTAGCAGATTTTGTCATTAGTGATGTGAGGAAATTTTGGGGGAGTATTCATGTGAGGTTGCTTATACTAATTCTTGATCAGTTAACTACCATCAAATACCTTAAGCAATACAATGGTCGAATTTAGTGGTAAGCGAGCTGCAATTTCAAGATGTATTTAACCTAATCTTTCTTTTCTTTTTTCTTATTTTCTTTAACATATAAAAATTGAACCCAAATTGGACATTAGTACCAAATAGGCATTACAATTGTATTCAAACTAAAACCCTACAATGAATTGAAGTTACACACAATGAAATCTAACAATTGAATATATAAAAGAATGCCCTAACATCAGCTGTTTTAAATAATTAGTTTTAGTAATACATACAATTCCAATCGCAAATTAAATAATCTTGCAATTTCTTTAGCGTCTTCAAAGGTATTAAATCTGCTATTATCTTGAGAACACAGGCTCTTCTGCTATAGTCTCCAGCAAGGGCTTCTTTGACCTACACATGGATAACCTATGCATGAACTCAGGGCTTGAGTACTCTTGAATGTCATCCAAATTCAACTTTGGCTGTGATTCTTCCATTGCCATGTTCTCTTCTGGGAGAATCATTGTAACCTTTCCCCTCTTGGGGGCGGTGGCGGCATTGGCAGTGATCAACAAGGCTCCCATGTCGCCAGCCGTGACTGCAGAGTTGAGCTTCCTCATTGGAACCATCACATAAACATTGCTGAACTTGAGTTCTTCGTCGGCGTTGAGGGCATTGAACCTCCTTCCAATTTTGAGGGACATGGCGTTGACCACAAAGAAACTTGGCATCTCAAGCATGAGCTCTGCTGCCTTGATGGGGTCTTGGAACTGCCTGATCTCACCACTTGGGAAGATCACCTTTATTGCCCTTGAGTGCTTGCTGCTTCCATGTGCTGATAGGGTGCAAGATATGTAGTTCCCCATGTTAGCACCGGTTTCGTTTACCGTTGATGAGATCAAAGTATCTCAAAAACAAAGAATAATGTAATGTAGTGATAGAGGCAGAGGAGGAGGACCTCCTCGGTTCGATTCCTAGATAAGACACTAGTTAGAAGGAAAACTTTGACAACAGTACTCTGAATGATTAGTGATCTTTTATCCCTGCTAATAGAGCAAGGAATACTTTGGTAAAAGCACCTTATATTTTCACTCACAAAGGAAGGTTTGAGATGGTGGAGGGATATGAAGGTAGCTATAGAGAACTTGTCCCTCTATCAGACTTGATGTGGATGATGAACTAAACTTGGAGACAAAGTGTTTTTGAGGCTTTCAAGTTTCAAAGTAGTGTATTTATATAAAGAGAGGGTAAAGGGTGTGAACAAGTCCAATCAGAAGTTTGGAAGGCTTCAACTGTGGCCAGTTGTACTTAACAAGGTTGACAAAGTGAGAGTCCGCGTTTGGGATTTAAAAAAAAAAAAAATGCACCACAGGAACAAAAGATTAGTTATAATAATAATAGCAGTGTTGACAGAACTCAATAATAATAATAATAGCAATTTTAGATCAATGAGAAGCTTCCTTGCCATTTTATACTTTGAGTTTGTGATAATCTATTTGTTTGTTAATTTTTTAGGTTTAAATATGTTTTTAAGCTATCATAAATATAAGTCGTTTTAGTCTATTGTTATTTTGGTTTCCCTCTCTTATATGATTTATATCATTTTAAATTTTTATCTCTATAAGCATTTTATTATATGAGTTTAGTAATTACAAATATTTAAAAATTTATTTTTGATCTTTATAAAATATTTGTAATTAATATCTTCTTTTGCTCCTAATAAATATCATTACTTAACATTTGTTTAAACAAGGACCATAAAACCTAACAATGAAAAAGAAAATACAAAACAAATATTTTAGAGATTAAAACGAAAGCAACCAATATTTATAAGAAGTAGAAACGTATTTAAACCTTATTTTCATCTATGGTATTAGTTAAGCATAGTTTTTGTTGATAACTATTTCTACTTAAAAACTACATGTCAATAATTAGATATTTCAATTATGTTAAGTAATGTTTATTATTAGTTATTTTATCTCTTATCATCAAACTCACCAATCTAAGCAAACTATTCACTTGTTTTTATATAATTTCATCAGATATCAAAATCAGCGTCTAAAACATATGTTCTGTTTTTCTAAAAAGAACATATCTTTTTTATAGTAAGACAAGCAAGCTTATACGATCGGTTGATAACTATGGTGTGTCAATGAACGCGTGGAACACAAATTAGTGCAATATTTCTAAGTGCTTCACAGAGAGAAGCTAGCATGCACCAAGCTAGCATTATTATTGTGCTAACATGTTGTTTATACTTTATACCTTGACAACACAGGTCCCATTACCTTCAGTTTAGTGGCTTCAGCACAAAATCAGGAATATTTTATTTTATATTTTTTTAAGCACTAAGTTTCAATTAGGTTGCATGTGAACATCATATGTGGACTCACGTAATTGACCTTTGACCTTTTATACATGTTTAACAACTCATTTTTACCTACATTTATGTGAATTTTATTAACTTTATTTAATATACACTTTCTCATTTATGGAGCTTATTAACTTTCAAAAATGTTATATGTACACTCAATTTCATATACCCATACATACACCATTAATAATGCACAACTTTATTCTCATGAGTGCACAAACATTACAAACTTGTAAATGATACTCTCAACTATACTTAATTAAGTGCACAACCATTACATGAGTTAAAACACAAACTTTATGTATATAAGTACGAGGTGTATGTATGGTGTATGGTTTTTAGTGTACGTGTAACAGAACTCATTAACTTTTATATAAATGTGTTTAAATATGACATATTCTTTTCATTCTCAAAATACTATTTACATTTTTATTTTGATATTTTTTTTAAATAATTGTTCATTTCTTACATCTAAATACTATTAATTATCTTTTTTTTAGTATACTTCTATTTAATGAAAATAACAGAAGATAGATAGAGCAATAGATAGCAAAATTAATATGGATAATTTTGTAAAGCACTATGAATTTTCGTTTTCAACTTTAAATGTTTTTAATATTTTCTTAATAGTCATGCAAATTGAAAAGTGGGCAATTATTCAAAAACGAAAATAATAATAAACTTGTTTCTATCCACGAATTTTCATTGCGTGACATTATTATTTTGCGGTGTGACGGTGTCGGTTAGCTTGTGTTGATAAGTAGTTGCAGCTCATCGTCATATTCACGGAATCATCGGTTCCACATTCCCAACTTTCCAATACATTCTTTACATCTAATTTTATAACATTTTTTTAAGAATTATATGATTGCAATGAATATGCTTTGCTTCTTACTAGTTGTTATATTTTAATGATAGATATTATTCCACATCATACATATATTACTGGTTTATTAGATGGAATTTTTCATAGCCAGGGAGGACCCATTAGCGTTCATGATTGGGCAGCTATAGTTCCGTACAACACTGCGATGATGAATTATTTGAGATTAGCTAGATAGATTCTTTTTGTAGGTATTGCATTTTCTCTCTCTTGCGTGAGTTCCATGAGTGATGCGAAATCTCGTGTGGCCTTCGTAAAGATGATAAACTACTTCTGTTTTCATAAGGGAATGTGATATTGTGATAAGAGTCATGAGGCCATGCCACCACCAATTTTTCAGGTTATGCTTTAAGTTCCCTGGCTCATACAACGTGCCTTCTATGTAGCCATATTATTACAGAAAAACCACGTTACTTATATGTCTTACTTTCTCTTAATTCATTATAATCTTTCTTACAAGGAGTGCATAAGCTCCTTAACCTTTATTCCTGTTTTGTGAATATCCTTCAGCTATACATGAAAATAAAATATACCACCAAAACGAAAAGAAATTGAATACAATTTTTTTTTTTAAATGGTCCTTTATCACTTATCACGTCTATGTGGTTTCATTTCAACTACGATTTCTTACTTGGGCTCTGCAGATGTAGATCAGCAGAGTGCACCACAAGTCCAGAACATACTAATACAATTTCTTAACAGAAACTACTGAAGTTTTCAACTGTGGAGCAAAATTTTCAACAGATGGAAAAATGCGAATCTCAGAACTTCCATGGATTATCGACTGGAAGATACGCATATAACCGAGCGCGCACAAAAAAATATTAGCTAGAGAGAAAACGCCTTAACAACAAATCAGAGCTCTCAGAAGTTTCCTCTATGAATGGACGGCATCGGCTTAAATTAGGCAGCCTGAGCAACAGGTTCAGATGCATCTGTTTCATGCCTGCAAATTGAGGATGATCGGGAAAATTGTTAAAATCCATTAACAGTAAAACCTAGTTCTTTGAATATGAAAAGCATGATGAGAATTTGACCCACAATTTTATTCATGCATTGGCTATAATATACAGGCAGTAACGCTTTAGGCTATACACAGTGCATCCTTATAATATGTAAAATGGAGAATTTAACACTTTCAACTAACAGTGCAACTACATTAACTATGACATTGCTGGAGACAAGTCAAGTAACGTCAGTTAAAAGTATACCCTCATGACTACATGATGCTTACACCCAAAAATAAATTTTACAATAAAAAAAACACTAGCTAAGCCACAAATTTAATACGATCTGATTGCCAGTGTGTTTCTTTGCAATATAGTACATAACTATAATCTAAAATAAGAAAAGTGCCCAAAAAGGTACAGGTTTCACCTTGCAATTCCTTCCCCAACCTCCATTCTGAGAAAGCTCACAACCCTCACAGATGAACCAACCTCCTTGGATAGATTATCCAACACCGTCTGCATAGTGGCAAAAAAGATACTACATAATGAATCAGAATGATCAAATAGACATACACTCCATAGATGGATTCTTCTTCAATAGACACACAGAAAATACATAAAATATTAAAAATATAATATACCCACATCTAAAACACAATTTTCGCTCCTTTTAGTAGATGGATGTGATTAATTGATTCCAAATTAAAAATATTAAGTTTTATCCATAATCCATGAAAGGATTTACTGATTTAGGACTCTAATGATGTAATAGGAACAAGTGGCCTATGGGATTCCAAAGAAAGAAAACCAAACCTTTTTGCACCAAGTCCACCCTCCCCTTTTGCCTTATTATTCTACTTTATAGTTGAGCAATCGAAATTTACTTTTACTATATACAAATACTATATAGGTAAAGTGCAAGAGTGTAATGACAAGGTGACAACGAAATATCTCTTACTTTGTTGTAAGTGAATCATACTCATCTATTGTTGAAATGAAAATGGCAGCCACCAATGTATAATGGCATATTTCCCTCTAATAATAAAGGAAGAAGGTCAAATAAAATAGAGGATAATGGATTCTGACCAAAAGAGATGCATGGGTAGAATTTTGGTTTCTTTCACCAAGCAAAATCATGACATTGACCAATAAATTTATCCCTCACAATTTCAACTTTCTCTTAATGAATCTGATTCAATTTAGAGAAACCTCACACACCTTCACATTCATTGCGTCATTCATGATAAACTTTTGCTCCATCAGCACAACTTCCTCAAAGTACTTGCGTAAACGTCCTTCTACCATTTTGTCTATGGCCATCTGTGACTTACCAGAGGCTTCAGCCTGAAATATCAAAACCATAACACAAACTTAAATTAAAAGATTTTGTTCAGTTTTTATAATGTGGTAAAGAAATTGGCGGTCAGCACACTGACTTAAAGAATTAAGACATCCAAGATTCATATGAGCAGATTGCATTTACTGAATGAGTATTTCTTGTATTCTGAATTCTTAATAGCTAGACTAAATTGGTTCATAATAAAAGTTGAATTAATCCAAACTTACACAAGTTTCTGAAGCTATTAATGAAATGCTTTTATTAAACAAGGCATATATAATTGCACATAGCAGGTAAAAAAGAGTCAAAAAGAAGAAAAGGACTATAGTGGTCTATAAGGGGCTTATCATTCTTTTGTGGGTGTACCGGGCAATGGTCCATAGAGATTGGTTCAAATGTCAGTTTGCCAACTGAACCAAACCTTCTCAGTCATCTCAGTTGAAGTATGTTTAAACCTAAACTAAACTACAAGCCAGCTTAAACCACCCAAAACCCTACAACATAGTCCTAAATAACCCTTTGAACAAAACTTAGGGCAGTTGCCAGAGGGCCAGCAAAACCTATGCAAGCATTGAGACTTTCATACCAATGCCCCCCCCCCCAAAGGAAACTATATGTTATTCAAAGAAACAAAAAGAAATTGAATTCTAAGTTTCCAAATTATATTGTATTTAATAATGAATTTCATGGAATGCTTAAATTAAAGATCAGTAGACCACAACTTACAAAAACCTAAGCTTTATTCCTTATGATTCGTATTTCAAGCATTGGCCTAAACTTAACTCCAAAAGAAATCACCAAATACCTGAGATTTGAGAATTTCACGCTCATTTGCCAATGCATCTGACGACACAAGTTCCTTTGTTAAGAATAATGGTTTTTCTGCCACTACATGCATGGCAAATTCTGATCCAACACGTTGAATAGCATCGACTTGTGTTTTACCGTCATCTACTTCAAGAGACAAAATTCCAGCAATGCGACCCAAACCTAAATAAACCCAACAAAGTTAGGATCCTTGTTGGGTCAAGTTTCTCTGTCTTGCAAAAATTTGGTACTTAGCACAAGATATTGTAACATAAAATGATAACGACTTCCTTCATGGCCGTTATGTGAGCTAATGTGCATCCATGCATGTTGGCTGTTGCCTCTGTGCCAGCATGCACATGCATGAGTGGCAAAATATTCATAAGTGCATACATTAAATGGAACAAATACACAAAATTCAATTTTACCTGGTTGGGGACTGGTATGGAGATACGTAGATATAAGACCCTGGGATGATGCAGGCATCACATAACCTCTTCTAAGTTTAACATTCTCCCCCATCATTGCAGCCACTTCAGTGATTGCATTGTGGACAGTTGTTTCTCCGTTGATCTTGGGATGCTCAAGATTCACCATCATCTCCTGGATAAAGTGACTTAAGTGAATCACAACAGCTTTCATTTCAACAGCAGATTGAAAAAGACCAAAATGTGAAAAAGCAATTTTAGGATGCCTAAACTTAATGGAAAATAAGTAGCTTAAAATGATCAAAATATTAGAGTGATTTGATTATAGGCATTATCACATCTATGGTAATGCATCAAGCCAATCAAGATATGCTCAATTTATTGAGGTAAATCCATCCAGAAGAGCAACATTGTTAACTTCAAACTAGTAATGTAGCACGGATGGAACATTACTAAATAATATCTCGGAGACGCAAATGCTCAAAATTAGGAAAGTATTGCATGACTGGTAGAGCACAATAGACACAATTACAGGAAAAAGTCGTTTACAAATAAAATAAACAGAGTTAGCAGTAATTCAGGTGGAGGGAAGTTGATAAATACCCCCAAAGATTCAGGTCCAACATGAAAGGCACTAGAGACCATCGGAGAAGTGTTTTCAACCAGCAAAGCTTTCTTAGCCAAAGACAATGCCTACAAAGAAAGCAAGAAGAACCAATTTCAACAACATAGCAATAATATCATATCTTTATATTAAAAAACCAAAACAAATGTCAAGTGATTCACATTCCACAGTAACTAACCAAGTGCTGGAAAATCTCATTCCTCGCAACGAAATCGGTCTCGCAGTTGAGCTCAATAAGCGCAGCTTTGGTTTTGCTTTGAGCTAAGGCAAGCAAACCTTCAGTGGCGGTCCGAGACGATTTCTTTGAAGCCAAAACCTTCCCCTTCTTCCTCAGTTCCTTCTGAGCCTCCTCTGCACCACCATCGTGTTCATTAGATCACACTCCCCCTGATAACCAGGGAGGGCTAGAACTAGTTGCAAGTTGGTTAGGTTTGTTACAAATTCTGTTATTGGGTTATAACTACACAGTAGCCAGGATAAGATGCGAACAAGTTCATAGTAACCATAGTGCACTCATCAAAATCACAAGTCATCTTTTCACGTTCTATTTGTTAACCTACCTTAACATTCAATCATAATCATATATCATTATCTACCAATATTCGAAGTCAATAAGAATAATAAATAAATGGAAATGTGTGGTTACCAATGTCCCAATTGGAATCGATGAGTGCGGCCTTGACGTCTTTGATGGGAGCGCTGGTTCGTTCTCTGAGCTGCTTGATGAGATTCATTTGGTCGGAGGCGGCGACGCTGTATCCTCTTAGAAAAGCCAGTTGTGAAAGAAGCAGCGACGGTTCGTCAGAGCGTTGAAATCGTTGTGCGAAAGAAGAAGAAGAAGAAGAAGAAGCAGCTCTGAACGGCGACAAGGAGTGGTAGCTGCGAGACGCGGGAATCAGGGAAAGCTGCTTCAAGGGAATAATGAGGCGTTTGGCGGCACCGGAAAACGCCATAAGCAGCTAAAACGTGATTATTGGAAGACGATTGATTTAGAGGACAAATTGGTGAACTCGATGAGCATGAGCTAGGGCGAGCGTTGTAGCAGGCAGGAGTGACACTTTTCGAATATATTTTCTCCCAAAAAAATACACATATTTATTACATTCATGTTTATTTTTCTATTAATATAATATTGTTTCTTTTTATTAAAAGGGTTCACGTTTTTTAAAATATACTTAAATTTAATTTTTATGTTATATGAACCAACCAACGTATGTCTAACTTTCATCTTAAACTATATTGCACACATCGTGCATTCACCAAATTCTTAGAATCAACTTCATGTTGTGGAAAGAGACTTTCAAGAAAAAACGCAAAGAACATCCATGAACAGGTTGTCAATTTATTCTTATTGACACAACAACAATGTTATGATTCAGGGTGTAAACATGCAATTAGGCCCTAGCCCTATCATAATTGGGCTTATGGGGTTGGGGCTCAAGAAGGCCCGTTGACAAATATTGGGTGCCAATATGAGCTCCATGGCTTTTAATGATGAGGCTAATTGTATGGGGTCATGGGGCTAACCCATCAGATAGGACTTTGTTGACACTACTATCTACGAGTCAGGTGTTTTCCCCTTGCATGTACCGAAAGGTGGGGGGGAAGAAGAAAAAGATAATTCTATTGACAAGGAAAGGGAACTATTCAGAGAGAATGAGTCACTCTTACTGAGTCAGCTTCCCTTTCATAAAAGATGAAGACGGAGGTCGTGGTTGGCTACGCAAGAGAGGGGGTGGGGTGGACGAGGTGGAGGCGTGGAGCGCTTGTTGTTGTGTTAACCCAATATTAGACTTGAGAAAGAGAGATATTTATATATACGCAACTTAGATACATTTATAATAAAAAGTAAATCTCATTAACTTTATTTTTTATTAACATAGTGATATGTCTTTTATAATTTTATTGATACGTTTTACAATAGAAAATAATGATTAACTTTTTTGCACTATAAACTTTTTAAATAGACTTTAACACTAATTACTAAACTTTCTCTAATAATTAACTTTTTTGCATATAGGCTTTTCAAATAGACTTTAACACTAATTAATAAATTTTCTCTATACATGTCATTAGAGATGAAACCCCAAACTAAATACTTAAAGAACTCAATTAAATGTCAACTGTAAGCCTTATGGTTATATTAAGTATCTAAATATGTCATGTTAATCTATTCAATAATTTTTTCCTATGAAGACCATGTCCTTTTTTTTTTGAAGAGCCAAGAGAACTGAATTTACCTTAAGATCTACCGGTCAACTATTACATAAAACCAGCAGACTTTCAAAATTGAGAATTGTTAGGCTAATCAAAAAGCTCAATTGACAAGTCACATTTTTTTTAAGGGGTTTGCGATATTTGAGTGCATTTACATGTGTACTGGGTACTACTTCTAGTGGACTTCAGAATGTGTCGCTCATCTTCAATATGATTAAAGAAATTGAAATGGTTAGTGCTCATTATTCCATTAGCCTAACTTAGGCAAATACCTATTTATAATTAATGATTAAAATTAAATCACAATTTGGTGAATGTCTATTTTATAATTAACTATTTAAGTTATAACATCCTGTCATATTAAAATATCCAAGTTGAGTTTAGTTTAATTAGTTGTAATTCACGACGTTTTAACCACATATCAACACATTTGAGCTAACTAAACTGTTATTTTGTTTTTATTACGTGTAAGTTGTAACTAAATTATTATTATTATTAGTAAAATTTATGCACATAAAACATAAAACCTGAATAACAGATTTTTGCTTTAATATAATTAAATTAAATGAATAATTTTAACCAGATATTATGTATGAATATATATATATATNACCTCGTGATTAAAAATAAATAAAATAAAAATATGTATTATGCCTCGCAAGGGCCTATATATAAGAAGACATTCTTCTGTTGTGCCAATTGATTTGAGCCGCAGCAGCTTCTCTTCGTTATTTTTCCTGACTCCTCTCCTCTTCAACGTCAATCTCCCTTCGATTTTCATTCGCTCAGGTACGAAACCCTTTACCTTTTTTCTCTTCACTTGTTGCTTCCATTCGATTATTGTTTAGGTTTCTTATATTTTAGGTTTTACTCTCATTACGATATAGCATTATTGCCGCTTAGTTATTTACCTTAATCTTAATATTATTAACAATAATAATAATCTCCTTATAATATCGATGAACAATGCCCTTTTTTTTTAGGGTTGAGCTAGCGCTCACCTATTTTGTTTCTCGATTAATCTGTTTTAATGATCTATATGTTGTCTAGCTTACGCACCAAAATAAATTATGCTGTCTAGTATGGATTTTTTTTTTAATTGAAGAAACATGCATTATAGTTATTGCTTATTTATTTGTTTGTTTGTTTGTTCGTTTATTTGATTTGTTTGATTGATTTTTCTTGTGTTAGTAGTTAGTATCAACATTATGGGCTTAACTGATTTGAAATAGTCATGTGATGAGAGTGTTAACGTTGTTTGATATATTTTCCTTGTTGTTTGTGTTGTTGAATTAGGTTTTCCGCAAGTTCTGCAGTAGCAGATTCCGAGGAGGAAGGTGTGAAGTTGAACTTTCTTTCATGTTTGGAAAGGCTATTACCCATTTGGGAGCAATTGAGGTTCTTGGAGAGTGTTTTTCTTCTTCAAGAAAAAAGAATAAGCCTTTGTTGACAGCAAGATTAAGCTGTATGCATCGCGAGCCTTTCCAGGAACAGCAATTGAACCTTTGTTGTTACCATTGGCAGCCTTCTCTGATTCGGTAAGAGGGTCTCTCTGATCACAAGCGGCAGGTTGTTGTACTTTGAATTCTGGCATTTGCTACCTGACTGTGCATTTGCCATTTTCATTGTCGAAGTCATTATGGCGTTGCAGAACATTGGTGCCAGGAATAGCGATGATGCCTTCTATAGGTACAAGATGCCTAGAATGATTACCAAGATTGAGGGTAGAGGTAATGGCATCAAAACCAATATTGTCAATATGGTTGATATTGCCAAGGCATTGGCTAGGCCAGCCTCTTACACAACGAAGTACTTTGGTTGTGAACTCGGAGCCCAGTCAAAGTTTGACGAGAAAACCGGAACCTCTCACGTTAACGGGGCACACGACACTGCGAAACTAGCTAGTCTTCTTGAGAACTTCATCAAGAAGTATGTCCAGTGTTATGGTTGTGGAAACCCCGAAACAGAGGTATTGATCACTAAGAGCCAAATGATCCAGCTGAAATGTGCTGCTTGTGGTTTTGTGTCGGATGTGGATATGAGAGACAAGCTGACTACCTTCATTGTGAAAAACCCTCCGGAAATGAAGAAAGGATCGAAAGACAAGAAGGCCATGAGAAAAGCTGAGAAGGAGAGGTTGAAGGAAGGTGAAGCAGCTGATGAGGAGCTGAAGAAGTTGAGGAAAGAGGCTAAGAAGAAAGTCCCCTCCACTTTGAAGGATGGCACTACAAAGTCGACCTCATCAAAGAAGAAAGCAAGTGGCTCCGATGAAGACCGAGCATCTCCTACTCACAGTCAAGTTGATGAGAAAGAAGAAACTCCCGATGAAGATGATGAAATCGAATGGCAGACAGATACATCACTGGAGGCTGCTCGCCAGCGTATCCAGGAACAGCTAAGCGCGGTAACAGCTGATATGGTCATGCTCTCCACAAATGAGCCTGAGAAGATTGAAAAAACCGCAAGCAAGGTAAGTAATGGTTCTGAAAATGGCAACTCAATGAACTACAGTAAACTCGTCGGAGAAGTGAAAGCAATTCTGAAAAAAGGCGTTGCTGCAAATGAAATGCAGTCCCATCTGGCAGCACTACCCGGATCTGCTCAAGAAAAGATCAGCGCTCTCTTTGATGCATTATTCGAGGGCGCTGAGAAAGGACTTGCAAAAGAAGTGATCAAGAAGAAGGGGTACCTTGTTACTGCGGTCTCCATGGAGGAGGGATTGCAGTTACTGCTGCTTCGTGCAATCGAGGCTTTTTGTCTCAAGTTCACACCCAATGCTATGAAGGAAGTTGCCTTTGTTTTGAAGGCGCTGTATGATGCTGATGCGTTGGAGGAAGAGCACATTGTGACGTGGTATCAAAGTGGGCTGCAGGGCGAAAACAAGGACTCTAAGATATGGCAGAATGCCAAACCATTCATTGATTGGCTTCAGAGTGCTGAATCGGAGTCAGAGGAAGAATAATAATGCTCAAATAGTCTTCCGTTTCTTTGCTTGTCTCTTTTATCTCCAATAGAGGGCCCATTTGTAGTTGGGGCTTACTGTGATGTGTTGTTGAGCTTTGTTACTTGTGCTTGTTTGGATTTGGGTAACATTATGAGTTAGACTAGATGTTTTTCTTTATTATCCTTGTTTAAATTACTTATGAATGAATGCCCTTTTGCCTGTTTACCTATCCGTTTGCTGGTAATTCGAGATGAGGAACAAGATTCCCTAAAACCCTAGATTTGGGTGATCGTGGTCAGGCGTGACGGTGATTCAGTGTTGGTGTGAGAACTATATTTATAGAGGTTGTGCAGGGGATTAATCTCAGATCCCTTGTCACAAAGTGATCTTTGCTGAATCTTTGACTCCTTTGCCCTTATAATTAGTGTGTCGTGTTTGTGTATTGCATTAGTGTTGCGTCAACATGTTGTGCCTTTCTAAAAATGAAAGGGGAGAAGAGAATGTGCCATCCCTAACCCTAAGGAGAATGGTGATCAAGTAATATATACTAGTTATTTTTACTAATTCACTGTATATTTCAACATATGAAAGATAAACTTGGTAACTTTGGTAATGAAATCTACAGAGTACAATTTTGGGTGATAAAACAGTATAAGTATTTGCAAATGTTTGTATTTTAATTTTTTAAAACAAATATTAATAAAAAAAATATTTTTTGATATATTAATATATTGGTTAAAAGTGTTTTTAAATTGCAAAATTTGTTAAAAAATTGTTATTCGAAATTATTATTTCTGAAGTTTAGTTGCTACTGTAAGTTGAGTTCTTAACTGCGTCGATTTTGTAAAATCGAGAAGAGAACCAGTTAGCAGGCCTGGACTGAGAAGTTTATAATAATAAAAAAATAATAAAACTTGGCCTGGTATGCAGTATCCAATATCCATTTGCAAAAAAGAAAGCAGCAGGGAAGGAGTGAGGGAATGGCCTCATCCATCTCATGCCCTCCGTCCTTCACTATGATTCGACGCTTATGCTGCTTACACAGCGCTACTCCTTCTTTCGCTTTCTCTTCTTCCAACGCCAACACCACTATCAAGAAGCCCCTCGTCCTGTTGGGCGCACCTCAGGTTTCAGCTGTAGTCCTTGACGCACTCCTCAACGCTTCTTCTGCTCCCGATTCTTCATTTCAGGTCCCCCTCCTCCTCCTCATTCTCACCCACTATAATTACCTTAGAAATTAGATATGATTATTGATTATAATAATACTACTCTGTGATTTTGTTTAGGTCGCAGCTATTGTTACTCAGCCACCTGCTAGAAGGGACAGGGGCAAAAAATTGATGCCCTCTCCTTTGGCCAAGTATGCTCTCGATAGGGGATTTTCTTCTGATCTTATCTTCACTCCTGAACGAGCTGGAGAGGTAACTAGCTAACTATTTTGTTGCCACTCTTCATTCTTCCTGATAATCTAATTCTCATGTTAATGAACTGAAACTGTTGTTTATTGTTGCGAAATGCAGGACGCTTTCTTGTCGAATTTGAAGGCTTTGCAGCCGGAGCTATGCGTTACTGCTGCGTATGGGAACATATTACCTACCAAGTTCCTAGATATTCCGCCATTAGGTTACTCTTTCTTGGCTTTTGATGCTATGAATTAAAAAGCACAATGGGCGTATTCGTTCATTCATGCCGCGTTTAATTAAGATTTGAAATCAGTCACGATTCCTCTGTGCCCTTGCTTTTTTGTATAAGATTGTTTGTTCATAATACCAAATGCAATTTAAACTACTAATCTGCATATGCAGCTCATGAACCTCTGATATGCTTTACTTGGCAAGTTTATATTGAATGAAAATTTGAAGTTTGTTAAATATTAAATATAATAGTTAAACCCTTAGCTCCAACGCTGAAGTTTCTGAACTACGGTTGCAAATATATCTCAGGAACGGTCAATATTCACCCTAGCCTGTTGCCGATGTATCGAGGTGCTGCTCCTGTTCAAAGAGCATTGCAGGTATTTTTTTGTCCCCCTTTTCTCGGTGTCAACTTTTTTCACTTCTCTAAGTTCTGAATGCTTTTACAGCTGTTACTTCACAAAGCTATTTTTAGTTTTATATATTGTTTTCTGTACTAGGATGGTGTTAAGGAAACTGGGGTATCGTTAGCATTCACTGTTCGTGAACTGGATGCTGGACCTATCATTTCTAGTGAAACCATTGAAGTTGATGATCAAATAAAGGTATGATTTTCTGGAGTTTCTCTGTGTGCTACACAAGGTTCACGTGTGATTACATGGGCTTTTTCGCTTTATCGATGAAAAAGATTAATACTGAGAGGGACATCTATGCCTGCTATTTATGCTTTCTGAAATCAATTACACACACACAATAGTTGCATTTTGTTACTATTTGTTGCTGTCATGTTTTTTGGAACTTGTGCCTACCATAACTCTCACTTATGAGCTTAACTCTCACTTATGAGCTTAATGGTGAAATGGGCAAGGCAGTTACTGCTTTTTCTCCTTGCTTTTGACAAATCTTTAGATATCGATGTAGGCACCCGATTTGCTTGAGCTCCTGTTTTATAAAGGTATGATTCTTCTCTTCGTCGATACTATGTTTTCTATTCCTCTGTTATTTTCTCCTATGCTGTAGTAAGCTGCTCTTGTTCAGACCTTTTGGTTGCAAGTTTTGTTACTGAATGACTTCATATCGTTATTTGACAAAGCAGGATCTAAACTTCTGATTGGGGAACTTCCTTCTATATTTGATGGATCAGCGGGAGTTAAAGCACAACCTCAAGATCACTCTAAGGCTACATTGGCTCCAAAGGTAGTTTTGATTATGTTACTCGGAAGTCAAAATAGATACGAGTTATCATGTCAATTTTAGTTCAGAAAATATCAGATCCTCCTTTGTTTTCTGCCGATTTTGTGTTAGACTGGAAAAAATTGATATTGCGTATACTTATAAGTTATCGCAATGTTTTTGTAATTGACTATTTGTGTTACAAAATTGATGGCTCAGAAATGCAACAAGGCTATACAATCTCTCCGCATATCAATAATATAAATTCCCTTGAAACAATTATTAGAGCTCCAACGAGAGCCCATAAGCACAATTCTATCCTCTAACAATTGCAAGGGCAGAGAGTCAACGTTGAAGACATGGCATTCGTCCATACACCCTAGAGTTGCATCAACCACACATTGGCTTAATTTTAGTCTTCATCTTCTTGACAAACCACTAAAAATTTATCATGAGAAAATTCGTCATGGTGGGAGGGGGACACATTTTTTTGTGTTCACCAAGAACCCAAACAAATTATCTCTTTAGTAAAATGGTACTAGTATGTGGGCACACGTTGAGGTGAAGAGGTCAGAACTCCAGATTCTCCTATCTAGTTTGGACGATAGATGAGGAGGTCAGCCACTCCTTAGTTTCTATCACTTAAAGCCTCTAAAAGGAATGTTCACCACTTAAACTTTCCCCCAAAATGTGACATGTGAATCTTCACCCAACACAAGAAACCAGTTATCTTAAGTGAAGCATCCTTGACAAATACACTACAAGGGTCTTTTGCATGAAATGCAGATTATTTTCCCTTCCTTGTTTGGTTTTGAGAGTTTTCTAGGTCTGAAGCTCTTGTTGAAAAGAAGCAGGTTTTCATACTATCTCTTTACATAGTTTCATTCAGCATTTAGCTGCAATTCAATATAGAAAACTTGAAAGTATCAGAGATTAAATTGCGGAGAAATTACTTTATCTCTCTGCTAACTTTGGTATATACCCAGTTTATCCAACAAAAGAAAAAGGAAATTAATCTGATATGAGAGTTGGGAGAGCCCTGCTACAAAGGCCATATATACTCTACATCGGAATCCCATAGTTCCAACGCAGGGACTCAAGTTCCATTCCTTGCAACCGGATCCCAACCGAATCCATTATATACAGTTGATGACATCTTCCTTACAAGGAGTTGCTCTTATTTTGGTTTTACAACTTTATGCAGATAAGTCCAGATGAATCGTGGCTAGGCTTTGATCAAGAAGCATCAGTTCTACATAATAAGGTAAACAACATGATCTTATCTGAATTGTGCAGTTGTGACATAAAAACAACTTTAGGTCCGTGCCTTTTCAGGGTGGCCAGGAACTAGAGCAAAAGTTCTAGTGGTTGAGAAAGATGGTCAGCAAAAAGCTTTGGAGATGAAAATAATAACCACTCGAGTTCGCAGCCAGGAAATAGTGCTGTCGAATGAAGCAGACGATATCACATTCGACAAGGGGGCATTACAATTTCCATGTGGAAGGGGCACCACGCTTGAGGTATGTTTAATTTTTACAGATCAATCTTGAAGTTTCTTTTTTGTTGAAGTTAAATCATTGGTTGTAGTTGTAATGTGAATAATACCAAGCCGATTCAGTGATGTTGTAACGTTGTCAGGTATTGGAAGTTCAGCTTCCAGGAAAAAAGGCAGTAAGCGCAGCTGCTTTTTGGAATGGGTTGCGGGGACAGAAGCTAAGGAAATTATGAGATATGGTTTGTCACACATAGAAAGCTATACTTTTTAAACTATGTTTCGGCTGTTTAAGCAATTAATTTATTTAAATTTTTATTTTTCTTCGTTCGATTTTGTATGATTTATGTATAACTTCCTTATACCTATCAGTTTTTGTGATTCTTCTTAATGATTGGAAGGGCTTCTCCAAGCATACTTTTACTCTTTGTATCGTTAACAGAATTCCAGTTCCCACCATGCATGTATGTGATGAGAAATGTTTTTTCACACCAAAATACACCCTAACATACCATGACAATAACATTTAGTGGGGATTACAAAATATAATAAAAAAATTCAATTACCACTGACAGTCTCCCTTCATCAAACCACTCTCTTTTACTTTCAATAAACGTTGATATACATTTATATGTTGATACTTATGTCTATTACCTTTATAATATGATAATGCCTAAGAAGAGACATGAAAATAAAGCGAAAACAATCTTCTAATCCTAAACACGACAACTGATTCAATGAGAATTACTTATTGATTGTTAATCCTAGCGTCCTATCATCATCAGAACACACCTTTTTCCCTGAGTCATAGCTTAGATTCTCTAGAGCCATTTTATTAGCAGAAGGTCCAGTGTTTCCAAAATTATCCTCAATTTGGTGTCCTGCTTCTTTGGTTTTGGATTTTTCAGGCATATCCCACAGTTGTACATGAATGAGAACCCGAGAAAAATACTCATTCCTAAGAACCATATTTTTTTCTCAAATTTAGTATATAGTTTTTGAAAAATTAAGGGTTACCTTTTTCAATTGTGAATGCATCCAAATCCTTTTTGAAATAGAATTGAAATATGTTGTCACTGAGGTCGACAACATGAAACCTTTCCAAGTGGCCCCAAATACTTCTCGTCACTGTTTCCACTAGCTCAGGGTTGAAACCACAATATGCTAAAACACTTATTCTCTGTGTATTCCTGTGATGTGGTGTTGTTTCATGACATAGTTCATCGTTTTATGACACACTTGGTCTCTGTCACTACTACTAGGTTGTCGAGAAAGTGACCTTCCATCGTCACTCATGAAGTTCTATCGGAGAGTCACGACAAGATTTATAGCTGTGTTAAGGGATACCTCCAACGCGTTAGGCCTTGTGGAATTCATGGTGAGATTGCAAAACAATGAAACAGAAAACGCATGATGGAGGAAGATTATGCACGAGGAGGTTGAGGACGCACAAGGGCGGCTGAAGGCTTGGGTGGTGATGGATGAGCTTGAGGCAGCAAGAGAAACCATAGTGACACCAAATTTATGAATACCATTTTGTTATTTGGACAAAGGTACTTGGGGGTGTCAACCAAGAAGTGTGTAAAAGTAAGGAGGAATTTTAGATCGACAAATTGCATGGCAGTTAGTGAAGATGTTGTCAATGAGAGAAGGAGATTCATGTATAAATGAGTGGAAAATTCAGAGACTATAATTTATCGTCACAATAATTCAATTTTAGTCATGGACGTTTTCGCCATTTTCACAATGACTTGGGTGTCGATGGATACTCATAATGTTATGTGTAAATAAACAGTCACATTTTTCTTGTGATTATCTTTCCTCCGAAATGCCAAAAATAGGAAATTCAATGATCAAACAAGTGGAGTTGCACATAATTCTTTTTTGTCGTCTATTTTTCAAGGATAAAACCTGAGAGTGATTTTACAAATGAGGAAAGAAACAAAGCATGATAAATTAGGTTCACAATTATTCTACTATTGGATTGGGACTTGGGATTGCGATGAATCAATAATCATATCTATATTCATGCCTTCTTCAACAACTTGTGGTCTTCTGCCGTGGCGCCGCTCCTTTTTTTGTTTATGCGTATTTAATGTAATAATAATACACATCTATAAAAATCATGTCTTATCTCTTATATTCGGAATACAATAATGCTCATTTTTTGGCCTATGTATAATGACTTACCTTTATAGATTACTTTAATTTTCAAAAGGAGTTTGGCAAACCTAATAAAAGGGGAAGGAGAAAAATGGAATAACTAGACAATCATTAATATCATATATAGTCAGTGTTGTACGAATTCTTAGTTAAATAGCACTTCAATTCAGATGTAATTACGTGATGATCCTATGTAGTAAAATTGAGAAAATTAAATTTAGGTATGTTATAAAATATTTTGTGAATGTCCTTATCTTGATTTAATTAGAATTTAATTAGATAGAGTTTATTATCTTATTTTATCTTATTGTTTCTTTCTTTGTATACATGTATTTTATAAATAGATCATTCGATTCTCATTGAACAAAAATAAAAGGCAACACAAAATCTCACTTTTCAAAATTTTGTTAATAGATTTATATAATAATAAAACAATGAAGCAGCACAGATAGACACAAGCCTCATTATCAGGAACACTAGTTACCTGTATTGCATTATATATGAGCATATGGACATGTCCCCATTAATAATTCCAGTCCATTATATAATTTAATAGCTAGAAACTACTTTTTGCATCTTAAAATTAGTTCTCTCAAACCTCTTTTTGAACCTTCTATATAAACACCACTCTCTCCTCTCATTCTCTCCCCGTTCCTTGCTTTGTTGAAAAAAGAAGCAAAAGAAAAATGGGTGCACTTGATTACCTCTCCAACTTTTGCACTGTAACAAGCACTAGGGCTAAGCACAAACCAATGCAGGTATATAGCAAACCCTCTCTTTGTACTACTTCATTTCCTTCCCTCACTTTTTTTTTTTACAACTCGAGAAATTCTCGTGCGTTTAGTAAGTGACATATTAGATATATTCTTATCTACACATAAAATGACATTTTAACATCTATATAAGGAGGATCCACTAGTTAAAACTAAAAAATAGTTTGTATGCGATTATAAATATATCTAATGTGACGTTTCATGATTATGCAAGGATTTCTCCTTCACCAATATTCCTATATATATATATATATATCATTCATTACCCTGCATGCTTTTGAATGTTTTTCAGACGGTTGAGATCAAAGTCAAGATGGACTGTGATGGTTGTGAAAGAAGAGTTAGAAATGCAGTGACTTCATTGAAAGGTTCTATTCCTATGCTTAATTAGCTTGTTTTGCTTCACTAATTATAGCCTAACTTATATATTTCACTTGGAACTTGTGATTGCATGACATGCCATATACAGAGAGCATTTTATTTTATTTTGGATACAATATAGGGGTTTTCTTTTCTATGTAGAACAGGAGAAGAGGAATAGAGGGTCTCAAGTCTACATAAGAGAAAATATATATTACATGATACTTCCTTTTAGGGGACAAATTTAGTTGTCACACACCATAGATTTCAGGGGGCACATTATTCAGTTTAAATTTTTCCAATAGCAAATTGTGACCATTAATTAATTATTGAAATCTGATGATTGAAGATGAAGTAAACTCTTTAAGTTTACTATATTGGCGAGTTTCTTTTTCTCTATCTTTGGATATATATATATATAGGGAGGTAGATAGATTTGTGTCTATTTACTAATCAATTCTACTTTTGGAAGCTAGAAACTTTAACAAACTTAGCTAGACCATGATAATTTAACCATACATACATATTATACGTATACACATATAAATCTATTTAGTATGCAACACTTCAATTTGTCACTTTGTCTATAAAAATAATACAAATAACATTACTCCTATACAACATTACTTTGTGAGAAACAAAAGAGCACTGACACCTATATATAACTAGAGTACACATGAAATAACCGACTAAAACTTCTTATACATCTTCGTTAATGTGCATTTTGCTAAGTATGACATTAATTTTTATGCTTTATATATAGTATAGTAGGTATATCTAAGCTAGGTTTTTTAATTTAAATCCATAGTTAATAATAATTGTGCAGGAGTAAAATCTGTGGAAGTGAATCGTGACGAAAGCCGAGTGGTAGTGAATGGCTATGTTGATCCAAACAAGGTGTTAAAGAGGGTAAAGAGCACCGGAAAAACAAGAGCCAAATTTTGGCCATATGTGGAGCAACATCTTGTGTCTTACCCTTATGCCGTCGGAGCCTATACAAAAAATGCACCCGTCGGTTATGTCCGGAACGTCGAGCAGGCGTTTCCGGCCTCACCCCATGCCCCGGAGGAGAGAATTGCTTCCTTCTTCCATGATGACAACGTAAACGCATGCTCCATCATGTAATAGTAACGTTATTTATTTGTACATTAGAAGTACGAAAATTATGAATTAGATCTTTAAAATGTTAGTGCTTTCTTTTAATGTCCACTTTTAATGCACCAATAATTTAAATTGCAGTCATGAACCTTCCCAACCACAAAATTGATGTTGAAAATCAATCAAGCTGGTCTTTTTTTTTTTTTTCATTACGCTTGTTGTGTCAAGTCAAGTCATATTGTATGATGGAGGAGAGTCCATGAATTAATGTAGTATTGTTTTCATATAATGAGAACTTTGATGTGCCACATGCTGTATATTGTCAATTATTATGCCCACCTATGTATTGCAAAACGCGTGTTAAGAAAGTGTTGAGAAACATCAAAAGAATCCAGGGAAAAACAAATGAGAAATATAAGAAGCGAAATTGATTTAAAAAAATTGAAAAATGAATACATTACGTGTATGATATAAAATCTAATTGATACATATAATTTGCATAGGCTATATAAAGAGCAATTAATCCCTAACTTAATCAACAAAGTCTAACATAGTTGGTAGATGATTAGGTCCTTAAGCATTTGGTCATGAGTTTTTGACTACCCAATTCGGTGATCTCATAGTCTCGAAAAGGAATTAGTCGTTGTCGGGTGACAAACATAATTTATAGATCATGATATAAAGATAGCAATTGGTACATTAATTGTTATAACAAAAAAAATTTTGTACATAATTAAATACATCTAAGGAGAATTAGTGGGACTCAAACATTGTATTATTATAAGTTCTTGATCTTAATTTCTCTCTTCCTTTATCCCCCATTCCCTCCCATATATACTCCATTAAGAAATTTCTTATAATCCGAGTATATAATAAGGAAAATCTAAAATGAAATAAATTAGATATATAGTGATTCAGTTGAAGCTAATATTTGATTGCAACAATGAAGTAGTTAAAAGAAGCATTTATTTATTGCAGAATAATTTATCTAAGAACCATTCCCAAGTTTTTCCCGTGACAAACAAAACTAATTAATCACAGGCCCCGCCTTCTCAACAATCCTCCACACAAGTTGAAAATAATTTTAGAACATACATCCATAAATTTAGGCTTTTTTGATATTGGAATGACGTAGCCATTATTTATTAGCCAACAACACACATCCCTAAAATCTTTGCTTTTACTCTATTATTTTTCTTTTATAATATATATTATATAAACAAGATAATGCCTATAGTGTATGTATCTGAAATCTGATGAGATAATTGTAATCATTTCTGATCCCACCATTTACAAAAGCAGGTGGCAAATTAGCATTTATTTATTGATATTTATTATACAGTAATTAAGCAATATCTTCCACTTCTTCTTTATAGCCTTTGCATAGTGATCAACAATCAACTAACGCCGCTATGCATATACATGTATAATTTCAAGTTAATCGGTGACCCTTTTGACTATAAATATATCTAATATACTTGATATGTGTCTTTGGCATAATTGCACAATTATAAAGATGGGACGCATGCTTTGCTTTATTGATAACTAATTGCCAAAAGGTTGGAATATGATGATAAAGTGTAGCGCTGCTTAGGCAAGATATAAATACACAATTTTATTTTTCTTTTAGTATTTTTTGCATTTTATTGAAACTAGATCACTGGAGACACAAATTTGTCAAGTGGGACACAAAATTGTGTGGGCAGAACACCAAGTTTTGTTTTGTCTCTGTTTTCTATCTTTAAAGAAGCTTCTGCTAAAGGAGCTAGTGAACTTTTTAAGACATGCTCAACAACATTTTGTGCTTTGAGCGATACAGAGGTGACTGTTTTTTTTTTTTTTTTTTTTTTTGTGTTCTGTATTGCATTCTTCGTTTATGTAAGTTTTTCTTATACAATTGCAGGCAAATTTTATTTCTCCAAATTAAACCCATCTAAATTCATTGAGCAAAACACTCGAAAAAATAGGGAAATGCCTCATTAATATCTCAAGAAAACTAGGAGCGAGAAATCCTTACTTCTTAAGATACTTAACCCATTTAAATTAAGGCAACCAACAACCAATGTATTTTTCAGATGTGGCAATAAAACCATCTCCTTGTGTTACAACCTATTTTTATCAAAATGTCATCATATCCTCTATTTTAAACTAGTGAACAACATGGAGAAAGTGAGTGTGAGTGGAGATGGTTATGAATAGTAGGGTGTGACAATGTTAGTTGCATTTTATTTTAAAAAATATTAAATAAATATAAGTTTAGAACTTAAAAGTTATTCAATTAAAATTTTAAAAACAAAAAAAAAAAAATATAGCAATTACATTTTGCATCTGCTTTTTTAATAGTATAGATTAAGTATCTTGTCCACAGCCTAATCCCCCGCCTTATCGCCACCGTGGCCCTAGCATTAGCTGCCGCCTCAATAGGGTTTAAAACAAATGCAAGCATTAGAGTTTAAAACTTGTGATAAGTTTATAATTTTAGCATTCAAAGAGTATATTATGCATGAAAATGACCAGTACAAGCTTTCTCATGTTTTTAGGGTAAACAAAATGTGCAAATGACAAGGCTTTTCATGTGCGTCGTCTATTAGGAGCATGATATTATATATACCTAAGGCTCGCATGGATATTGGTGGCAGGTATCTTAAGACTAACATTGCAACTTTGAGTCATTTCGTACGTGCATCCCATAAGTGGACAACTTCTCTTCTTTGTTACCTTGGTGGCCAAGAAGTTGTTCAATGCCAAGGTGAAGTCTTATACCTTTGATTTCAAGCTTGTTTTTGACCATTTCTTGATTCATGCTAGCTGATGAGAGAATTGCCATTGAAGAGATGAGATGTTGTTTAGTGGAAGAGGTGAATCAAGTCTCTATTTCTCACTAATTAAAGGATAATGCACATGTCTCCAGCTTGATTTTGTTCACTGATTAGAGGTAGGTGGTGTCTGTGAAATAATGGGGTTAACTAGATAAGTTTAGTTCAAATTAACCGTTGTCCGTTGGTTAAAAAATGATAGGTGGGATAGAGTGTAATTTCATGCATAAAAAATAGGGTAGGGTTACTTTAACAAAGTTTTCGTACAATAATATGGGACAACGTATTTATTCTGAGCAACATGACAAAATTGGTGCATTGTACATCATTTGTATGGGGTCTAATTGTATCTTTTTACTCACAATAAGTATATATGTTGTCCCTATATCATTATTTAAAAATGTTGTTCAAGTAGCATTATCCTAAAAAATAGGGTGAAGTGTGAATTTTTTTTTCAAAAAAGGGATTGAATATCATTTTCACAAATCTCAAGAGATTAGGTGTAATTTTATGAATAAAAGTAAAGTGGAGTGCTAATTTCTGGTAACACCCAGCCCACCACACAAAGAAATAAACATTATAAAATAGAGAAATAAATATTATAAAATAGAGCATGTGCGTGTTTAGTATTATTCGATTATGTATTTGATAGTATATGCTTTTTTTATTTTGTGCGTGCACAAACACACATGCGCTTAATATTATTTATTTATGTGTTTAATAATGTTTGTTTCTTTCTCTTAAGCCTCTTAGCCTTATATTTATTTTCTTATGTATATTAAAAAAAGTCTTCCTTTCAGTACATAGCTTTTTTACTTTCTAATAAACACATAATTTTAGTTTTTATTTAGTAAAACTTGTGAGAAAATAATATTTTGCCATATATTGTTTGCCTTTTAATTCAGTCAAATGATCGTAGTATATGTATTAAAACAAAATCCCAATTGACTAGATTAACTTATTAAGGACCGAAGACTGAAGTGCCATAAGGATCAGGAGTCTGAATGACTCCTGAAACTTAATAAAAAATTCGCTGGGTGATAATAAGACCATAGTTCTTCTCCATTTATTAATTTATTTATCTATTTATTGTTCTGTTTTTCTTTTCATGCAAATGCAAATCCAAATGTAGAGAATGAGTAAAAATATTAAGCCAATACTAATGAGTCTACAATACTTCATATTGGCGTGAGAAATTAAGATTAAAAAGGTAAAATCAAATGTAGTCTAATAACATCGAATAGTTATTCACTACGTATAATTTTTTCAAAAAAAATTTGTAAGAATTAAGATCCAATCTATCATTTATCATTTTTAAGCGTGATTGAGTTTCTCTTTGAAGGGATTCTTTTTTCTCGTCAATATAAATATATATATATATATATATATATATATATATTAATTGACCACTAAGTATAATCTAATCTTTTGATTCATAAGTATAATCTAATCTAATTTTTAAACTTTCTTGATGACTAATACAACAAGTGTCAATATTTTTTTATTCTTCAACAAGTGTCAATATGAGAAATTAAGTAAAAGAAAAGTTTAAATATCGTTACCAAAAAAGTAAAAGAAGTTAAATATTCTTTAGTTATGTAAGACTACTCAATTAAATAAAAAAATATTTTCATAAATTAAATTATAAGAATAAAATAAAATCAAGCAATAATAAAAAAAAAATTAGATTGCCTACCCGGTATCCAAGGCTTAGTGTCGACCCGGGTCGCGCACCTGGCTATGGCGAGTGAGTCTCCCAGCGGGGATAACTGCATATACAAAATCTCGAACTCAGGACCTTGCTTAGGGATACCAAGCTGCTTACCACTTGGACCAACCCCCGTTGCTCAAGCAATAATAAAAATGATACCGTTTGATTAAATAATAACAATATCATCAAATCACATAAATATAAAAAAATATAGTAAATATATATATAGAGAGAGAGAGAGACTTGGATTTATATGATCGTGAATTTTTATTAAGACCCATGAGGGATAAAGGAAGAGAGAAATTAAGATCAAGAACCTAATACAAGGCTTGAATCCCATTATTCTCCTTAGATGTATTTAATTAACTATTCCTAATTTTGTTATCAACCATGTATAAATTAATTACTATCTTTATATCATGATTTGTCAATTATGGAACCCTCCAACTAGGCAAATTACCGTCCCAAAAGATAGCACTCTAGACTTGATTTATATGATTGTGAATTTTTTATTAAGATCCATTTTGGATACGACCCTATTCAAGATAATTTCAAGGTTCTTCGCGTAATTCGTTATTCCGGTGGTTAGTTGAAGATTTTGACGATGGGTGACCGTAAATGGAGGGATATTACACATGTAAAGTCTAGTCTAAGATCAAGTATTTATACTTTCATTTAATGGTGCTTGGATAAATGGTGCTATACATTGGGTCGATAGTGACATTCGATGTTGGAATCGAGCAATTTAGAGAAATTCCTCTACCAGATGAACCTGGAGGAATAGCGAAAGATGATATCATATTAAATAGACTCAAACTCATTAAACTTGACAAGAATTTGTGTTTGGTCACATACAAGGAGGACATTAGGCACATTAAATCATGTGTGGATTCATCAAAATTTCATAACATCGGAAATTGGGTGTGATGACGAGAAAAAAGAGAAGTTGTAGAGTCATTTTGATTAAGGGAATTTCAAGTCCAATAATTTACTTAAAGGAACTGACTGACTCAGTGCAAAATGCAATTGTTTGCTTACCAAGAAAATTTTAAGATATTGTAGTGTCATTATGATTATAGTTTCTTCAAGCAATTGTTTGCAAAACGCAATTTTTGGTGTGTGTTATATTCTAATTCAATGTGTATCCATACTTAGACCCATCAAATAATTTGTCTAGTTTGGTTTGATTTTCAAATCATAGTGTTCAAATAAATAGTTGTTACTTATTTAAGTGTATCTTCTTATACTTGGAGAGGAGCTCCCTCCCTTCTTATATATATGCAGCATAATGGTTAATTGCACTACATTAGTGTCAATAGTTTATAATTTCGTGGGGCAAGAGAAGTATATAAAGATCATTAATTTCTATACGAGCTTGTTTGCTCTAATTAGCTTACAAACAATATGATTATGGTTGAACAAGAAACCAGAAAAAGAAGTGATTTAGGACTAGAGAGGTTGATGTAACTTAGAAAATCGTAAGCATATGCTTTTATTTGATCAAGGATGAACTAAGCATATGTTTATACATTTAAATGACAGTTTTTTGAGCTAAGAAACAATTATTTTCGTGGATGTGTCAACAATTGCTCACTAGCCGTGGATGCTTGATTTCCGTAAAATCAATCATTTCTCATTATTATAATACATCTCTCCTTCTCTTATTGGTTAAATCTTGTTTTATGCATTTTCACAACAAATTTTGTGGAGCTATTAAGCATCACTAGAACAAAAATTGAACAGACTCTAATTTTGCAAAAAAAAAAAATTAAAAATCTTCCCATGATTTTCTTATAGATGCCTTAAGTATTATCCAAAAATACACGCCAAAAGGGTCATTTAGGTAGCCTTAGCGGTAAGAACTAAGAAGCCATGTTAGAATACATTCAGTGGTTCTTTGTTTTTGGTGGCACTTTGTAGAGTCAAAGTTTGTTAGATTTCTTGCCTGGTTTTTTTGTTTGGGGTCTAGGAAAATTTTGGTACCATATACCCTTTGTGCTCTTCAAATTATGTGACACTCATTCTATGCAGGCAACATTTATGTTGTGAAATGGTTTTTTGTACTAGCTAGCACTATTTAATTAATCCAAAATGATTTATGGTTCAACGATATGATGTGCCAAATAGTATGACAAGATGATTTCTCTCTTCGTCCGTGCATTTGATTGATTGAAGAAAAAGAAAAATTGGGCAGCTTCATGCATTTTGACGTCACGCCAAATAGCAATGCTCTTGATTAATTTCTTTATCTTTTAATGTTTTGGTCCAATCCAACAAGAAGATTTGGCATTCTTATAGAGCTAAGTAACGCGAGTGCTTGATATGACCAAGAATAGAGTAATGGCTAATATTAGATTGAATATTTATATACCAAAATTTGTTGCATCACCGTAGTAACGCACAAATTTATCATCATCCAAAATTTCATCACTAAAAATCACAATTTGTTGCATCACCGTAATAACACGCACTAATTTTTCATCGAAGATAAGAAAAATCACAATCTTTTTATTAAATTTTAAACCCCCAACTCTAGATCTCAAATTTACTCGTCTACATAGATCGACCACACCAACAATAAAAGATTCGTAGATTATAATGTTTGAAGTAAATCTAAAGTATTGTGAATTTTAGTGGGTTCTTTATTCCATTGTGTCTCAGCAATAGGTTAGAGAGGCTTTTTTAAAAATAATTTTTAAATCTTTTTTTATAGCAAAACCCTAAAAGTAAGGGCAATGATTCCCATAACGGAAATCCCAAGCCACGGAGGGCAAAAACACTTCGACAACTATTAACTTGATTAAATAAAGGTTTACAATTTTAAAGGTTGATACAGGCCCTTTTGTAATATATATATTTAGAATAGTATTAAGAATATTAAAACATATATGAACTTGTCTCTAGCATAGACATCAAGGGATTGGCACAGGGTGATGCCAGATAGATACGCCCTCAGCATGTCTATGATAAGACAACAAGGGAAACTATGAGGTGTAATGGATTGGAGGGCTTTGGGCCCTGCCCCACATCCCAAAGATGTCATGGGATCCACTCCAAGGCCTTTTGGCCAGTTATGGAGTTCTGAGAATCAATTACATATTTTAGCATATTTTTAGAGCCTTTTTCCACTACCTAGGTGATCAGAGGGATGTGAGTTACTTTGGGCTGCAGGCAAGGACTAGGCAGCCAGAGCCTGCACCCTGCAGCATCCTTGAAAGCAACATGACCTGCAGGAGGTCCAGGGGAGCAGGGGAATCCGAGATAAAAAGAAGAATGAGGGAAAAGAAAAGAGAACAAAGGGAAATGGGAACAAGAGAGAACCAGGGGGCACAACAACAAAAACAGAACGAACAACAACAAAAATAAGAGGAAACTAGAGAAAACAAGAAAAAGAAACCAGAACAAAAAACAGAGAGAACAAAACCAGAGAGCAAGAACATCACCATAGCCATGGGCTGCATGAGAAAAACAGGCCCTCTCCCACGTTCAGGGACACACACATTGATTGATTCTCAGACTCCATACACCAAATCACCCACACTAGGGCTTGGATTGGGAGGCAGGGCTGTTCACCCCTCACCATCCAACCCTCATAAATCCCATTTTCATGTGTTCTTCATCCTTTCCTCTTCCTTAATCCCAAAACAAGCTTACCTACCCAAAATCTCTTTCATTCACACATTTCATTTTATGTTTTATACCTTGTTGTTCAAAACGGTTTAAATCAAAGGTTAAAGAGTATATATAGCTTAAAAGTGTTTCATGCAACTATCGACTTGTCTCTGATGAAAATGAACTTAATATAAAACTCAACATTCAATTCATGAAAGTTAAAAATATCCATATGGTTTCTCCAAAGAAATTTTAAAGCAAACAATAATAAAACATTGGATGCGTAATGCATCCATAACCAAACTCCAAAAGATAGATAGAGCATAAACATGCATACATAGTTCTAATGCTTAGGCATTTAATCTCAAAAGAACTAGAAAAACCTACTAAGAAAACATTGCTTCATTGCCCTTTCCTCTAATAGGCTCGATCGAATTCTCTGAGACAAGCTTAGCATAAAGACAGACTACTCCTGCAGGAATCTGAAACACAGAGAAGATTTGGTAGCATAGATACTACTTTGTTAGATGATGAATTACATGCATGGGTGAGAAATTCTTAGAATGAAGCGACAATAAGCGGCACTCAATTTCATTTAATATTTTAATTATTACATTAAAAATGTAAAACAACAATAATTCGTAAAACCAGTACTGTTGAATTTATATATGAACGAAATTAATACTCTAAAAACATATATATGAGATCAGTATTACCTTCACGGTTAAGGGTCGATAACAACCACCCCCGCTTGTTCCCATGCTGTAAGAACATCGATCTTGCTTTTGTAGCGTTGTCCCTCTGGATCATAATAATACTATACACAACAATACCAAATAGTGTTATGGCATTCAAATTAAAGTAGTAGACATCATTTCATTTATATATCCTTTAAGCATTATAGGAGGAGTGTATATAGCACCCTCTAATGGAATAATCAAACCCCAACAAATTTTTGTCAGGTTGAAGTTACAACAACAAAGATGAAGACATTATGACTAAAATAAATCGGTGTATTTCTTTTTTTATCAATTATATAATTTCTTTAATTTTTATTTTGAAGTGTATAAAATATTACAACATATAAAAAAATTAATTGATAAACAATTTAATATAAAAATTATAAATCCAAATTAACTCCAGAATTCGATATTCTAAAAATTTTTATCTAAAATTCTATAAAGTTAACATTTTGAACACAGATCTAACATAATTAAGACATGAGGAACAAGAAGATCGGGCTTTTCTGGATCAAATTGTGTTTTAGCATCTCAAAAATAGTACAAGGATTTTCATCAATTTATCTTGCATGTTGAGAAAAAGAGGGGCTTTTTTGCCCTATCCTTTTGAATTTTCAGCCTCAATTGTTACTTCAATTTTAAAGGTTTACAATTCATAAAAATAATCACCAACAAAGCATCAAATTCATAAAATAAAATCCAAAAAAATTCAAAAAAAAATTATTATTCATCAACAGTTTATTTAAATAAAATTAAATAAATATAAATTTTAAGATTTTGATGATTACCACATAGATCCGTCCTGACTTCACTGTTCTCTCTTCCACTACCCAGCCTGGTAGCAACCACTCGTAGCCGGGATAATTCATATCCCGGTAGACATACGAAGGTTTACTCTCATTGGAGCCGCAAGGTCGGTGCTTTATTTTCTTTATAGCGTTTTGAGCCATTTCTGAGAGTGAATTACTCTCATTCTTCCTTTTTCCTTTTCCCTTGTTGCTTTGATTTTTACTACCATGTGACTCCATGATTCAAGACTAGTGTGGTTTGTGATGGGTTTAGGTTGGTTTTTTGGAGCAAATTGGTATGGGGAGATTGGTTTATATATATAAATAAATAAATAAAAATAAAGAGGGAGGGAGGTTTGGCTGCTAGGTTTTATTGCTCTTCCTTATTTATTTTTAAGCAAATTATATTGTTTTCTAGTTTTCACCTTATGTATGGTTGGTTGTCCTCCTCCACTTGTTGTGTGGGGTGAGTAATGATCTATTTACAAAATTAAAAAAAAAATGGGAATATATTGGTGAATGAACAAAATTAATTGGTTTTCTTTTTTCTATAAATGTTATTAAATTCAGTCATAATTATTAAATGCATCAGTTGACTACGTACATTTATTTTTAAATAAGGGTAATTTTATCATTCAAAGAATTTTTTACTACTCTCTTTGTCGATTTTTTGTTGTCATTTTTTATAAAAACATAATTTAATAAATCATTTAATTGACATTAAGATAGAGAAAATATAAAGTGCATAGACAACATTAACCTTGAACAATAAGCATTATAATTATTAAGTGTTATGAAAAGTATAAGAAATAATAAGAGTATAAGTGTAAAAAATGTATTTAATATTTTATTAATCTAATCAAATGACAATTAATCTTAAACAAATTTTTGTTTAAGAAACTACCACAAAAAATGGATAAAGAGAATAGTTTCAATATCATTAATCATTAATGTTTTCTTAATTCACGTGATGTGAAAAAAAAAGACAATTATTTTAAATGGGATGAACTACTGTTTAAGCCTTTGGCATTACCTTATTTTCTTTTATACTTATAATGCTTTGTTTGGATGAAAAAACAAGAGGAAAATGAAGAATAAATAAATAAATAAAGTAATTTTTTTCATAGGTTTTGACGATGAGAAAAAGAGTGAAACCAAAATGAAAGATTTTCTTAATATTTATTTTTTGTATTTCAAAAATTACACTAGTTAGAATTAAGTTTAAAAAAGGTAAAAGTTAAATATATATATATATATATAATTAATGTTTCTCTTAATTTCTCTCTCCTACATTATTACCCACTTTCTTTCTCTCTCTACTATAAATATTTTCCACATATAACTGATCACTTTTAAAATCTAAACAATATTATATGTACTTTCTCTATTCAATTTATGACATTTTTCTAATTCTTGATATACAACCACCGTCCATATTAATATGGGTAATATTTTACATTTAAGATTTTCAGTCATTTTCTTAATATTTGTGTATATGTTAGAATTGACAATTTTTTCATTAAAAAAATGGTTAGAGTACATCAAACATTTATTTATATAATAACAATTTCCATTTTATATATTATCAAACATTTATTTATATAATAACAATTTCCAATTTATGAAAAAAAATCAAGAGAAAAAAATGTAACTTTTTTTTTTCTGAAAGAAAAATATTTAGATAGGAATGTATATTAATGCTATCAATTTCTTTAAAAGAATATTGTGTGATAATAAAACCATACAATATGAAAAAATAAAATAATTATTTATTATAATAGAAATATTTTATCATTTTCTAAATATATAAATAATACTTATAATAAAAGTATGTTTTATTATGCCAAATCGTTGAAGTTACGTGCGTGTGCGTGTGTTAAGTCATGCTTCATTTGTTGAAATTATGAAATTTATTATTTAAAAATTTCAAGCTAAACGTAACTATAGATGTTTAGAGATAAAAGTTAATTTAAATATAAAAAGTTCAAGTAAATTTATACAAATTTGTACTACAAGAGTATCTTAACATGTTTGATTTTTCATTTAAGAAATTTCTAAATTCTGAATTGGGAAAAAAAAATATGAGTCCTGCTACAGGTACACCAAAAAATATACATTATACATACACCCTATACTTATATACATAAAGTTTGTGTTTTAATGCATGTAATGTTTGTGCACTTAATTAAGTATAATTGAGAATATCATCTATAAGTTTGTAATGTTTGTGCACTTATGAGAATAAAGTTTGTGCATTATTAATGGTGCATGTGTAAGTGTATAAAATTGGGTGTACATGTAGCATTTTTGAAAAAATATATTCCAATAACTTTTATTGAAACCATAATTTTAGAAAACAAAAGCAAGTGAAAGACGATATTTATATGCAACTCCACATCTTTTGAAACGGAGGGAGGATGCCAAATTATGATATATGATTTTATAAGCTTCATGGGAAATGGCTTCATGAAAAAGTTGCCAAAATAAAATTTCTGATGTTTTTTACCAAAACCTACCAACGGGTGCAATAAATATATATATATATATATATATATATTGTCACTCACATTTATGGAGAGCTAACCATTAATTAAACTTTTGATGGAATTCTTAAACTCTTACGTGTTTACGATTTTATTATATAAATCAAGCTAATGTTTTTATTGATAAACTCATATGAGTTTAGGTAAATTTTTGACAAAATCAATAAACTCTTAAATTTAAATGTATGTATAGTATACAATGATATGCTTGATTTGAGTGAGTAAAGTCTTCAAGGTGCGAGGGACCGCGGATGTGATTTAAAGACTAGAGACACTTCACTTTAGAATCATTTTTCCTCCTCATCAACTAAAGTAAGACAATCCAAAGCTCTAAGGGGATGTCCACTATATACCAGGGCAATACTTTCTAGTTAGAAGATTTTTATCATAATACTATAAAAAATAAATTATAAGTGGTTAAATGAAGTGCATGGTGGAATTCACTCTTTCACCTAAAAACTTAATGGAGTGTCACATTATTTTGACAACTTCCTCACCCAAGTCTAAATTTAGCCATACAAGTAAAGATCAACAAGCTCTACATAACTGAAGATTTTCTGTTACTACTGTTACTGCTATTCCATTTTCTGTTTTCTTTCTGTTAGTTCCAACTGTTAGTTACAAATGTTAGTTATTAGGGATAGCTTGCATCACAAGCAACCACAACTGAGGGCTATGTAAGCCTATCATGGTGTATTTTGTAACTAAGCTTTTGTATTGAAATTCTGAAATAAACTCAGTAAACAGACTTCTCTTCAATTTCAGTCCCAGTCCCTATTCTTCTACAGTTTCATATTCTGTTATGCTGCAAATTTCTCATTCCATCAGTGGCATCCTCACCAAACCTCTTGCCATCTATTTTTGGTCATAAATATTTCATTACCATTGTGGATGATAAGTCTAGGTTCACTTGGATTTTTTTCATGAGACAAAAATGTGAGGCTAGATGTCTTTCGCAATCTTCTATAAAGATGGTTCAAGTGCAGTTTGATGTTATAGTCAAAATTGTGAGACCAAATAATGGAAAGGAATTTTGCATGAATGATTTTTATTCTCAAAATGGAATTATGAATCAAACTTCTTGTGTAGAGACACCTCAACAGAATGGGGTAGTTGAGAGAAAGCACCAAACCATCTTAGCTATGGCAAGATCATTGGTGTTTCAATCAAATATGCCTCTTTGTTTTTGGACTTATGATGTCAGTCATTCTGTTTTTCTCATCAACAGAACTCCAAGCACTAAACTTGGGAATAAGACACCTTATGAGATCTTGCATCACAAGTTACCTACTTTGAAGCATTTGAGAGTGTTTGGTTCCCTATGTTATGCATCAATTATCTTGGCAAATAGAAAGAAGTTTGATTACAGGGCTAGGCAATGTGTCTTTCTAGGCTTTCATAAGGGAGCAAAGGATTTTGTTTTGTTTGATTTGCATAATAAAAAAATATTTGTTTCTAGAAATGTTGCTTTTTATGAGAGAATATTTCCTTATAAGAAAAATAATGATTTGATTGCTGGTCAAGTTAGTGAGGGTCCTTCAAAAGGTAATAATAGTTCCAATAATAACTGGAGTCAATCCTTTATGGAAACATGGCTTGCGGATCCTGCTGCTCAGAATTCTCAAGACAGTGTCTATAATGACACTAGTCCTATAGCAACTGGTGTACAGTGTAACATCCCGGATTTTTCCCTTACGAAGATGTCGCATAATAATTAAATAAGAATAAATTAATAAAATTGAAAAATGTAATTATTAACCTTAATCCCTGAAATATTAGCTAAAATAATAATTTTGCTATTCCATGGAGTCCTGTGAGATCCGAATCAATTTTCGATTATTATTAGAATTTAATTCCGACTCGAAGGAGTCCGTAAAATACACTAATATGAAAATAAATTTAAGAATGCCCAAATAAAATTAAATAAGTAATAGAAAAAAATTAGTGGGTCATAACGGCATGTCCGAAATATTTTTTGGGCAGTTATAGGCGAAGTACCGGGATTGCTAACGACAAAACGCGATCAAACATGATCAAAATTTATCATGGGGCCATGGCTATTAATGAGGCCACGCACGTTCCATTTCCACCTCCAGAGAAAGAAATAAAAATATGTATGTATAGTAACATATAATAATAAAAATCTAACTGAGGCGGCATGATGCACTGCCTCAGGTTCCTACATATACATATATTACGGCCTTTAAAGGCCAATTCCCCCATAGCAAAATAACTCATATTTTCATACTGCTAAATTTATTTCCGTTCCATTCATGCGCTCTGCGATTACGTCGTTGGACTCAGGAAAAATAGCACGATCGGCTCAAGGTTCGCGGGAGTCTTTTCTCGCAACTTTCAAAACGCTCAAAAAAGTGGGTAAACTGTTCTAACCGCTGTCTATGTGGTTCTAAAATGTTTGATGATGTCTGTGATATGTTTTGTGATAGATTACATTAGGTTTAATTGCTTGATAATATTTTTGATAATTAGAAATGATTATGAGACATGAAATTGCTTATGATGATGGTTGTGCTATGTTTGGTGTTAGAATATTTTAGATTTTAATGGCTAAATGATGCTCTTAAAGATTTCTATCGATTATACTTGTATTTGGAAGTTTCTGCAGGTCTGGTAATTTATTGGAATAATTGTTAGAATTAGGTTGGTTTATGTTTATGAAGATGTTGAGCCTGAAATTATATGATATATTATATGTTAAATGTTTATGATGATAAGGAATTATATACTAATGCTATATGAAGATGATTGTGTGATAGAAAGTATGTTAGATGATTAAGATTATATGAAGTATATGGTAGAGTTATAAAATGATGATTGTTTAATATGAAAAATGTTAGATGCTTATGAGTATGAGGTACTACATGTTAGAGTATATGATGATGATCTTTCAATAATTATGATGAAGATGATGAGCTATTATGTTATAATTGTTGCTTTAAGATGATGAGTGGATATGACTGCTTTAAGATGATGATGAACTGTGTTTATGATGATGAACTGTTGCATCAACTATTGAACTGTGCACATGATGACGATGATGATAGAGGAAAAATCCCCTCTTGGAGGACCGAGGGCTCGATTTTTGGGGAAGGTCTTAGTTCCGGTCAAGTCGTTAGGTCCGACCCCCACGTCATCCGTTTGATGGTCACCTCGGTCGTGGTTGGTGAGAATTACGGGGTCAAGACACTGCAGGTGAGACCCTTCAGGTGAGGCGCTACCTGGCCGCCACGATGCGGGTTGTAAAGTAGGGTTGTAGCGGTGTGGCTGCAGCTACAAGGGACGAGGACGGAACCGCTACTAAGGCTTGCCTTATACCGCTGGAGTAAAATAAATTTCAAATGAATTTCCAAAGATGATGATGATGATGTAGTAGTGTAGCTATGTGAATTGTATGATGAGGATTTTGATGTAGTAGTATAGCTATATGAATCGTACGACGATGTTTGAGTTAAGAACTAGATTAGCAGACAGATGGCGTAGATAATGAAGAATAGATTCCCCGAGCACCTAGTAACATAGGTAAAGCTGCTCAGGCTTAGTATGGACATTCATAACAAGTAGGGAGGTAGTATAACTGTGACACCTAGAGACCCCTGAGCGGCGGAATCATAATTGAGAATAAAACGATCAACGATAACTAAGGTTTTCCCACTGAGAACGCAGAGTTCTCACACTCGCTCCTTTATGATTCTAGTTACGCACGACAAGGATATCAGCAGGGTACGTGAGGAGGCAGACTTGTAGAAGTCGAACTTTGAAATGGGATAGTAGGGGCTTGACCAAAGATGTTACGATCAGCCCTTAGTTAGTAGAGTTCATGTTTTACACTATGGTGGGAATGTACATGTATGTAATAAATATGATAATACATATGTAAATGTTTGTGATATGTGCTATAGACCACTTGTCTGCATATTGTTTGATGTTGTAATGTTGGAATAGTTATCCTTTAAGTATAACACTTTAACGTTTGCATTATAAATTCTATCTGACGCACGGCTCATATTTTATTCCATATGTATGTAAAGAAAAAGTTTCAAAACGGTCCATATTTTCTAAGTAAGAATTATTTCCAAAGCTAAAAGTAGGGGCTAGAAGTAACCCCAGCCAAAGAAGAAAACAACCTAGTGAGCATTGTTTACGACGTACGGGTAAATAGTTAGCTAAGATGTTTCATACAGCCCAATTGCTACTACGATGTTTCACATCCTGAAAACTACATTGAGCTTTAAACTAATGAAAACAATCAGGATGTGTCAAATAACTCAGTGCTGCAGCCTAAAATTTAGTTACAGGAGCAAGAACAACATGGTAAGTGTGGTACAAGGCAGTTTTAAAGGATTAAGAGACCTCCTTCATATTTGAAGAACTATCATTGTCAATTGAGCTCAATTAGTGACTCAGTAGTATCAGATTCAACAGGTATCTCATATACATTGTCTAAATTTCTTAATGATAGTCTTAAGCCAGTTTTTCAGAAGTTTACCTTAGCCATCACTGTTGAGAATGATCCTCAGTCATACAAGGCTGTTGTGGTTCATAAATGTTGGCAAGATGCAATACAAGCAAAATTGGATGCTTTAGAAAGGACAAAGACATGGATCATCACTGATTTGCCTCCTAGACAAAAGGCCATTGGCTACTAATGGGTATTCAAAGTCAAGTATAAACTAGATAGAACTGTTGAGAGTCATAAGGCAAGATTGGTTGCAAAGGGATACACACAAACAGAAGGCTTGGACTACATAAAGACCTGTGGCACAGATGACAACTATTCAGCTAGTCTTGGCCTTGCCAGCAGCAAAAGGATCGTATTTGAAGCAATTGGATGTGAATACTGCATTTTTATATGGTGATCTTAATTAGGAAGTATACATGGTATTGCCTCCTGGTCTAAATAAAGCAAGCAAAGGAAAGGTGTGCAAGCTACAAAAGTCTTTATATGGCCTAAAGCAAGCAAGTAGGCAGTGGAATTTCAAGCTAACAGATGCTTTGATTGGTCAAGGATTCAGCCAAAGCAAGTCTGACTATTCTTTGTTTATAAAAAAGAAAATTGGTTCAAATCTTATTACTGTTGTGCTGGTTTATGTAGATGATCTTCCTATGACAGGGAATGATTTGCAAGAAATTGATAATCTCAAGCAAATGCTTGATGAGAAATTCACAATCAAAGACCTAGGGGATACCAAATATTTCTTAAGCATGGAATTAGAAGGTCTAAGGACGGCATTGCTCTTTATCAAAGGAAGTATGCATTGGAGTTAATTCAAGATGCTGGATTGATGGCTGTTAGGCCATTTTCTAGTCCTTGTGACCCCACTATTAAGTTACAAAGGACTGGAAGTTATTCATATTCAAACCCTTCAGAATATAGGAGGCTAGTTGGAAGGCTCTCATATCTAACTAGCACAAGGCCAAACTTGGCTTATGTTGTTAGTCAGTTAAGTCAATTCCTAGATAAGCCTATGATGGAGATTTATACAGCAGCAATGAAGGTTCTAAAATATGTCAAAACAACACCTACAAAAGGACTTTTTTTTTTTCCATCATCCTCCAATTTCAAGGTTACTACATTTGCTTATGCAGATTGGGCATCATGTGCAAATACCAGGAGATCTGATTCTAGTTTCTGTTTCTTCGTAGGCAAGGCACTAATATCATGGAAATGTAATAAGCAACAAACAGTGCAAGCAGCTCCTCCAAAGCTAAATACAGGTCTCTTGCAACAGCCACATGTGAGGCACAATGGTTGAAATTTTTGCTGAATGATCTCCATCAACAACATGATGATCTTATAGCAATTTTTTGTGATAATGACTCAGTCATACATATTGCAACAAATCCAATATTTCATGAGAAGACTAAACATATTGAGATTGATTATCATACGGTTAGAGTTAAGATAAACTCTGGCCTAATACATTTGTTGCCTATCAACACAAAAGAGCAAGTAGTTGATCTGTTTACAAAAGGCTTGCATCCTGGTCCTTTTAATCATTTGGTCTCCAAGCTTGGCTTCCTTGATTTATTCCGGCCAACCTGTGCGGGGTCTCACCCAAGTCTAAATTTAGCCATACAAATAAAGATCAACAAGCTCAAAAAGCTTGCTGCTGCATAATTGAAATTGGTTTTGTTGTTACTGCTATTATGTTTTCTATTTTCTTTCTGTTAGTTCCAGCTGTTAGTTATTAGGGATAGCATGCATCACAAGCAACCACAACTGAGGGCTATATAAGTCTATCATGGTGTATTTTGTAACTAAGCTTTTGTATTGAAATTCTGAAATAAACTCAGTAAACATACTTCTTTTCAATTTCAGTCCCAACCCTTATTCTTCTACAGTTTCATATTCTATTATGCTGCAAATTTCTCATTCGATCAATGGCATCCTCACCAAACCTCTTGCCATTTTATGAAACTTTATTCTAAGCTAATATTTTAGCAGTGTAGTACAGAACATGTCGCAGAGAAATAGATGCAAATATATAATATAAGATACTATTTTAGGGACTAAGCATGATGCATTTTTCCTATATATCATGCCACAAACTAGTCTTTTGAAAAACGCTTGTGGCAATAACTTAAAGTTGTGCTTGGGAGTTTTTAAGATGATGGGCATAATTATTAATGGATTTATGAGGGAAAGGTGAGGAAGGGAGAAATTTAAACTAAGTCATTCTCTTGTTTGGATGTATGACAAGTTCAAAGAGAGAGAGTGGAACAAAAATAAAGCATTGTCCCTCTTCAACCCTTAAATTGGAGGGGGGAAATGGAGAATTTGAGTGGCAAAAGAGAGACAAAGTGACCTTCCTCGTCCATCTCACACCCTCCATTAAATTACACTCAAACACAATTTTAATGAAATTACCCCTTCCATTCTTTGTTGTTCCTTCCTTAGTCACTTATCTAAACATAGCCTAAAGTATATTAGGTTGTGTTTGGTTGCTGAGACATAACAGAAATACAAAGACATGAAGACATAGACATAAAATATAAGAGGATAAATCAGTTTCATATTTTGTTTGGTGACAATGTACAAAGACACTTATTTGTATTTATATCTTATTTGGTTTAATAGAGACAAGAGAGAAAATACACTCCAAAGGACTTAAAATACCCTTATTACATTAATTTAATAGAAAAAACAAATTATCCTAATATAAAAGATTGTGTCCCCATGTCTCAGCAAAATGGAAATAAAAAAATACACAAATTGTGTCTAAAAAGTACACAAATTTTGTATCTTGAGACACAAATTTTTGTGCCTATCTCAGTAAACAGACAAAATTTTTGTCCCTGTATCTCAGTCTTGTCATAAAAAAAAAAAACTTTGTCTTAAAGTGTAATTTTTTATATGCATCTTGCTTCCCTCCATATTAATTTGTCATGGGAGATTTGGATTTGCGAGTAAGTTCATGAGAATGAAGGCCAATATGAATTGGTTTTGGGCATTTGGCTGATTTTAACCCTTGCTTAACAAGGTTCGTAATCCTTCCCTCCCTACACAAAGTTGATATAGCAACAATGTATATATCTCTTTGGCGAGGAGCATAGGCTTTTTTTACCAACACAGTAATATGCTTTCATTGTAACTTGAACTTCTCATTAAAAGAAACGAACGTGGCTATAATAAATTTGGAACAATATGCTACTTGTTTTGGCCATTGTATAATCTATCACTAAAAAGCTCATACATCTGTATTTTATCACAAAGTGATTACTTTAGGCCACCGAGTCTGAGCAAATGAGGAATTGAATAGTTGACAACTTGACATAAATTCATAGGTTTACATCTCAGTACTATCATTGTACCAAGCTCAATTTCAAACTAAAAGGATAACAGGATATTTTACTATCACAAGAAGAGTGACAGCAAATCCACGAACCTAGATTACATACCATATTTGAATAGCAACAATAATAGCTTTGGCCCTAGTAGCCAATTAATTACCTATAAATGCAAAACGATTCTTAAAATATGAAATTCAAAGGATAGGGATGATAATGTTGCATACGAAGGGCACCCAAGCTTAAGTCCATTTGATGGCAGTCTCAGCTAATCCATACTCATAATGAATGTCAAAAAGAACTTATCAAAATATATAATAATACTGAAAAGAATTGGACCATTTTGAAAAATCAACTCCTCGCCTTCTCCAAATCATCACTCCAGAGAATAACATGAACCGGATAACAAAAGCTAGAATAATAAAAGGATTACAAGCAGCACTTCTTCCCGAGGAATAAAACAACAGTCTTTTTCCTTCCAACAATTTAGAAGCACTTTCTATGCACAATTGATGGTCCAGACTCATCATACTCTGCCTTTGCAATCCACATCTGCAATCAAAGAACAGAATCGATCATACAAAGGCACTGTACATCCAAAGAAAAAGAATAATCAAAGAACAGAACAAACCTGCTGGAAGGTGCTAAGGGATGCCAAGATGGAACCACCAATCCAGACACTGTACTTTCTCTCGGGCGGTGCAACCACCTTGATCTTCATGCTGCTGGGGGCTAATGCAGAAATCTCCTTGCTCATCCTATCAGCAATGCCAGGGAACATGGTTGTACCTCCTGAAAGGACAATGTTACCATACAGGTCCTTCCTGATGTCCACATCACATTTCATTATGGAGTTGTATGTTGTCTCATGAATGCCTGCTGCTTCCATTCCTACCATGGATGGTTGGAACAAGACCTCTGGACACCTGAAACGCTCGGCGCCAATGGTGATGACCTGCCCATCAGGCAACTCATAGCTCTTCTCCACTGCAGAGCTGGTCTTGGCTGTCTCCAGCTCTTGCTCATAGTCAAGGGCAATGTAAGCCAGCTTTTCCTTCATATCCCTTACAATTTCACGCTCTGCTGAGGTGGTGAAAGAATACCCACGTTCAGTCAAAATTTTCATCAAGAAATCAGTGAGGTCACGACCAGCCAAATCAAGACGAAGGATGGCATGTGGGAGGGCATAACCCTCATAGATAGGGACTGTGTGGCTGACACCATCACCAGAATCCAACACAATACCTGCAAAAGGAAGGAAAACAGATCATCATCTTGGAGAAGTTAAGCGGCAGAAAAATCAAATCAATTACAAAATAATAAATATGCAAGAGAACCACTATAATAGTGCACCTCTTGGTTGATGGAGAAACTGATAGTTTAAAACAATATTCTAAAACCCAAGTTTTTCCATGTTAAACCAGTTCACAGAAGGTGCATGATGTCATATCATATGTCACAAACTCAATCTTAAAGCTCTGAAGATAAGCTGAAACTAGAACCCAATCATAATCAAACAATTCTTGGAGAATTGCTTACCAGTTGTACGACCACTAGCATACAGTGAAAGAACAGCCTGAATGGCAACATACATAGCAGGGGCATTAAAAGTCTCAAACATGATCTGGGTCATCTTCTCACGATTAGCCTTGGGGTTAAGGGGAGCCTCAGTCAACAGAACTGGATGCTCTTCTGGGGCTACACGAAGCTCATTGTAGAAGGTATGATGCCAAATCTTTTCCATATCATCCCAATTGCTAACAATTCCGTGCTCAATGGGGTACTTGAGAGTCAGAATACCTCGTTTAGACTGTGCCTCATCACCAACATAAGCATCCTTTTGGCCCATGCCAACCATCACACCAGTGTGACGAGGACGGCCAACAATGCTGGGAAACACAGCTCGTGGGGCATCATCTCCAGCAAATCCTGCCTGAAAAGATACATTGCAAATCGGTTCTCTTAGTGCATATTTGGTAGCTGGTTATTTCTAGGAAATAATAGCCCTTTTTTTTCTTCTTAGAAGCCTTTTGATTATAAGCTATTTTGAATCTAAAATAATCCAAACACATGCTTATTCTTATCAATCTAAGACTAATCAAGGCAGGGTTAATGTCCCTAGGAAAAGTAATTTGAATATAGAAAAATGATCAAGCATGCTTGGATTTCAAAAAATTCTCTCATTAAGCTGTCTCAAACACAAAAATGAGCTTAATCGAAACATCGCACAATCTAATATGTACCTTAACCATTCCAGTTCCATTGTCACAAACAAGAGGTTGAATATCCTCAGCGTCTGCCATCTTCTAATAATATCTGCTTCATAAACAACCAACAGTCACTACTCAGTAATAGAAATGCAGAGTTTCCACAAACAAAGCGGGGCATCTGGGAAATGGGAATGCATGAGTGAGCTCTCATCCAATAATACATTTTCTCTTTCTTCTTCATTTGATTAAATTAAAATAATAATAATAATAATAATAATAATAATAATAATAATAATACAAATCAACATTGAAACCATCGCCAATAACTCATTCATTAATCAGATTCAATTAATCCACCAACTGATCGCAAAGAAAAAACAAAAAAGCAAAAATAGAAATAAACAATAATGTCCAATTTAGTTTTTATCCATCTCCTTCGATGCATAATTAAATTAATCCAAATGCAGAACATGTCATTCTCGATTTGAGCAACAACCAACCAAAAAGTTGACGTAACACAATCTAACATCACAGATCTAGGTCCATTCACAACGAATCTAAAATTTCAACGACCAACAATGCAATCAAATTGAAAACCAATTCAATTAAATCCAATCCAAAATTATAAGGCACAAAAATTCATACACATATAGAATAAAATTGAAATTAAAACCATGCAGATTCAAGAAAAAAAAATGACAACATCATCGATTGATGCGAATGAGAGCGATGAAACGCTAAAGCATAGCAGAGATTGATGATGATTTTACCTTTGAGAAATGCGGAGAGGGAAGCAAGGGCTAGAGAGAGAGAGAAGGGGGGGGACCGAAGAGAGAGACAGTGTGTGAGTGAGTCTCAAGAGCCAACACAAATGAATATAACAAGCTTCACATCGAATCAGGACCGTTGGATCGTACACTCTCCATCTTGTCATTTTTTTCAAATTTGGAGAGTAAAAATGAGAAATTAACGGAGGAACAAACAAATACAACATAGCCCATTCTCCTTTTCCTTTTCTTTTCTTTTCTTTTATTTTATTTTTTTAATTTTCCTTTTTAATTTTTAATTTTTTTCACCAATTCTAATATTGGATATAAATTAACGGTGGTGTAATATAGCTTAATAATAATGGATAAGGTTAATTTTCAGGGATAATTGCCAATGCAACTTGCTTCACTCAATACCTGTCACACGCTATTCTTACTCCCCAATGTATAAAAAAGAAGGGACACGGAAAAGGAAGAAGAAAAATAAAAGATAAATAAAAAAATCTCATTCTTCTTCTTTTTTTTCTTTTCCTCTTTCCTCTAATTATGGAGTAGTGACCATCAAAGATTCAAGAGACATCGACTCTTTTAGCCTTTTTGGGATATCCAACCTTAGCTTTTTTTTAATCTGTCCAACTTTTTAATTTAATAACTCAGCTTTACAATAAAAATGTGTTGCCATGAGGGCCCACTTTTTTTCAACCACAATAGTTGTATACCACTCTGTCAAGGCCGTTGTAATGTGAGATTTAAGAATGCCAGCCAGGGATTGAAAGAGAGAGGAAGCAAATTATATGACCCATTTGGTTTGAGGCCTAGTTGATCTTACATGATCACTGAGTTGTTCAGACTTTAGGTACAATTACCACGTGAATAAGCAAGATTTATTGGGTATAATGACCACACTTATTGTACTAGAAACTCAAAAGTGGTCAATTTACAACTTCTAAACTAAAAGCGGATGAACCTTTGGCATGTGGCACAGGAAAAAGTGATTCGTTATATTAGTTCATGTTAATTGACTAGTATATGTTATTTTAATATAAATACAGCACGTTACCTTGCACGAATGAGCCACAATATCAGCTGTTTCGAACAGGCCCTTACAAATTACAATGAAATGATCAAACCCACATCTTCTCTCTTTTCTCTATATTAGTTTAATATTTATAAAATTAAACCCCCAAAAAAAAACTATCCTTTTTTGTCTATCATGAAACATAATAATTTTTCTAGGAAAATGGATCTTGGGTTTTGAAAAAGAGACTAGCCCAAACCAAAGAATGGCCTTGCACACTTCAACGGGCCCCTGCAATTAAAATTATATAACCAGTCACCTTAAGAACGCTTTTAATCGTAGTGGTATCCCATGAAAAATGTTATTTGTACTTATTATTCGTGAGAAACCGTTCCGACTCACAACTTATCCATCATTGAAATCTCACTCAATAGTAAGTGAGTTATGAGTCAGTGTAAAACAAATAATAAGTACAAATATAACAACCCACATTTCTATCTGATTCCCATTTGAGTAAAAAAAAACAGAGACTTGACAAAATAATATATCTGGAGAGGCTATGAATCAATTCAAGGATTACATTTTATATCATTCTANAAAAAAAAAAAATTCATATTCATTCCACCATAGCATCAGCTGAACTATCAGCAGCAGGTACATTAGATTTCCTTTTGTTCTTCCCTGTATGAAGCAACCACAGATATCAATTAAACATCACATAGCAGAAGATATGAGAAAACATTTACTTTATCAACAACTTGAAAGTTTTTTCTTCTCTTTAGCATGTCCTATTCCCAGGCAAGGAACACATACATTAGCAATGAGCTTAGCTTAGAGCACCTAAATTACAACACAACTATTTTATGTTCATAAATTCTCGATTTGTCAACCCTACTTACTCAGAACTCTACATAGTTGCAACATGATACCATGTAATCAAATAGATCGCATCATTTTGCTTATGCAATTGATTGATGAGACAGTCATCTCATTGCTAGTATAGAACATACGAACGCAACCACAATGCACAGGCATGGCAATGACTAAGCCAATGCATACCATGTACATAATTATCCAATACATGATGGCATACGGTACAACCATATACATTACATATAGGTACATTTTTATGGTTGGCTGGTTGTAGAGTCATTACTATCACCACTAAATTTTCAAAGTCTTGCCAACTCAAAAAACGGTGCCTCACTTTGGCCTTTGGGTAGTATCATATAAAGAGGGTGACATGACAGTTAGAATTTCACTTTAAGACAGTAAGTATCCCAAATAAGATTTTATCTTAATATTTGAGTGATATGCAAAGCTTAGTTGATTACGAGGCTCAAGATCTAGGAGTATTCAAGTTTACCCAGTGAGAATCTTAAATCCACCTGCTGACAGTTTAGAACATTTTTCTGACTAGGAAATAAAAAACAGGGCAGGATGCAGTGGGGGTGAATTGAATATGAATTATAAACATATTATGATGAAATAGATACGCTTTCTTTTTCTTGTCTGGTTTTTCTCTTAATGTTGCTAGAATTCCATATGTTAACAAAGCACTGATATATGCTGCAAACATCTTTGGTCACATTCATATTTTAGTGAAGCTTGAAGAACTACTTTCTTACAAAACGGAAAGACAAATAGTGAGGATCTAGTTCAACCCATAAGAAGCAACTTAGTATAGTCACGGACGGTCAAACTAATGTACAATGGGGATCATTGTCAATAACATGATTGATGAGTCGAATAAGAGACCAATACTCTTGAAAACTATCAATACACTGGGTATTGTTTTTTAACAAGAGAATCAATTAGGCAAACATTGAGGCAGAAATCCATTTCACATTTGGTGTTGTAAACTAGTAGCAAGTCACATATTTTCCAAATTATCACTAACAATGCTCACGTATGCAAGTCTCCTAAATTAATTGTTGAATTAGTCCATGCAAAATATGTTTTACACTCCATGTATGACACATTAAATATTGCTACTGTAAACACACAAAATAATCACTCCATGAGGTTATCTAATGGGCCATTTACACGCATATAAAAGATGGCAAAAGAAGAAGAGTCGGCTGGAGAAAGTTGGGCCAAGAGAAACCATAAGGGCATGAGAGTAGGAATAGGAATGTTGCTAAGGCCTAATAGTGAGTAAGTGCAACAGAATTTACTCGTGACAGCAGAGTATTAAATAGTAGGATTGAGCATCACCTCTCATTGTTCTTTCTCGTTTCCTGCATTTTGGGTTTCTTCTATTATCCTAGTATCAAAGTTTTATATTTTTCTGTAAGCAGTGGTTTTATCTTTATAAGGAGCTAGCCACCTGGAGTTCTATACTATTTCTCAGTAATCAGTATTAATACCAGCGTCTATCAATATCTTCATGATCAAGTTGAAGATTTGAAGGCACTTTATATTGCAAAGATTAGGTTCACTTCAACAGTTTAATGTTTGAAAGAACAAGACACGTTTAAGAGGTAGCTCCAAACTATGATCAATATGCAAAGAAAAAGGATTATGAAGATCATGGTGTAAAAAATGCTACTTTCATGAACTAGACTTGGAGGAGGAAAATTGACTCTACTATTCAAAACACAAAGGTTATGTATGAAATCATTCATGATTGCGAAACTGCTCTCCTTCCACTCATTTGGCACTTTGGTATACCTGAATCCGAATTCATAGAAAATAATTCTATCCATGGCATCCATATAGACCCTAATTCCTAGTGGGAAATGAACCAAGAAATTAAAAGCATAAAACATATTTACCTTTGCGCTTCAATTGTTTAAGTTTCAAGCTCTTCTTCAAGTGAATTTTCCCTGAAGATTTACTACTGCTACCTTCGGTTTTCCCTGCACAGAAAATCAGATAATAATAATAATACATATCAGCACAAACAAATCCAACAACCATATTTTCAGCTATATTAGCTTGACACTTCAAAACAACATCCATTTTAAATTTAACTACTCCATCCACAAAAAATACACACTCGCAAAAAATTGCCATGCCAATTTATTATTTAAAATACACACTTCAAATTCATCCCGTTGACACCTCGTCCATCAAATTCGTGCTTGAATCCTCGACGCTAGAGATGAATTTGATGTAACATTGAGGACAAATTTGAAGGTTTACTCTATTTTCAGCTATATTAGGTTGACACTCCAAAATAACTGTATATCTAAAAGAACAATAATCCATTTCAAATTTAACTAGTCCATCCACGAACGATACACACTCCCAAAACACCGTAAGCAAGAAAATCAAATTGCAATGGAAATAGCGAGGAAAACGCAAAATCAGAGAGAGAATGTTACCCCCTTCGGCAACCGCCATTTGCACGTCTTCCATGGTTACCAAGCCCTTCTCTAACGCTTCCTTTTGCTCCTTCAGTTAATTCCAACACGCAAAATAAAGAATAAAAAAAATTAAGCGAAATTCAAAGCCACCGAAAGAGAGAGAGAGAGAGGGGGGCGTGTAGATATAAATACCCGGCGCCATTGTTTGAAGAGCTTGCGCTTGCGCTTGCCGGAGAGGGAATGGGGCTGGTCCTTGACCTTGAGCTTGCCGGTGACAGGGTCGCCGTGAATCTGCCTCTTCTTCTCTGCGGTTGCGGCTCTCCTTTGCTTCTGCACCACATTGAACTTCGCCATCTTTTCCACCCAAACCCTAAACCCTTTTTCCTCTTCCTATTTAAATGTAATAATACTGCCAAAAAGTATTAAAAATACCAAGAGATTCATTGTATATTTTTTTTTATTCATAGACCAGTATATTTATATTTATTGTTTTTTTTTTTGTGTCATGTCAATATATATATATATATATATATATTAACACAAAAAAAATGTTATTAACTTATGGATTGATGACTTAAAAGTATTTAAAATAATATTAGTTTGTTTAGTATGGGGTAATAAATTATTCAGATTATTAATAATTTAATTTTAAAATTATTTAATAATTTATATCTACTTATTTGGTTTTATTTGGTTTGATAAGATTGTCAACAAAATAGTTAAGTTTGATAAAAGCAAAAATTATATGTTAGTACTATAAACTATTTATAAAAAGGGCATTAATTTATATTTATTGCGATCAAATTGGGTCAATTTTTTGGTGGATGTCTAATTAAAATGAACTTTTTTTTTGTCTCTTATTAAAAAAATTGAGATGATTACTATAATATGTTTTGAATCTATTGACAAATGTCTTCATTTAATTTTTTCACTTCAATCCGATGTTCATCCGCTCATGTTATCACTCTTTACTTGAGTCGCAACATATACCATGCCAAAGAGAAACTACATTATGTCATGCCAGAAAAGAAAAATACATCACATTAAAAATTGCATCAATTCCTCAATGTATTCTGATTTGTACGTTGAGCTATAGTTGTATTGTATCATTTTGCTACTCCTTTTGATTGCAGAGAAAACATGATGGATTGTTGCCGAGATTCCAAAGTATTATACTCAATAACCACCAAAAAAATTAGAAATTGAAGAGCATCACAATTTAACTCTTGATCCTATCAACTTTGTACGCAGGTGTTCAGCAACATCACCATTGGGGAGCATTATATATGGAGATATGAAAAACTGAAAGGATTTTGAACATAAAGGATTTTGAACAGTGTTGATAAAACAATGAATTTTGGTGGCCCAAAATTATAATTCAATTGCAAAAAAAAAATGACCCTCCTTGTAATTATAAAAAAAAAATAATAAGAGGTGAATTTTTTAATTAAAATACAATGATCAACAAAGGTATAAAAGGTGGTGAGGATAGCCAAAAAGCGAAGTGTGTGCGTATTTTTTTGTAACACTTCTAAAAAGACCTCATGCCAATTTATTAAAATTACCAAAATAACATTTTTTTAGATTTTATTTAATCATGTTGTAAAAACATGGACCATGTAATACAAATCGTCGAGAACACGTGGAACAATTAAAGGTTTAAGTTTTTTAAACAAAAAATTTGGGGATCATAAATTATTGGTGGTTTGTCACTTAACTCATAGGTTAAATACCACATTTTACTTAATTTTTCAAATTTTAATAATTTTTATAACTAAATTTATTAAATTTTATTATTATTTTATGTTCAAGATAATTGTAATAAAATTTTTATTAATTAAATAATTGAAAGAGCCAATAAGAGATTTAGATATTTTAAAGATTACGATACACTTTTCTACAAATATTATATTAAAAAGTATTAATTTATGACATTAGATAATATAATTCATCAAAATGTTAGAATAAAGCATGAAATAATAATAAAATTTGATAAATTTAATTGTAAAAAAGATCAAAAATAAATAAATTAAATAGCATGGTGTAACATCCCGAATTTTACCCTTACGGGAATTACGCGAAAATCCCAATTTTTGCTTAATTCAAAGCACATTAGATGCGATTATTTGGACTAAAAAAATTATTTAGAACATTAATTGCTTTCAAACGCCAGTCATGTAATTGTTTCTTGATCTCGCGGAGTGCCACGAGGTCCGTGCCAAATTTTGACAAAAATCGAAATTTCGGTAGACATTTAAGGTATCTGTGAAAATTTCCTCCAGGTAATAAATTCACGAATACCTTAACCGGACATACCTCTATGATCCGGGAAATTAGTAGATCGCGAATATGTGTTCGGAATATTTTTAGAATATCCAAACATAACCGAAAAATGACAAAACGTGATCAAACATGATCGCAAAATAAATTGATCTGGTTTGGGATCATGTTTATTTTTCGAACGTCAGTTAAACGAAAATATAAAAAAAATTAAAGGAAAGGACAAAAGGGAAAATAATTAAAAAGGTGAAGGGTAAAAGGGAAAAACAAAGTTAAGATATAAAAAGTAAAGGCAAAAGGGTAACTAGGCTTAAAAGGATAATTTTGAAAAAAAAAAGGGAAAGAAATGAAAAAGCAATGGCTTCTCAGGGAAGCCAAAGCCACCCCCCCTGTGGCCTATAAATACACGGCCTCAGAGGCCATTTTTCTTAAATTTTGGTCTGCTGTGCTATTACTCTGTCCGTTTGTGTGCGCGACGATCATTCCATCGGACTCAGGAAAAATAGCAGGATCGTCCTAAAGCTCTCGGGAGTCGTTTCTGACAACTTCCTATCGCACCTGGAAAGTGGGTAATCCTAAGCCCACTGTCTATGTGGTTTATGTTATGATTGTGTATATGTATTTTTGTGCTTTTGACTGAAAAACTACTTTGTACAAATGATAGAGAATAAGGTGCATAGGTTAGATTTTGAGGATTTTGCTGTTTGAAAATCATAAGTGTAGTGATTGGACCACTGTAGAAGCAGAAATGTTACGCACCGAAAACCCCCGGAGAAGTTACTCTCACTGGGGCGATTTTTACTGTGAGATTCGAATGAAATCCCCAGGGATTCGAATGAATTCCCAAGGGATTTCAGTCGAATGCAGGAGGATTCAATCGAATGAAAGTCTGAGCAGGATTTCAATTGATTGAATTCTCGAGGGATTCGAATGAAAGAACTCACAGGATTTCATTCGAATGCACCCCTAGTCATTCGAATGAAACCTGAAGCCTTTGAGTCTCTTAGCTTTTCTACATGTTCCAACCAGCATAGAGGCTCAGATCATTGTACATGAGTATAACTATTGAGGTGATTATGAGATTATGTGTGGGTAAATCACGCATCATGAGGATAGATCACTAGAAGTTATTATCTAATGAACGAGTAATGAATGAAGATGAGAATGAAACATACGAACAAGAGCATGTTGAGAGAAGATAAATGTGCATATGAGAGAAAAGAATGATGAGACGCATGACATGTGATAAAAAATTGAATGGATTATGATGCGATGAATATGTGTATGATATGGTCCGCTTCTGGCTTAGCCAAGAGGACGGCCCCTCGCCACCTAATCGGTAGGGGTGGAGTCATGTTTTCCCGGGAAACAGACAGAGAAGGCAGGTCGTACACCACCAGGGGACGACGGTCCTAAGGTGTACGAGGGAGTACTTGGACACAGGCAGAGCTATGATGAAAGATATGGTATGAGAACATGCATTGAAATCCGTGCCTCATCGGCATGATGACCCCCTGCATAGATACGGTGCTCAGAATACCATGCTCGAGATAGCATGACGTCCCGTGCCTGGCAAGCATGGTGGAAGGTTTACCGCGCAACATATGCGTGATGATCAGTGTGTCTGTCAGCATACATGTTTATGATGTGGTTATGTTACGATGGTTAAAGGTAGAAAGCGCGAGAACCTAGATAAGCAAGACTACTTCCCTGATCACGTAGTAATATAGATAAAGTTGTTCAAGATTCTAGGCAAAGATAATAATTAGTAGGATTTTAGTATGTATGCTCACGTAGAGATCTCCTGAGCGGCCTGGAGGATACCCGAGTAAATGAACAGTAGATAGCGCTAAGGAACCCCACTGAGGACCAAGAGTTCTCACCCCCACTCGGTTATGGATCCAGCAGGGCTGACAGCTGATTGAGGTCAAGCACAGGGACGATGCTGACACGAGGGGAATATATGTTTTGGAGAATATGTGTTTTGTATTATGGCTTATGACTTGCATATGTTTTGTGTGAATATGTATTACTATGGCAAGGTGTAATATGTTGGACCTTGGTTGTATTTATGTATATATGCACATATACTCTTCAGGTTCTACTACAGTTACCCCTAACTTATAGCGACTGTTGTTATATATTCTCTAAATCACGCACGGCTCATAGTTTACAAACTGATACTGTAAAAGAATGATTTTCAAATTGGTCCATATTTTCATATACGAGATATTTGCAAAGGTAAAAATACGGGCTAAAAGTAACTCGACACAACGAATAACAACCCTGTGAGCATTGCTTGCTACCATGGAAGTAGGCAGTTAGCAGGGGTGTTACAGTTGGGATATTTACTCCATAAAAATTGTGAAAATTCACCTAAATTATTATAGTTAAAATTTTATACTAAAAAATCCTTAAACTCAATCTAAATTATAGTTACATGGAAGTAAATTAACTATTCGTCAACTCAATCTCGTTCATTTCAATTTATGGGATCGCACTTTAATTCCTTTTCTTTTGAGTTTTCGTGTTCAAATATTGTTTTTGAAAAATTGCTTTTACTTATCTTATTTGACATTGAATTTAATTGAAACCACCTCTCTACACTATTTTTTATCTCACAGTGAGATATTGAGCCAACTCATTGCGGCAAATGTTTGTTTTATTTCGTTTTTTCCAAAGCATTTTTAATATTTAAAAATAATTTTTAATTAAATAAAGTGGATGTTCATCAAGATTTGCAACCAAGACTTTAGAATTTTTTTTATGACAAAGCATCACATTAATCTCAATAATCTTCTATTGAACTCCCACTTTACTTAACTAAAAAAGATCATTTGAAAATATTAAAAAATGCTCGAAAAACAAAGAAATTAAGCCAAGTTTGGAAATTATTTAAACAGTTAAAAAATGAAAATGTATACACCTTGTCCAGTATTTACCTCATAACAATTATTATTGTCATCTCTGTATGTTATAATATTTAATTATTTTTAATTAAATAAAGACATGAAAATAACATTGCTAAAAATCAAGAAAATGAGGGATTTTATAAATACTAATGCAATTATTTATTTGTTTATTTAATTCAATGTTTTACACCTTGAAAGGTGAACATAAGGATTGTTACAAATATTAGTTAACAATCATAAACACAAATGCATGTTTTTGCTGAATTACATGTTCCGCTTGCAGAGCCTCCATAATAATAGGCTTTGCAATAAATGGTACAATTGTCTTGTAGACATGGATCGTGATACAACGTTGCTTGACATTTGGTTGCCTCTGCTATCTTCACTTGATTTCGTACACATCATAGTTCATTCAGTCACACACCTCATATGTTAATGATCCAATCTCACCAAAAAAATATTGTAAAATAAAAGCAAAATATCTTGAATTATTTGAAAGTGGTGCATACCAAAACCAGTGAAAACAAGCAGAAGGATGGAAACATAAACAGAAATGTTATATTGTTGATTTGGAAAATGTCTAGCTTTCAATTGTGATATCTTGTGAAAGAGAGCTCTTTATTATTTATAGGTAGGGGTTAATTGTTGGCCTGTTTACCTACAAAAGTTTATATAGGTTTACTAAAAAAATAAACTTATATAACATTATTTTTCGCAACATTTTATGCAATCATATTTATTAATATAATTTTATTATAAAAAAATAAAAAAAATAAAATATTAAAATAAAATATGTAATTTTTAATTTTTTAAAAATAATCATAACAAAGTATTATTTTTTTAATAATTTATTTTCTTAATACAATAATATTCTAAAGTAAAAGATTAATATATATATATATATATATAAATGTATTTCTTGAGAGAAGGGAGAGAGTTTAACTGAATATATAACATTTACTATATAACAAGCAAGAGTGTATTAATTTACTATATAACAAGCTGCTGGGGTATGCCCATAAAGGAACAGATCAAAAGACAAGTCTGAGTAACGTCAATATCCTTTTTGTGAGAGGAAAATCAAATTTTCATCCATTGATTTTATCATTAAGAAACCAAAAACCATATCCTAAAAAAGTTTGATCAACTTTGTTATGTATATCACCAATTCTCTTGCTTAGTATGTGATAACAATATCATAAAGCTTTCTCACATTATTCATATGAGATGAGAGTGTGAGTGTGGGAGAGTCCTAGGGACTCTTTAGATTATGGTTTCTTTAAAAAGAAAAATTAAATAATAAAATTATATTAATAAATATGATCGCATAAAATATTGTAAAAAGTAATGTAAGCCTAGCGAATAAAACATTGCTTTGAATAGTAAAGGTCCAGGCCAGGCCAGGTCGTAGGCCCTGACAGCCCGCCTGGCCTATTCCCACCCCTATTTTTATAGGCACCTGATGATAAATAAAAAAATGTAATTAACTTTTTAATGGATTGATATTGTTAGATATAACACACAAAATGTAATTTTGTGTTGTGTGATTATTTGTAACTAATAGTGGTTAGTTAGTTAGCATTTGAACCTTTAACTTGTGTAGCAAGTTAACAGGTCTATCAATAGAGTTAGTTAATTTCAGTTAGCAAAATTTGTTAGTTAGTTAGAAAGCTTGTGGAGCAAGCTACTGATTATATATATATACCTTATTGTTAGCAATGAGAAATCATCTTGAATGATTCATATGTAACATCCTGATTTTTTTCCCTTACAAAGGTTGTGCGTAATTAACAATTTCGCGTGATTAAAGGATATTAAAGACGATTATTTAGACTGAAAAAATTATTTATAAAATTTATTTCTTCCAAACACAGTCAAAATAATTATTTCACGATCTCGCAGTGTGTCGCGAGGTCTGTGCCAATTTTCGGTCAATACCGAAATTTTCATCAAGTGCCAAAGGTATTCGAAAAATATACTCTTGCTAAAATAAATTCACAAATACCTTAACTTGACATACCCTTCTGACCAAGAAAATTAGTAAATCGTAGTTACGTGTTCGAAATATTTTTAAGAGACCTAAACACGAGTGATTAATGACCAAACACGATCAAACATAATCAAAATTGTGTCTCAAAATTTTGGCCAAATAGGCCGGCCAGGAGAGAAAAGCCACGGCCACTAATTGCTTTCTAATTGTGAGGTCAAAAAATCAAGCCTTAATGGATAAGTCATGAGGTCATGGCTTGCATCATCATATGACCTCATGCTTACCTCATTATTCTTTTGTTTTATTTTTTCCCTTAAATTAAAGAGGGGAAGTCGGTTCCTGAGCCTATAAATATCTCACGGTTCCCTTCAGAAAACGCTTAAGAAATGAGTAATCTTAAACTCACTGTCTATGTGAATTTTTATGATATTTTATGTAAAAATATAACGTAATAAATTTTTTTGTAGAAAATATACTTAGTATGATGTATGAATGATTTTGTGTAGTTTTGAAATTAGAAAAATATAACTGTGCTAGTTGGAACTGTGTGGGAAGAAATAATAAACGAATAATGTAAAATGATAGGTAAAACTATAAACAAAAATTTTGCAGATGATCAAATGCTATATATGATAAATTATGATTATATGATAAGTATATAATAATATATTATACGCATAGTGATACGAAGGGCAGTAAAAATTGATGTTAAAATGTTAAATATGTACACTTTATAAGATATCATAAAATAGTGAGTGCTGAAAATGAGTTGGACTGTTGTGGAGTAAGTAACATATGGAGAATGCTAATTTACAATTTATATTAGAATGTGGACCATAGGGTATTACACTGTATAATATTTACAAATAAATGGCTACGTTATCTAATTACGTGCATGCTCTTTATAAATTATATCTAGTAAGATCTTAACTTTACATACTATCACAAAATGCATGCTACCTTATTCAATGTCATTATGTGTTGTACTTATAATAATATGCATCATGAGGACTTGGTCGTCATTAAGGCTTAGGATGACTATAGATAACTAGAAGTTATCACCTAATGTCTTAAAGGATCATAACTGAATCTTAGAGAAAAAGTGATATCTTAAGAGGCTCCGACCCCAGAGTGTCCGGTGTGCCTTAAAGTACATAGTTATATGATTAGGATTATCCCCTCTCTTGGCATGTCCAACGGACAAGCCCCTCACAAATTCAGCAAGATGGATTGGTTATGAACGTAGGCACAGGCCTGACTACGATACCACAGGCACAGGCCTTACCACGTTGAATACAGGCACAGACCTGACTTAATCACGGGCTCATGAACTAAAATGAATAAAGTAACGCGAAGTCAAGTCACAGGGCTGACCTAGTCGAGTCACAAGGCCGACCCATGAGTCCACACCTGATCGAGTTACAGGTCCGATCCCTCGCCATCCCCTCAGCTGGGTGGTAGTGCCTATCATTATTTGATGCCTTCCTCCTATGAGCTTTACGAGGCTAGCTACCACACCGGTTATAGCGTTGTCGGGTCGTCAACAATAGGGAACGCAAGTAGGTTGTAGTCGTCGGCTACAGCTACAAAGGTGTAAGGACTATATACCAAGAAGGACGCAACCATAGGGCGCGTAAGATGTAACACCCCTACTTTCAGTCTACGCGATCGTCGTAACACTGATTATAGGGTTGTTATCTTCATTGGTTGGGTTACTATTAGCCCCTACTTTTACCTTTGCAGATATTGATTACGCGAAAATATGGACCGTTTTGAAAATTGTTCCCGTACTGTATCAATTTTAAATTAGGAGCTGTGCATGATGAAGGAAGTATATATATATATACATACATACATACATACATACACACACAAACGCTGGCATATATGGCAGTTAAGGTGATAATATGCCAGGAAGAGTATAAATATACATATGAGTACAACCAAGGTCCAACATGTAATTACACATTACTTACTAATAAGCAGTTACACAAAAAGTTATCACAATCATAGATCATTACACAAAATATCTATCGTTTTAACGCAAACATCGTCACCTTGCTCCAGTCTTGGAACTGCCCTGTCGCAGCCATCCGTCGCCTACCACGCATCTCGCTCGTCGATCCGTTCGCTTTGCACATCTGGACCCATAAGGAGTGGGGGTGAGAACTCTTCGTCCTCAGTGGTAGTCCCTAGCGTTACCTATCATTTCGTTACTCCGTTATCTTCCAGGCCACTCAGGAGATCACTAGGTGTTCATGCATACTAAGTCCCTACTGATTATTATCTTTGTCTAGGTTCAGAATGGCTTTATCTACTTTACTAGGTGATCGAGGGATCTAGTCTTTCTTATCTAGGTTCTCGTGCTTATTAACTTCCTTCTCGTATATACATAGGCCGTCTCGAGCATTCTCTTGACGGTACTTACTTAACACATAGACTTACATACAATTACTCATCATATACTTATGCATCACATATTCATTCATCATGTATTCATTTATCATATGTCTTATGCATGGGAGAAACTGGGGGTCTCTTACGCATACCGGCTCATTCGGGTTAGCGTCCTTCTTCTCATTCTTTATCATCTTTGCCTTCTCGAGTCCTTCCACTCTTGTAACAGTAGCCTTCCGGTTACAACCTGCTTCTAACTCCCTATTGATGACGACCAGGCAGCGCTCTAACCTTGGTGGTTGCGATCCACCAATGCAACTAGGGTCATTATCGCACATCAATAGAGATAACCATCCACCTAGTGGGATGGCGAGGGGCTGGTCCTTGCGACGCAACCAAGCGTGGACTCACTTATCATCATCATCATCATCATAGCTTAGATGTGACGTCACCCTCATCATTTATCATTTTTTTCTTTCATTCTTTCTTTCTTTTCATTTCTTATCATTGACCAATCCACCTTGTGGGACTGGTGAGGGGCTTGTCCGTAGACGTGAGGGATTCCTATCATATAACTACATACTGACTGTTAAGGCACACCAGACCCTTTTGTCTGGAATCCTTCTTCAGATATCATGGTTCCCTAGGGTTCAATTATGCTCTTTTTATAACATTAGGTGATGACCTCTAATTATCTACGGTCGTCCTAAGACGTAATGACGACCCAGTCCTTATGATGCATGCTATTACAATCACAACACATAATTACATAAATCAAATACTATAAGTAATTATCAACAAAATATAATTATAATTTGCATAATTTGCTGTTTATATAAATGTTTCTGCTTGTATTCTTACATCTTTTTATCATTAGCATATGCCTATAAATAAGTTTAATTTCGTTTTTTATGTTAACTCAGAATATCTAAATCTATTATTTGAAGCTCAATATAAAGTAATATATTTCTTTTATCTGCTAACAAATCCATCGATATGTATTTCTCTAGTCTATAGAGATTTTAACTATTGTATATTATAAGTTAGTGCGTTTATGGTTACATACTATTCGCTCACTTTACTCGAATATTTAAATATTTTATTTTACTCACTTCAAACTGTCGCAATTATATCAATCATCTTCTTACGTAATATGTGTATAATCAATGGCTAGTAATCAAATCACTTAATATATGGCTTAAAACAATTGCAAAAGGGTATAAATCTCTACGTACTGCATATACGTATAAACTAATAGCAAATCCAAAGTATGATTTACATTCTTTTAAAATAATCAATATGCCACAGAACAAGCCCAGTTATAGTGAGTATTAAAAATAGCACAATTGCATCCTAAGTATACAGTTAATATTTTTCTAACATTAAAATTACTCAAAATCATCTTCACATCATTATCACTATATATATTTTTTCATAAATCTATTACGTTATATTTTCACTTAATATACATAAAACATCATAATAAATCACATAGACAGTGGGTCTAGGATTACCCATAAATATAGTTATATTTTTCTAACCTCAAAAATGTCTAAAATCATCTATGCCTCATAGTAAACATATTTTTCACATAAAATCTACTAAATTAGTATCTCAGATATAAGCACATAAAGCAACATAAATATCTACATAGACAGTGGGTTTAGTATTACCCACTTCCTAAGCGTTTTCTGAATTGGTAGACGTGAAGAGAAAAATATCCTCTTTGCGTTGATGTGCTCCTCCTATTTTTCTGAGCCCGGCAGCATAACCGCAGTGTGCACAACCGGAACCGAAACTTATGAAAACTGAATAATTTTGAGGATGGATGTGGAGACAATGAAGCCTCGGAGAGTTTGCTATTTGTAGCCAAAATTTTGGCCTTAAAAAGAAAGGAAAAAAAAAAGAAAAAATAAAAAAGAATAAGGTGGCATTAAATGGACCAAATGCATTTAGTCTTTGTTGCAGTAAATACTTCAAATGCTTTTGATTTTTGTTTCCCCCATACCATTGACCACGTGGTCAATTGCCATTTTTTTAGCCTGTTTCCGTTTTGATCACATTTGATCGCGTTTGATCGTTGTTCGCTCATGTACGGATATCCTAAAAATATTTCGAGCACATAGCCGTGATCTACTAATTTTCCTGATCATGCGGTATGTCAGGTTAAGGTATTCGTGAATATTTCTCCGTAAGCGTATATTTTACGGATACCTTTGGGACCTAACGGGATTTCAGATTTGGTCAAAATTGGTACGGACCTTGCGGCATCTCACGAGACCATGAAACAAGTATTTCAACTGACGTTTGAAAGAGATAAGTCTTATAAATAATTTTTTCCAGTCCAAATAATCGTCCTTAATGTACTTTTTATTAAGCAAAATTAGGATTTAAGCAAAATTTTCATAAGGAGAAAATTCAGGATGTTACATAAGAGAGCCCCAGATTTTGTAACATCCCGATTTTCCGTTAGAGAAATATTCATAAAATATAAATAATTAATTAATTTTCTAAGCATGATTAGAGAATTAAGATGGAAAATTTTAGCTAAAATATCCCTAGGAATTTGGACGTGTCGCGGTAGAAAATTCGGCAGACAACCGAACAGCCGTTGTTCGCCGATGAACCTTTGGCACGCAAAACGGTGTCCGTGAAAATAATCTCCCAGAGGAAAATTTCACAAACACCTTTAATATTAATACTCTTAGGTAGAGGGGAATTAGAGGATCGCGGCGGTATAAACGGAATATTTTTCGGACAACCGTGCGCGACGCACCGACACTGCGAGCGATAAAACACAAGCGAACCGGGACCGGGAGAAAATAAAATCTCCCCAGCAGCATGGGGAAGGGCTGCACGTTTTTTTGAGGAGAATTTAGTCAAAAATATCCCCTAATTTAAGCTTCCAAACATCTCATCACCTTACCTCTTCACATCAAGCCCATACCTTCAACTATTCACTACATTTAATTAAATCCTAAAAATCAACTAAATTCCTCTCCATTTCAGCCTCCCATAACCGAAGCCTCCCCATCTCCCTTGAGACAAATTTCATCTCTTCAAACCTCCATAGCTACACCATAAGCCAAACTCCAAGAAACACCATTGTCTCCAAAGCAAAAATCAAGCATTCCTCCACTATTTTCCTTCCCAAAAACCGAACCCACAAGCCCCAAGCTCCCTCATCTTATTCTCATTTTCTTCCACTAAAAATCTAGAGAAGAATCCTCACCTTGTTCTCTCTAGAAAACCCAAGCCACTCCTCACAAGAACACAAGCACATAAACCTCATTTTGAAGAAAGCAAGGAAGTGGTTCTCCAACACTTTTGGAGGCTTCTTGTCAACACTCCCACCACCAACCAAGAACTCTTTGGAAGTGGGTAACTTAGGCTTTTACTCACTCCCTAATGCTCTTGAGCTTGTGGATGATTATGTGTGTTATGTGTGTTTATGTTTATGTGTTTTATGCCTTGAAATGAACTTGCATGTGTTGCTAATGATTTGATTAGGATAAATATATTTTTAATTGTTAAGATTTGTGGGTAAACTCACTAAAACCATTCCTTGATGGTTCTATGCCTTTTTGCATGTTTATGTGATTTATGAGAAAATGCACATAATATGTGTTTTAAGCCTAAAAATAAATTTGTTTGTGTTATTAATGATTTGATTAAAAATGAATGTGATTTGAGGATGATAATATGTGATTTATAAAGGCTGGAATATGTGGAAAAATGTTTAGGGTTGTACATGAAAGAATCTTGAGGAAAGGTGACATAGAGCAAAAATGGAGTTTTTGGCATAAAAGGGCAAAATGGTCAAATATGTAATTTCGGGTGTTTGGGCTAAAAATCTGGGTTTATTATCATGAAAAATGGGTTCAGAGATATTAAAAACCTTAGGGTCAAGTCTTGAGTCCATTGGGTTATGGAGAAATAAAATTTCAAAGAAAAATCAGTTTTTGGGCAAAAATGACATTTTGGGTTTATGGGGGCAGAACTGTAATTTTGGGTAAAGAAATAAAAAATCTGGGTTTGTTTTCAAAAAAAGTGGGTTCAGAACTATGGAAAACTTTAGGGTCAAGCTTTGAGTCCATCGGTTAATGGTTGATTAAAAATTCTAACGAAAAAACGGTTTTTTTCGGGTAAGAAATGGTAATTTTGGGAAAAAGGGTAGAATTGTAATTTCGTGGTGCTGAGGTCAGAATCTGAAATTTTAGTCATGAAAAATGATCTTCGGGCTATCAAAAACCTTGGGGGTAAGGTCTTGAACCTTTCCGGTTTCTGATAACTAAATACTGACAGAAAACAGACGTAGCCTAGGCTGTCATACGGAAATCATACACATTATGTGATTATGTTTTATATGATTATGTTGTTTATGGAACGAATGCTTGGATATGCTATGTTAGGTTTAGCAAGTGATAGTATGCTCCCTTATGGTTATGAGAATATGATGAATGAATGAGTTATGTTACGATGGTGCATGTAGAACATTTTCATGAGGTATGTTTATGATGAGTGCATGACATATTTGTATGATGATGTATGTGGAACATTGCATGTAGAATATGTATGTTAGGAATGATTATGCTATCATGCATCATGAGAACTAGAGGTTAATCACGTAAAGTTTAAAGAGCATAATTGAACCTTAGGGAACAAGTATGTAGCTATATGATAGGATGCATCTCTCTTGGCGGAAACGCCCCTCACCAGTCCCCACAAAGGGGTGGATTGGTTAATGATGAAGAATGAAAAGAAAGAAAGAAAGGATGAATGAGAACGAGGACCAGGAGTTCACGCCTGGCTCGGAAGAACAAAATGAAAAGAAAGAAAATAACGAAAGGAAGAATGAGAAAGGGTGACGTCACGCCTAAGTTATGAGCACGATGATGTATGAGTCCAACGCTTGTCTGCGTCGCAAGGGCCAGCCCCCGCCTCCTACCTAGTGGAGGTTAGCCCACTTGATTGGCGGCGATGGACACTAGACCCCATCGGTGGTTAGCAACCACTCTGGTGTGAGCGCAGCTGGGTCGTCGTCAAGTTGGGAACAGAAGTGGTTGTAGTCGTTTGGCCACGACTACATGAGCGAAGGACTAGAGAAAGAGCGCTAACCCGGGCAAGCCGGTATGCGTAAGAAAAAGGATGAGAAGACGCTAACCCAGGCAAGCCGGTATGCGTAAGAAAAGTAAAGAAGGACGCTAACCCGGGTGAGCTGGTATGCGTAAGAGAATCCCCATGATCCCCAAGCATGAGCATATGATGTATGAGTTACATGAGTATATGATGAATGAGTATATGAGCATATGATGCATGAGTATACGATGATGTATGAGTATGTAAAGTATAAGTATATAATGATGTATGTCTGTGTAGTCGTCAAGAGAACGCTCGAGACGGCCTATGTATATACGCGAAGTAAAGATAATGAGCACGAGAACTTAGATAAGAAAGACTAGTTCCCCAGTCACCTAGTAAAGTAGATAAAGCCGTTCAAGACTTAGGCCAGATAATAATCAATAGGTTGTTAGTATGCATGTTCACTTAGAAACACCTGAGCGGCCGGTTAATAAGTGAGTTAAAAGGATCCCCCGACGCCAAGGTAAACCACTGAGGACGAATGTTGTCACCCCCACTCACTTATGCTTCTAGGGGCAGACGTGAGCTATGATAAGCAACGAGAGGATCAGAAAAGAACGGAGGACAAGCCACCGATGACGGACAGACAGATCTTCAAGGCTATGAAGACATGCTGGGCTAGTGATACCTTAGCCAAACCTTTGTGACGTATATGGATGACTATAACATGTGTATGTAACTTTATTATAATATTATATGATTTGTTGTATTTATCTGTGAAGGACCGGGTACTTGCTTATGTAATTGCTTATGCTATGAATGGCTATTAGTTGTATGCCTCAAGCACTATCGTTTGCCTTATATATACACTTTGATTCACACATGGCTCATACTTCATGAATAAGCACTCAGTAGAAAAGTTTTAAATTGGTCCATATTTTCCTTAAACTAGTATTTTCGAAAAAAATAATGAGGGACTATGAGTATTCCCACCAAGTGATTAACAACCTAGTGAGCATTGCATACTGCTCGAGGGTATGCAGTTAGCTAGGGTGTTACAGATTTCCCCATGCATAAGATACGTAATGAATGAATATGTGATAGATGAGTATGTGATGAATGAGTATGTGATGCATGAGTATGTGATGAATGAGTATATGCATGTAAGTCTATACAATATATAAGTACCGTCAAGAGAACGACCGAGACGGCCTATATAAGTAAGCGAACGAGGTTAAGAAGCACGAGAACTTAGATAAGGAAAAGATTAGATTCCCCATCACATAGTAAAGTAGATAAAGCCACGCAGGAATAAGATGAACGATAAAAATCAGTAGAGATATAGTATGCATGAACACCTAGAGATCTCTTGTGTGACCTGGTTTCATAAGTAAGTTAAAGAAGTAGACCTCACGCTAAGGTATCCCACTGAGGACGAATGTTCTCACCCCCACTCGCTCATGATTCCAGGGGCAGACGAGAGCTACGAGGAGCAGCAAGAGGAGTTGTGAAGAATGAAGTACGAACCGCCGGTATCTGGGAAGCAAGACTTCAAAGTTAAGAATGCGAGTTAGTATAGTTGAGCGGATCTTTTGTTGAAAGGGCTGAACAATGTCTTTTGATAGATGTGCTACGTATATGTAAACTATTATAAATACTATGTGGATTGTTGTATATACCTGTGATGGACCATATATATGCTTATCTATCCAATTATATTGTGACTGATGACCATAAGCCTAGGGCTCTACCGTTTGTATCGTATATAACTTGTTCACACACGGCTCATACTTTAATAAGAAATCACAAGCAGAAAAGTTTTAAATTGGTCCACATTTTCCTTAACTTAGTATTTTCGAAAGTAATAAAGGATTGTAAGTATTCTCACCAATGGATTAACAACCTAGTGAGCGTTGCATACGACTTAAGCGTAAATAGTTAGCTAGGGGTGTTACACGCAACAGACTGATTCTCTTACAAAAGCCTCCTAACGTATTACTCATTACAAATGTGCAGCTTTAATAAATAATTAAAGAGGAAACCTTTCTAAATAAAACTAAACATCATAATAAATATGGATTTAGACCCCTTACATAAAATACGTCATTAAATACTTAAAAATATAGACAGTCTATTTGCAGTACACTAGAGCACTCTACTAACATGAAATAACCTATCCTAAAAAATGAAATAACTGAAGAATATTCATGGCAACGTGAAGCTTACCAAGAGTCCAAACTACTGAGATCTACTGAACGAGTGGCATGTCTTCATCAATGATATCTGAAAAATGGTTGATGAGGGGTGAGTCATCGCTATGTGAATGACAAACCCTACGACAACATGGGACAGTTTGTAACCATGACATGCATATGCAGTACATAATATATAACAATCATGAAAACGTTCATATAATAATAATAATAATAATAATAATAATAATAATAATAATAATAATCATCATCATCATAAATGCATTTAAGAACATAAGCAAGCAGGGAGTTATCTAAATAGACATTTCGAGCATTACGATTTATTTGTTCCTGAAATGTCTGAACTTTACGGTCTTGCCCTAATCTACATGACATGATACATGATACATTGCATCGGACATCACAATCTGCCATGTTCGGGCTTTACAGTCTTGCCATAAATATACATGAATCATATTCTACTTGACGATCATACATGGTATACCAGGGTCAACGTAAGTTGTCGTTGACTTACAGTTCTATCATAGATATAGCTCCCATGAAAATAGTTAATAACATAACATAACTTAATATTATTAAATATTTTATTTTGGAAAAATATAGGTATACTAAGATCTCGTGCTTCTGGAGGTTCCCAGGTAAAAGAGGTGCATCACAATGGAGAACTTAAATACCAAGTTTTGTCATATCCAGAACCTTTCCTTAACATGAATCTTCTCCTACTAGAATCTTTCCTTAACCAAAATCTTTGTTACAGGTCTCTATTCAAATAGTTCTAAGCACGTAAATATTTATATCTCTTAACATTAATCATGCACATGCAACATGACCTATTTAATTAAATGAAACATGTGATCCCATGTAGTTCTAAAATAGTTTCATAAATATTTTTTATAAACAACTACTTTCATAAATAAAATAAGTTTCACCTCCTAGGATTTCATAAAAAATGTATAAATAAATTATTTTTTAAAAATAAATACATGGTTTAAAATAGACCGTGAAGAAAGTCACTCACCTGAAAAATGATTAATCGTTAATGAGCACTGACACTAGAAACTAGCGTTGGCACTGGGTTTGCCAAAATTACCTCATCAAGAGAATCGTTAAGAACAAAATTTAAGGATGTCATGGTAGTGATCTGGCGTCACTAGGGCGAACCAGCATCACCACAACAGTGTAAACTGCTATAGCGTTACCACTATAAAATAGTGACACCAGAGCCTTAAACCACCTTAATAACCTACCATAGGTATGGACGTTGTGTCCTTACAAAAATATAGTTGGGAGAGGAAAAGTTCTAGTACAAGGCAATTCCTTCAATTCCCTGCAATTTGAGCAAAGAATAAAGGAACGAAGGCCTTCTATATAGAGGCAAACCCCACCTACCATTCACGTTAGCAAAAATGAGTTTTCAACGCGTTTTTGTGAAGAAAAAAAATGTCAGGTCATTCGAATGACTTGCCGAATTCTGTTTTTGTGGCGTCTATACCATTCGTGGTTTGGGCATTTCAACCGCTCCTTAATCACAAATTTATTTTTACAATTTTTAATTCTGTTGTTTATTTGATCATATTGTTATCGACATTAGTTATAGAGAAATAAAATTGTTAATACATATAATCTGTTAACCCATTTATAACAACATCTTCTTGCGGTTTCTTTTCCTTTTTAACATCTTTTCACTTAGTATGTACGTCATTCCTGCTTCCCTATAGTATTTTAGAATGCTCTTTAGTTTTTGGTAACAAGCTTGTATTTTATAATATAAGAAAATGACTAATATATCCTTAGATTTAAATGATTATTATTAACATTCTCTTTAATGTTTATGTTCATTATATTACGAAGAACAATTTTTTCATAGCATATTTGCCAAACGTTAAACTTGAAACCTTTGTCTTATAACAGCTAATTTTACATTTTTATGATAATATAGTACTACTATAAATTGTTAAGAATGGGTTTAAATTTTTTTTTTTAACATTGTATTTCCTTTATTATATACACATGTTTTATTGGTATCCTATATTTCTTACATTTTCCTATATCGTTCTATCAATATCGTATTATTTCACACTCATGTTTTGTTCATATGTTCTATAAATCATTTGTACACTTAGGTTAATAAAGTATGACTCCTACGTAACACCTACTTTATGACACACATGCAATGATTTTATTTTTCATCATTAATTAATATTCAATTTATAAATTTTATAATTTTATTTCCATTAATTATAAAATTAAGCTTTCCGTCACTTAATTAATGTTCACATTCCATCACTTTAAATTTCCCCTATTCAAGTCATTTTTCTTTTCTATTTTTTCTTGTATGAATAAGATATAATATTAATAAATTCAAGAAATATTATTATTTCTAAATAAGTATATTTTAATTTAATAATAAGTCAATAAAATGTATTCTTTTTGTAAATTTATGATCAAATAATTGAAATAAGAAAAAAGAATTTCTCTAAAATAAATAATAGTATGTATGATCATAGGTATTTTAATTTAGAATAACATAATAGTTAATATTAAAATATACTATTTAATTTATAATACTATTATTTAAAATATTAACCATTATTAAATTATTAAAATAAAAAAACGCTAGATGGTAAATGCTACTAATAATGTGAGAGAAAACTTAGAATAGTAATTAGCCAAAAACTTGTAGTCAAATGACATTTCAATTTATTCTATTCCAAGGGATAAATTAAAGGAGTTGTGTTTAATTCTTATGAATACCATATAATGTGTCTAAACAATATATCTATTTTCGAAATAAAAGACAATTAAAATACATTGATTGACAAACATTAATACACTTAATGATGAACATTAAATACATTTATTGATAAAGATTAAATTAATAATTAAAATTCACTCAATTTTTTAAAGCTTAATTTCTTTGACTTGACTAAGGCAAAGATAGTAAAATATAACTAGATAAGATATGAAGAATATTGAATAAAAATATTGATCATATTTCGACTAAATTAATACTGCTTTAAATAATGTAAAACCATCAATCCATTAAAAAGTTAATTACATTTTTTTTTATCATCAGGTGCCTATAAATACTAAGAACTCTCTTTTACTAAATATCACAATTCAGAGCTAGACATTTTCCAAATCAAGAATATGAAATTTCTGTTTTATTTTTCCGTCCTTTTGCTTGTTATTTTCACTGGTTTTGGTATGCACCACTTTCAAATAATTCAAGATATTTTGCTTTTATTTTGTACAATAAATTTTTGTGAGTTTGGATCTTTAACATATGAGGTATGTGACTGAATGAACTATGATGTGTAGGAAATCAAGTGAAGATAACAGAGGCAAACAAATGTCACGCAGCATTGTATCACGATCCATGTCAACAAGACGATTGTGACATTTATTGCAAACTCTTTTACGGAGGCTCTGCAAGTGGAACATGTAATTCAGCAAGAACATGTCTTTGTGTTTATGATTGTTAACTTATCTTTGTAACAATCCTTATGTTCACCTTTTCAAGGTGTGAAACGTTGAATTAAATAAACAAATAAAATAATTGCATTAGTATTTATAAAATCCCTCTCATTTCTTGATTTTTAGCAATGTTGTTTATGTGTCTTTATTTTGTTTAAAATAATTAAACATATATTATAACATACATAGATGACAATAGTAATTGTTATGAGGTAAATACTGGACAAGATATATACATTTTTCATCTTTTTAATTGTTTAAATAAACTTCTAAACATGACTTAATTGCCTTGTTTTTCGAGATTTTTTAATATTTTCAAAAGATTTTCTTAATTAAGTAAATAGAAGATTATTGAGATTGTGATGCCTTGTCAAAAAAAGGAAGATTGCAATGCCTTGATTGCAAATCTTGATGAATATCTACTTTATTTACTTAAAAACTCATTTTTTTTAGGTTGTCTACCCGGTATCCAAGGCTTAGCCTTGACTAATCCGGGCCGACCCGTGTCGCGCACCTGGCTATGGCGGGTGAGTCTCCCAGCACGGATAACTGTGTTCACAAGGTCTCAAACTTGGACCAACTCCCGTTAGTTAAAAACTCATTTTAAAAATGCTTTGGAAACAAGGAAATTAAGTCAACTTTGGAAATTTATTCAAACAATAAAACAAACGTTTGTAATAATGAGTTGGTTCAATCTCAAACTTTAGAGACTAAAGTGAAGATTTTTACCTTTAAATTAATAAAGTTAAAATGGGTCTCATATTCTATTTTAATGATCTAAGGATGAAAATCTTTTATTTTATTCTATAAAAAGAGATCCCCGCTTTAAAAAATCTAAATCTGAAATGAAAATTTTATACAAAGATTGCTTCAATGAAATTCAATATAAAAAAAATAAGTAAAAGCAACTTTGATTGTTAAATAAAAATATATCGATATAAATGGTAAGTGAAGGAAATGAAAATAACAGGAACAATATTCGAACATGAAAACTCAAATGAAAAGGAATTAAATTGTGATCCTAGAAATTGAATTGAACTAGTTTATAAATAGAATAGAATGTAGTCGGGTTGGTTCTTAACCTTAACCCCTTAACCAAGGAATCTCCCAAGAAAACACAAAACCCACTTGTAGACCTTCTAGTGTCAATGCAGCTCCCCCAATCGGCATCAGCATAAGCTTTTAGAATTAAAGAGGATTGAGAGTTGAAGAAAACTCCCTTGCCAGGTGCTGCCTTAATGTATCTAAGCAGATGGTGAACAGCTTGTAAATGAGGAGCCCTTGGAGACGACATGTACTGGCTGAGTTTGTTGACAACAAAGGTGATCTCAGGTCTTGAAATTGTCAAGTAAATCAACCTCCCAATCATCCTTCTATATAAAGCAACATCATCAATTAATTCTCCATCTGTAGCATTCAATTTCAGATTAGGATCCATGGGCAAGCTTGCTGGTTTTGCATCTAAAAACCGTGTTTCCTCAAGCAAGGACAAGGCATACTTGCGTTGATTCAAACAAATACCTTTAGGAGACCTAGCAATCTCTAAGCCAAGGAAATATTTCAAATCACCAATGACCTTGAGCTTGAACCATTGCTGTAGCTGTTTCTGCACAGCAGCAATTCTGTCTTTGCAAGGACTTGCAATTATGATATCATCCACATAAACCACAAGTATAACCAATTCAGCACCTGAACCTGAAGAAAACAAAGAATAATCATTCTTTGATTGAGTGAAACCTCCTGCAACCAAGGTTGTTGAGAACTTATGAAACCATTGCCTAGAAGCTTGTCTCAGTCCATATATGGACTTATGCAGCCTGCAAACCAAGTTCCCTTTGCTGCCCTGACCTTTGTAACCTAGTGGCAAGTCCATATATACCTCTTCAAATAGATCACCATTTAAAAAGGCATTGTTGATGTCTAATTGAAGCAAAGACCAGTTTTGGACAGCAGCTATGCTTAAGAGGACCCTCACTGTTGTAAGCTTAGCAACAGGAGAAAAAGTATCCATGAAATCAATTCCAGCTTGTTGGGTATATCCCTTAGCCACTAGTCTTGCTTTATACCTGTCCACCTCTCCATTGGATTTATACTTAACTTTATAAACCCATCGGCAGCCTATAGAGTGTTGTCCAGAGGACAGTTCCACAACAGACTAGGTTTTGTTATCCTCCATGGCTTTTAGCTCCTCTTGCATAGCCCTTTGCCATTCAGGGTATTGAACAGCCTGATGGTAAAAGGATGGCTCAAAAATTGAATCAACTTGATGCACAAAAGCCTTGTAAGAAGGATTGAGTCTATGATAGGAGACATGATTAATGAGAGGATAAATTGCATTACAAGCATAGTCCTGCAGGTAGGCAGGGGCACGAATAACTCTTCCTGATCTGGTTTGATTGGAGGTAGATTGGGGTGCAACAGCAGCATCAGTAGCAGCATCAGGAGCATTACCAAGAGGCCGCATAGGTTGATTCTGAACACTAGAAGGGTGCTGGAACTGATTCTGAAACTGAATATCAGTAGCATGTCGTGGAATAACAACATCAAAAAAAGGTGCAGGCTCATCTTGTGACTGATCCTAAAGCTTGAATGGAAAGACTTCCTCATGAAATGACACATCCCTACTAATGAAGAATTGTCTAGTGGACAAATTGTACAGCTTGTAGCCCTTGTAACCAAGTGGATATCCAACAAATACACAAGGAATAGCTCTTGCTGAAAATTTGTTTCTAGAGGAAGGTAGAGTTGAGGCATAGCAAAGACATCCAAATACCCTTAAGGCATCATAATTTAGGACTTTTTGAAACAACAGCTGGTATGCTGATTTGTGTTGTAGAATTGGAGATGGCAACCTATTGATCAAGAATGTAGCTGCAGCAATACATTCTCCCCAAAAGGAGATAGGCACCTTGGACTGAAAGAATAAGCTTCTTGCAACATTGAGAAGGTGTTGATGCTTCCTTTCCACCACTGAATTTTGTTGAGGCCTTTCCACACAAGAAAATTGATGGATCACCCCCTTTTGTTGTAGAAAGTTTGCAATAGCCAGCTCCTTAGCATTATCAGATCTCAATTGCTTGATCTTAGTGTGAAATTGAGTTTCAATCAAGGAGAAAAAACTAATTAAGGTGCTAGAGGCTTCAGCTTTATTATGCAAAAGATAAGTCCAAGTAAACCTTGTACAATCATCAACTATAGTAAGAAAATATCTCATTCCATTATATGTAGGAACATGGTATGGTCCCCAAATGTCACAATGTATCAAATCAAAGGGATTTTTGGACAAGTGATTATTAGAAACAAAGGAAAGTCTCCTAAGCTTTGCAAGTGGACAAATGTCACAAGAGTGATTGGAAAATTTATTTGGCAAAGAGATAAAGCTAGTGAGGTCTAATAGCACCTTATCTGAACTATGACCTAACCTAGCATGCCAAATAGCAACTGAAGTTCAGTTTCTGCATACTTCAGTAGCAGCAACAGCATGATTTTGCTGCAAAACATATAAGCCTCCAAGCAAGTTACCCTTCCCAATCACTTTCAGAGACTTGAGATCCTGAATAATGAAATATTGGGAATCAAAGTGGGTTAAGCATGATTGCTGTTTGGTCATTTGAGAAACAGAAATCAAGTTAACCTTGAAGTCAGGCACATATAGCACATCATTAAGAACCAAATTAGGATTAACCTGAACTTTACCAATACCATGAACAGGTAAGGATGCACCATTAGGTAGCTTAACAAAGGAATTTTGCATATCAACATGCTCCTTGAACAAGCTTAATGATGAGGCAATATGAGAAGTAGCACCACTGTCCAAAATCCATGCATTTGTAGCATTTAGTGATTTGAAATGACAAGTGGAGAAAACCATACCTGAAACCATGGAAGCTACGGCTTCAATTGCAGGTTGGTGTGGCTTGCTGTTCAAAAGAGACATGAGTTGCTGAATCTGATCTTCAGTGAGTGAGACAGCGTGCTGTGAAGTCTGTGGTGCAGCTGAATCCTGTGCAGCAGAGACCTGATCAGAAACCTGATTTGCAGCAGCTTGTGTGGACTTGTTCTTGCCATAATTTGGTGGATATCCAATGATCTTATAGCATTGAGTGATGGTATGGCCACGACAACCACACTTAGAGCATCTAGGACTGTTCTTATCCTTCTTATCTTGTCTTTGCTTGGCCTCATTTGTCCTAGAATTCGTTGGCCGAACAGCACAAGCAAGATCTGCAGTAGGAGTCTGAACCTGTTGGTGAGCAACCTCCCTTTGTTTTTCCTCTTGCAGTAACAGAGAATACACCTTGGTGATTGGTGGAATAGGTTCCATGAGTAAGATTTGACCTCTAATTTGGGAAAAAGAATCATCAAGACCCATCAAGAAGCATGTAACATGTTCCATCTTGAGGAAATCATGGTAGGGCTGGCTGCCACCACAATGACACTGCAAAATAGGCCTATAGCAGCCTAACTCTTCCCAAATTGTTTTGAACTTGGTGTAATATTGAAGGATTGAGAGGTTACCTTGATGGAGATCCATTAAGGCCTTTTTCAATTGAAAAATTCTTGGACCATTGCCATGTTGAAACCTTTCTTTTAGGTCATTCCACAAATCAAAGGCATTGCTATGAAAAATTACACTAGCAGCGATGTCCTTAGACAAGGAATTAAGAATCCAAGAACTAACTATATCACTCACACACTGCCAAGACTCAGCAAGTGTAGGATCTTCAGGTTTTGGAATAGAACCATCCACAAAACCTAATTTTCTTTTAGCATTAAGAGCTAATCTCATTGATCTAACCCAAGAAAAATAATTTTCTTCAGTCAAGGGCTGAGAAACAAGAAGCAAACCAGGGTGATCTGCAGAGGACAAGGCATATGGATCCATGATGGAACACAGCTTCAGCAGTAGCACACTGAATCGCACAGCAACAGCACAAGAATTAAAGAAAATTGCAGAAAGAAAATTGCAGCAACTGAGGAATTTCAGCACCAACGATCAACAGCAATTGCAGAGGGAATCAGCACCAAGAGCCATGGATTCCACAAGAAAATTCGGAAGAAAAAGGGGCGGAAACGTAATGATTTTCACTGATACCATATTGAGATGTATGCTGCAGAATTATGCAGCAGAGAGAAAGAAAACAGAACTTGGAGAAAGTGTGTTCAATTGTATTGAAGACTTGTGAATTTACACTACAATAAATCATTATATACAAGCTCATTGAGCACTAACTAGCTCAACTAACTAACTAATATCCAGCTGTACTTCTTCAACTAACTAACAGCTGTAACTGTATAAGCAATTCAGCATAACTTACTTGCTGTACAAGTAATCTAACACCCCTTCTGTTTTGATTATCTAAATAGATTTGGCAACTTTAAAAACTAAGAACCGTGTTAACATGGTATAAAACAGAACTAATTTACTATCAATATCTAGCACAATAGATAGATAATTGGACTCTTTAAGTATTTTTTGTTAACGCTAAATCAAACACAAAATTTATAAAAGAAACTAAGTGCAAATGTTTGTCCAATGTGTTTATAGAGGTAAAGATATTCTAATCAAGTAGTAGCGTGCCATGTGTGTCCTTTTGGTTTCGAAGAATACAAATGGATTTAATTGAAAACACTGAAAATATAAAGGAGTTTTATATTGTTATTTATATATTAACAAATTAGTAAACATAATTGATTATTATATTTATTATTTAAAGAGTTCTGCTACACGTACATCAAAAATAATACATCATACATACATTTTGTATTTATATATATAAAGTTTGTGTTTCAACTCATGTAATGTTTGTGCACTTAATTAAATATAGTTGAGAATATCATTTACAAGTTTGTAATGTTTGTGTACTCATGAGAATAAAGTTGGGTGTACACGTAATATTTTTGTTATTTAAAAGATCATTCAAATGAAAAGAATTGATTGACCGACCGTGTAAAATCTTTTACATTGTTACTGCATTAAAATTAAATTAAAAAAAATAGCAGTGGCGTGGCATGTGGTAAGTTAAGCCATTTTTTTAATATATATTTGGTAGATAAAAAAATTTATAGTATTTTTTCTGGTGACTTATTAATCTATACTTGTACAATATAAAGCGGTTTGGGCATATCAACTGCTCCGTAATCACAAATTTATTTTTACAATTTTTAATTCTGTTGTTTATTTGATGATATTTTTATCGACAAGACGACAATAATTATAGAGAGATAAAATTGTTAATACATATAATCTGTTAACCCATTTATAACAACATTTCCTTGCGGCTTCTTTTTCTTTTTAACATCTTTTCACTTAGTAGGCACGTCATTCTTGCTTCCCTCTAGTATTAAGAATGCTCTTTAGTTTTTGGTAACCGAATTGTATTTTTTAAAAATAAAAATATTAATATAACCTTAAATTTAAATATATGATTATTATTAATATTCTATTTAATGTTTATGTTCATTATATTATAAAAAATATTTTTTCTATAGCATATTTGTCAAACGTTAAACTTGAAACTTTTTCTTATTTAGAGGTAATTTTACATTTTTATTATCAAATAGTATTACTATATATTTTTAAGAGTGAGTTTAATTTTTTTTTAACATTATATTTACTTTATTATATACACATATTGTATTGGTATCCTATATTTCTTACGTTTTCCTACATCGTCTATTATTATTATTATTATTATTATTATTATTATTATTATTATATGAACGTTTTCATGATTGTTATATATTATGTACTGCATATGTATGTCATGGTTACAAACTGTCTCATGTTGTCGTAGGGTTTGTCATTCACTTAGTGATGACTCACCCCTCATTAACCATTTTTCGGATATCATTGACGAAGACACGCCACTCGTTCAGTAGATCTCAGTAGTTTGGTCTCTTGGTGAGCTTCACGTTTCCGTGAATATTCTTCAGTTATTTCATTTATTAGGGTAGTTTATTTCATGCCAGTAGAGTGCTCTAGTGTACTAAAAATAGGTTGTCTTTATTTTTAAGTATTTAAAGACGTATTTTATGTAAGGGGTCTAAATCCATATTTATTATGATGTTTAGTTTTATTAAGAAATGTTTTCTCTTTAATTATTTATTAAAGCTGCACATTTTAAATGATTAATATGTTAGAAGGCTTTTGTAAGAGAATCAGTCTGTTGCGTGCCGATGATAATGTCTGGAGTCGTCATAGTTTGTTTTATTGTTTAAATAAATTCCTGAAGTTGACATAATTTCCTTGTTTCCAAAGATTTTTTATATTTTAAAATATTTTTTTACTTAAATGAAGTGAATATTCATCAAATTTTGTAACCAAGGCATTACAATCTTCTTTTTTTTGACAAGGCATCACAATCTCAATAATCTTCTATTGAACATCCAATTTACTTAGTTAAAAAAAAATCCTTTGAAAATATTAAAAAATGCTCGAAAAAAAAGAAAATTAATTCAGGGTTGGAAATTTATTTAAACACTTAAAAAGATGAAAAATGTATATATCTTGTCCGGTATCTACCTCATAACAATTATTATTGTCATTGCTATATGTTATAATATTTAATTATATTTAATTAAATAAAGACATGAAAATAACATTGCTAAAAATCAAGAAAATGAGAGGGATTTTATAAATGCTAATGCAATTATTTTATTTGTTTATTTAATTCAATATTTTACATCTTGGTGAACATAAGGATTGTTACGAATATAAGTTAACAATCATAAACACAAAGGCATGTTTTTCCTGAATTACATGTTCCATTTGCAGATTCTCCAAAATCGCCTTTACAATAAATGGCACAATCATCTTGTAGACATGGATCGTGAGACAACGTTGCTTGACATTTCGTTGCCTCTGCTATCTTCACTTGATTTCCTACACATCATAGTTCATTCAGTCACATACGTCATATGTTAATGATCCAAACTCACAAAAATTTATTGCACAAAATAAAAGCAAGATATCTTGAATTATGTGAAAGTGGTGCATGCCAAAACCAGTGAAAAACAACAAGCAAAAGGATGGAAAAATAAAACAGAAATTTCATATTGTTGATTTGGAAAATGTCTAGCTCTAACTTGTGATATCTAGTAAAAGAGAGTTCTTTAATGTTTATAGGCACCTAATTAATGATAAAAAAATGTAATTAACTTTTTAATGGATTGATGATTTTACATTATTTAAAGCAGCATTAATTTAGTCGAAATATAATCAATATTTTTAGTCAAGTAATGAAATCAAGCTTTAAAAAATTGAGTGAATTTTAATTATTAATTCAATCTTAATCAATAAACATATTTACTGTTCATCATTAAATGTATTTTATCTTGAAGATAGATATATTTTTTTGCCAAACAAATTATATCGTATGACATTTTTAATTTATCCCTTGACACAGCGGAGATGTCACTTGAACTATTTTACTTTTGGCTAATTACTATTGTAAGTTTTCTCTCACATAATTAATAGTATTTACCATCTAGTATTTTTATTTTAATAATTTAATAATGGTTAATATTTAAAATATTGGCATTATAAATTAAATAGTATACTTTAATATTACTATTATATTATTCTAAATTAAAATATCTATGATAATACATAAAATTATTTATTTTAGAGAAATATTTTTTTTGTATTTCAATTATTTGATTATTAATTTACAAAAAAAATACATTTTATTGAATTAAAATATATTTATTTAGAACATAATAATATTTCTTGAATTTACAAGTATTATATATTATTCATACAAGAGAAAATAGAAAAGAAAAATTACTTGAGCAGGGAAAACTAATGGAAAGTGAACATTAATTAAGTGATGGAAACATTAATTTTACAATTAATGAAAATAAAAGAAAAATATAAAATTATCCAAACTTATAAGTTGAATATTAATTAATGATGGAAAATAAAATTACGTGTGTGTCATAAAGTAGGTATTATGTAGGAGTCTTACTTTAGTAATTTAAGTGTATAAAAGATTTACGGAACATTTGAACAAAATACGATAGTGAGATAACACGATACTGATAATATGATATAGGAAAATGTAAGAAATATAGAATACCAATATGACGTGTGTGTATATAATAAATTAAATGCAATGTAAAAAAAAGTTTTAAATCCACTCTTAAAAATTTATAATAGTACTACTATTTGATTAAAAAAATGTAAAATTACCTCGCAATAAGAAAAACTTTTAAGTTTAACGTTCGGCAAATATACTATAAAAAAATTGCTCTTTATAATATAATAAACATTAACATTAAAGAGAATGTTAATAATAATTATTTAGATTTAAGGTTATATTAATTATTTTTTATTTTTAGAAAATACAAGTTCGTTACCAAAAATTACTCATGCGGACTCTTAAAAGAGCATTTTTGATACTAGAGAGGAGCAGGCACAACGTCCCTACTAAATGAAAAGATGTTAAAAAAAAAACTGTAAGAAAATGATATTATAAGTGGGTTAACAAATTATATGTATTGATGATTTTATCTCTATATAACTAATGTCGAAAAAATATGATCAAATAAACAACATAATTAAAATTGTAAGAATAAATTTATGATGAAGGAACAATCGAAATGCCCAAACCACTTTATATTATATAGTGCTATTATAAATTTACAAGTCACAAGAAAAATAGTATAAATTTCTTTTATCTACTAAATATAAAAAATGGGAAATCAAGAGTACACACATGGCACGCCACTACCTAATTAGAATATCTTGACCTTTATAAACGTGTTAGACAAACATTTGCATTTAGTTTCTTTTGTAAACTCTCCCTCTCTTATTTTATACCACGTTAATGTGATTCTTATTTGTTAAAGTTGCCAAACCTATCTAGACCAGCCCGCAACTCATGGCAGACCCTCAAGGTTCGGTGGAGGCAGAGGTCGTTGGCAAATCTGTCCAAGATCTGGTTTTGAATTCTGAAAACTTGCCAACAAATTACATATACGAGGAAGGTGGTGCCGGATTTCGAGATGCTCTTCTTCCATTAGAGGATTTTCCAGTGGTTGACTTTGACCGCCTCACCTCTCCTTCGACAGCAGAGCAGGAGCTTGCAAAACTTGTATTTGCACTCAATTCATGGGGCTGCTTTCAGGTCTGCCTTTCTTTTCTATCAGCTGCATATAGCTTCGTGTCAACCGAAGCCTCTAGATGCTAGAGGCGGTGCACATCATTCAAAATCTCAATATTAATTATGTATAGTACAAAAATAGTTTGATGACATGTTTTCAGTACTCCTTCTGCCCTGTAACGATCAATTCTTAGAATAATGTAATGAAGGTAAAGGTAACCAACCTATTTTGGTTTTCAATTTATTCATGTGGGATGCAGGCAATAAACCACGGTATTGCAAGCTCATTTCTGGGCAAAGTGAGACAGGTTTCAAAGCAATTCTTTCAACTTCCAAAGGAAGAAAAACTAAAATATGCAAGGGGACCAAATGATATTGAAGGATATGGAAACGATACAATATTATCAAAAGGTCAAAGGCTGGACTGGACTGACAGAGTATACCTCAAGGTGCTGCCTGAAGACCAAAGAAAGTTCAATGTTTGGCCGGAAAAACCCAATTATTTCAGGTATCCATAATATTTGTGTTTTAGCATAGAGTATCTAATAGTTCCACCAAAATATAGTGCTATTTTACATTTAATTCGATTTCGATGCATTACAATATTGTCATTCAATATCTATTGTCCGATTAACAAAAGTGATGAATTGACTATAACATGTGCTACGTATCACACAGTCTTACCTATAGTAGAATATAATTGGATACAATGTATAAAGAAAATGCATTAAAATTAAATCATTTTGGAGTTTCAATGCAGCCCTAGCAAATTCCCCCAATTTTGTTTTGTTTGTGACACAAACATTAATTCGATAATTTACGAAAGACAAATGCATAGATTTAATCCCGGGGGTGCTACAATGCAGGACTAGTGTACTAGAGTATACTGAAAAGCTAAGAGTCCTAACTGAAGTGATTTTGAAGGCCATGGCTAAGTCACTGAACTTGGAAGAGGACTGCTTCTTGAACGAGTATGGAGAGAGAGCTGCAATGTTTCTGAGATTTAACTATTACCCTCCATGTCCAATGGCGGATCATGTTCTTGGCCTTAAGCCACATGCCGACGGATCAGCCATCACTTTTCTTTTGCAAGATGAAGATGTAGAAGGCCTCCAAGTCCTCAAAGATAATCATTGGTTCAAAGTTCCAATCATCTCCGATGCCCTCGTGATTAATGTTGGCGATCAAATAGAGGTAATAATTGACTGGTTCTTACATTTAGTCACGCACGCACACAAAAACAAACTTGTCCACATTATTGATTTAAGGATTTTGCTAATAAGTGCCTTCGGTTTGGACGCTGGTTGGCAAAACCCTTGATTTAATGGCAAATAACTTAGAGCAATTGACTGACGGAATCTGTTGAATGCTATGCAATACACAGATACTGAGTAATGGCATTTTTCGGAGCCCAATACATAGAGCAGTGATAAATGCAGAGAAGGAAAGGCTTACAGTAGCTATGTTCTGCATTCCGGATTCAGAAAAAGAGATTAAACCAATCGACAAGCTAGTGAATGAATCAAGGCCAACATTATACAAACCGGTGAAAAATTATGTGGAGATCTATTTCCAGTATTACCAACAAGGGAAAAGACCAATTGAAGCTTCAAGGATTTAACTTTAAATGTGATGTTGAATAATTTAGCCACATGAAAGAGAACGAGTATGCAATAAAATTTGTGTAATAAGAAAGTTCAAGTTCCGTGTTTGTTTTGCCTATGATGTTTGACATTGAATAAATTACATACATTTAGTTACATCATGTGTCTGCATATTCTTCTATATGTATAATTCTATTATCATGTATTTGAAGTAATAAGGAGTTGCTATGAATGGAAATTTTACCGGCTAGGGTGGTTGATTAATAGGGTGCGTTACGAAAATATTCCAGTATATATGCTTGAGATTCGGCAAATGCTAAACACAGTCACGTTACCTCAATAATAATATAGGAAAGTCTAATGCGTTAATGTGATAGTATTATAAAATAATAGTGTCAATTTTTTAATGTGTTAATTTTTTAATAATATGGGGTCTCAATATTTGCAATTTACTTATACTGTATTTAACTTTTATGTAACGTGGTTTTAAGTGTTGAAAACATAAAGATGTTGGATCAACCAAAATTTTAATATAAATAGATGACTTAATAATATTATAGTAATCAAAATTGTTGAATGGTCTTCAATTCACTCATCTAAGAAACAAATCAACCGCAGGACTTAAATTCCAAATGCCTATAGCCAAGTTCAATACGGTATATAAGTTAGAAGAAAACTAATGCCAAAACATCGCCTATAGCCTGCCTATATAGTTCAATTGTTACATTATAACTTTCCAATCTTTTGTAGCTTACCAGGTGAAGTCTCTCAAGCCTTAAGAAATCAAAACTTACTTCCTCCGTTACTTAATATTAGTTGTTTATGTTGCGTTTAATTGTTGATACATAACTAAAATATAGAGACATAAAAACATAGAAATAAAATATAAGATTGAAAGTTAGTCTTATATTTTGTTTAGTGATAATATGTAAGACACAATTTATTATATTTATATCATGTTTAGTTTTGTGGTGACAAAATATAAAAATATGATAAATGACTTAAAATACCATTTACCAATATCCAAGCACACCACAACATAATTTTTATGGGCAAAGTTGAAAGATAAAATTTCATTAAAACCTTGCCATTGTCTTTATCTCTATGTTCCAGCAAAATATAAGTACATAAAATACACTAATTTTTTGGATTGAGACACAAATTTTTGTACATGTCTCCATAATCAAACATAATTTTGTATTTATGTATCTCTGTATTTATATCCTGTAATAGTAAACAAATGCAACTGTAAAGTTTTTGCAAAGAAATTAAAGAAGTCATTAAATGATCTCAATTTTACAGTATGCTAAATTTATTTTAATAAATTATCTCTAGTACACTTAATTCTCTCGGCTAATTACTTGTATTTTCGTTAATTATATCCACTGTATCTCTCTATTAATTCAAGGGTAAAATTGATATAAATAAATAATTTTGTATTGAAATGCTAATGGGACTATTACTATAGAATAAATTGATTTTTTAAAAAGACTGATAATAAAGAATGGAGCGAGCAATTTGAAGGTGATAGATTTTAACTGTCATGTTTATAATCAATAACTTAGTCTTATTCTTAATGATTTACTCTATACAATATGCTAAATTTTATATTTTTTTTATTTGTCGGAAATGTATGCTAAATTTAATATGGTAACATTGATCATGAATACTTAGCTAATAATATAATATGTTGTATTAACATATTATTATTGATGAGGGGTTAAATTTAGTCACATAGTTTATCACAAATTTTTTGAGATTCATAGTTCATCAATAATAATCCTTTAAGAAAAATACAAAATAATGACGCAGTTACTCACATATACACTAAGAAAAATATTTAAGGTGCTTAGCTGATTAACTTAATTATCAATTTATCCATTTTATAAATAATATTTAATATTTTTTTATTTTATCTTTAAAAATATCAAGTATTATGTATACCAACATATAAAAATAATTTATATAAAAAAGAGAGTCAAGCAAAACCATAAGTATTTATTGAAGACAACATGTTAAATTTTTTTACTAAATTACACATGAATCTAGAAAATTGAAATGAAATGACTATCATTAATGAACTGAGAGAATATAAGAGTAATAATTCTATTACTATACGTTGTATTACTTGCTCATGACTTGTGCACTACACCATTATCAATGAATAATTCTCTTAAGAAGCATTTTAGTCTGAGCCCACAATAGATATTAAATGATTGAAAAATGAAATGGAAAGATAGGATTGCTCAATTGGACGGTTTAAATTAAAAAATTACATGACTGGTTAGAACTTTCTAATTATATAACGTTGTGAGATGATAAATAAAAATTTTACTATTGTTATAAATATTAAATTTAGGGTTAATTATGTTTTTAGTCCCTGTAAAATTAGAAAGTTTGATTTTAGTCCCTGCATAAAAGTTATAGTCCCTGAAAAATTGTAAAATTAGGTTTTAGTCCCTGGGGTGGGGTGAGGGTTGACTGGGCTGACGTGGCGCTGATGCGGTGCGCCACGTGGGATGCCACGTGGCATAACCCAAAACCCAACC
>QANU01110956.1:941821-988284 GCA_003254905.1 Nissolia schottii
TTTTTTTTTTTGTGAAGAGAAAGACAAAAAACACCTCTTCTAAAGTAAATGTATATTAGTAAGTAATGATAATAATGGATTAGTTAAAATGATTCAATATTTGGTGTTTTAAGAAAGAATTCGAGTTTAGAAAGTATTATCATTGTTATATGTCTCCGCTATTAACTAAATTTCAGTAAACTTTAACTATTTGTTATTTATATTAAAGCATAGTTTTATAATAGAAAAGTAATAAAATATCCATCATCAAATCAATTTAAAAGTGATTCACTACCTAGTTTAAAACCTTTGTTGGTTGATAAACCTAGTTTATAATATCAAGATTTTTTTGATTAATTTATAATATAAAGATGAATACATTTTACTTACTATTTTTTTTTAATTATTTAAACTATCAATATTTAAAATGTACTCTAGTATAACTAAAATATGATTACCATGCATTGATAGCAGAAAATCTTTTTATATTGTTATTTAGTTAAATTTTAATACATCAATAAAAATAAATAATTTTTTAATTAATTATTTAAAAAGTTAGTACACAACCATTAAAGTCATTTAGTGAATATATCTTAACAAGCTTGAATTCAATTTTTTTTATATTTTTATCTCTTAAGGTATTGATTAAGTATCTATTACTAAAAATAATGACTAATCTTTTTAAGACGAAATAGTTAATCACAAATTTTAAGACGAAATGACTCCTACAAAGGACTTACCTATTTTCTGTACACTAGGCAAAGTACAAAAACATTAGGAACAGGGAAGTAGGGAAGCAAGGCAAAGTAGAGCAGCTAAGATAAATAGTTAATCCTCTCCCTTTGCCAAAATCCTTCCCCATTTGACAAAGGTTTGTGCCTCTCTTCCTCGTTTGGTTCTTCCCCAAAAAAAACCCTTCTTGTTTTACTTGTATTTAATAATTACTATCATTTATTGCTTATGTCTTTCCCTTTTACCATTAATTATTCATTCTGATTTTCTCTGCAGCTCAAAATCCCTTACCTACCAGCACCATTTTATTATTCATCCCTGATTTATTTTTTAATTTGTGTGAGAACAGAACGCTAGTTTTTAGAGTGAGAGATTTGAATTTTCCAGATCGGAGGAAATGGCGAACATAGATATCGAAGGGATCTTGAAGCAGTTACCGTCGAACGACGGCAACGGCCGCCTCGCGAAGACGAAGATCGTGTGCACCCTGGGACCCGCATCTCGATCGGTGGAGATGATCGAGAAGCTTCTGAAGGCGGGCATGAACGTTGCGCGGTTCAATTTCTCCCATGGGACCCACGAGTACCACCAGGAGACCCTCGACAACCTCAGGGCCGCCATGCACAACACCGGGATCTTGTGTGCCGTCATGCTTGATACTAAGGTCACTTTCTATTTTTTAATTCTTCTTTCTTTTTTGTTTTAGCGCTGTTTTCGAATTTATTTGGTTGTGCTTTATTGATGTTAGTTTGTATGTGTGTTGTTTAATATGTTAGTCTAATTTTCGTTTGGGTATACTTCTTGTTGATGTTTAGCTTGTATGTTTGTTGTTGATATTTTTGTCTATTATTCGTTTGGTGTGAATATTTGTTAATGTTGGCTTCTATGTGTTTTGTTAATATATTAGTCTATTTCGTTTGGTTATGCTTGTTAATGTTTAGCTTCTATTGTGTTGTTAATGTATTTTTCTCTTTTACTTATTTATTTATTTATTTTTTGGATGCTTGTTTGGTTGATCTGATAAGGATGCTGCCTCATGACCTGACAGTTGTGAGTTCAAATCCTGGAAATAGCCTATCCCCTTGCTGGGGTAAGGCTGCACACATCTTCCCTCCCCAGACCCTACTAGGTGAGAGCCTCAGCCCTCATGCATTGGGCCGCCCTTGATTGGTTGATTTGGTGAACTGATTCACTAACTGTGTTATGTTTGTGAGGGGTTTTTCAAGGCTTGATTAATTTGAGTAAGAAAGAAATACAGCTATGGGTGTCTTTGGTTTATATAGTTTTGCAAATCATGGTTTCTTCTATGGGAAAAGCAATAAATCAACTTTTATTTTTTCACATGCTGAAAATCATGTTGAAACGTAGCTCGAAGAGATTTTGCCAAACATGAAAATTGAAGCTCAGTTTGCTCCCTTCAAACCATGATTTGGGGGGTGTGGAAACTAAAATCCTAACATGCTATGTGTCCATGTCTGCGATGCCTCAGTTGATGAAGTACATTCTCATGAAATTAGAGTCATAGTTTAGACAATTGTGTTTATGCATAACTTACTTTATTGACAACAGGATTAAGTGAAATGAGAAGTGGGTTATGCATAAAAGTGGTAACTTTTTTATTCTATTTGTCTAGATTGCATTCTCCCTTGTATCTGGTTTCTATGTTTAGTCTAGTGTTGTCACAGCTTTAATGCTAATGTTTTTCAGTTAATTAATATCTGTTGTTGCTGTAGGATGGTCTTGTCCCCTTCATTGCACTATTCTGTTTCTCCTATAGCGATAAATTTCTTTCTTGATCAATAAAATATTAACTGTTCTATATACCCCTTCTTTTTGCTGTATTTTTGTAGGGCCCTGAAATTCGGACTGGTTTTCTGAAAGATGGGAAACCTATTCAACTTAAAGAAGGGCAAGAAATCACCATAACTACTGATTATGATATCAAGGGGGATCCAGAGATGATATCAATGAGTTACAAGAAACTGGCTGTCCATTTGAAGCCTGGAAACACCATACTGTGTTCCGATGGAACAATCTCCCTCACTGTCTTATCCTGTGATCCAGGTGCCGGTACTGTGAGATGTCGTTGTGAGAACACTTCAATGTTGGGTGAGAGGAAAAATGTTAATCTTCCTGGTGTTGTGGTGGATCTTCCCACTCTTACTGAGAAGGATAAGGAAGATATTCTTCAATGGGGTGTCCCTAACAAGATTGACATGATTGCTCTTTCATTTGTTCGTAAGGGTTCCGATCTTGTTAATGTCCGGAAGGTTCTGGGGTCACATGCAAAGCATATTATGTTGATGTCAAAGGTATTCTGCTGTGTTTGTTCTTATGTGCCTTCCATAATATTAACCACATTCATCCCCTCAAAAAGTCATAATAAAGACTATAGGTCTTATTTTTACATGTGGTCTATTTTTCATTTGTACTATGTGGTTTCTTCGGGAGGGGCTGATTGCTTTCCTTCACTTTTATGGTTTGTTGTGCATTTTTTGAAGTGTTATATTGGTTTAGTGTGTGGGAACCCCATGCTTTAACCCCCCCCCCCCACATAAAGCCACAACATCCAGCATAGGGATAGAGGGATGGAATTCTTTGCCCTTGCCTAGTTTAATATCGTCTAGAAATCTTTGAGTTGGATGCATCTGTCGTTCATTTGTTTTTTTTTTTTTAAAAGAAAAGTTGCATGCTTGTTTATACTTTGCATGATATAAAGGATTTTTTGTGGGTTTGTTTTCTTCCACATGTTAACCAGCTCTTCTTTTAATTCAGAAATCCTGACTTAATGATTTTATGAATTTAAAAGGTTGAGAATCAGGAGGGAGTCTTGAACTTTGACGAGATCTTGCGTGAGACTGATGCATTCATGGTTGCTCGTGGTGATCTTGGAATGGAGATCCCAGTTGAAAAGATTTTCCTGGCACAGAAAATGATGATATACAAGTGCAACCATGTTGGAAAACCTGTCGTCACTGCCACCCAGATGCTCGAGTCAATGATCAAGTCTCCCCGGCCAACCCGTGCTGAAGCAACTGATGTTGCTAATGCAGTTCTTGATGGAACAGATTGTGTCATGCTTAGTGGTGAAAGTGCAGCTGGGGCTTATCCTGAACTTGCGGTGAAAATCATGGCCCGAATTTGTATCGAAGCAGAATCTTCCCTTGACTATGGTGCTATCTTCAAGGAGATGATAAGGTCTACCCCTTTACCTATGAGTCCATTGGAAAGTCTTGCATCATCTGCTGTCCGCACAGCAAACAAGGCCAGAGCAAAACTCATCGTCGTGCTGACACGCGGAGGGTCTACGGCCAAGTTAGTTGCTAAGTATAGGCCAGCAGTTCCAATCTTGTCTGTGGTGGTTCCAGTTTTGACCACCGACTCATTTGACTGGACCATCAGTGATGAGACACCTGCAAGGCACAGCTTAATATACAGGGGCTTGATTCCTATATTGGGTGAGGGATCTGCGAAAGCTACTGATGCAGAATCTACAGAAGTGATTCTGGAAGCTGCTCTTAAATCAGCAACAGAAAGGGGGCTTTGCAAGCCTGGTGATGCAGTTGTTGCCCTACATCGCATCGGAGCTGCCTCTGTGATAAAGATCTGCATAGTTAAGTGATTCTAAGATATGCAGGATGTGTCATTTTCCTGAGTGAGAGGGCACCAACCGATGCATTTTGGCTTTATTACTTATTAAAACTTTGTGTTGTTTGTACTTCATAAAACTGGAGGATTTTAGCTTATTAGCTTTAGATGAGCGGGTTTTGGTATTGTGTTGACATAGCGGAATGCTTTTAACTTTTGGTATGAAAATAATCAGCATTTGTACTTGCATTTTGAAATATGGTAGCTTTTGGCTCGAGGGAAAAATATGCAGCTACAAGAGGCATTACCTTCTTTTCTTTTTTATTATGGTGAAAAGAGTCAGTTGTTTACTGCAGTTTTGAATGTCTTTGAAATGGATATTGAAGTATGACTGTTTATGCGTTGTGTTATCACTGTTATGCTTGATTAGGCTATTTGTAGTCCTTATGAATAGTGTGATACTATGATTTCGATGTCAATCAGGCTTGAAAATAGGTCCTTAACTATGGCAAGGGAAGGAAGCATTGCTTATAAAGTTACTTTTATAAGTTAATAGAGTATTTTAAAAGTTTCATAAATAATAATATTTAATTAAATAAGAGTTATATTATTTTATTTTTACTCAGATACTTATTAGAATTTATTTATTTTTGGTTAATGAGTTATGATAATAGATTTGTAATATAGTTCAAATGTGGACGTGGCTCAAACTAATTTAGTTAAAAGTCCTGCTTCACGTACACTAAAAAATATACACCATACATACATCCTATACTTATATACATAAAGTTTGTGTATTAATGTTTGTAATATTTGGACACTTAATTAAGTATAATTGAGAATATCATCTATAAGTTTGTAATGTTTATGCACTCATGAAAATAAAGTTTGTGCATTATTAATGGTGTACGTGTAGCATTTTTGTTTAGTTAAATGTAGGATAAAATAAAGAATGATCATTTCATCATCATCCCAAGAGATAAATATTTGACACAGTGAGTGAGGAAAGAGGAAGAGATGGCAATGGCTTACGGATGTAGCTGCCGGTTACGGTGGCACTCTTCTCCCCCCAACACGCACCAAAACGCACACTCCAATTCTTCCCTTCTTCTTTCGAAACGCCCTCTGCTTCTCAACGTTTCTGCTTCTGCCTCCAATTTCAGTGATAAGGATAACTCCGCCTCTCAAACTCACAAGTCTTCTTCTACTTCCGCCACAAATGTCAAGGGCTCCGGAACAACCGCCAGGAGTCGGAGATTGCTCAGAATCCGGGAAGAGAAGATTCAACGCGAGCACGACCGCATTCACAACTACCCTGCTTGGGCCAAGGTCCTCGAAGACGCTTGCAAAGACGATACTGAGCTCCGATCTGTTCTTGGTGACAGTATCGGAAACCCTGAACTCATGAGGCAACGGGTATTCATCTATGTCCATTCCTTTCTCTCTTTGTTTTTATGTTCCTATGTTTCAACCATTTAATTTCACTTTTTGTGTTAGTTGGTTCTAATTCTAGGATTAGCATCATTCTCATGTCGTTATTATTAGTTATTATTAATACTAGTGGATGCTATTATTTTGATCGAAATCACCGGTATTTGAAGTCCACTGGACGAACACTAGTCTGGCTCGAGCGGACAGTGGGTGCTATTATAGCAACTTTTTTGAGGGACTCTTATGCTATCTAAGAAATAAGAGAGGATACTGACCCCTAACTCTATTGTTTTGGATTGGAATGCTATGATGTTAATGAATGAATGTGTTACATTGCATTATAGGTGGATGATAGAGTTCGGAAGAAGGGTAAGGACTTTCGCAAGTCTAAAACGGGATCCGTCCTTGCTTTCAAAGTCTCATTTAGAGAGTGAGTAAACAACATTACTTTCATCTATCATCATCCTTTCTTCATCGCTTTCTTTAATCTCTGTAAATGAATCATACACATACAAATGCAAAGAAAGACTATGGATTTTGTCTCTTTCTTTTTATAATTATTTCATTAATCTGAGTTTTTGGATTTTCAACGGCAACCATATGGATCCTTCTGCTATTCTATTTCTACTCCTTCAAGAGTATACTTTCTCTATACATTGGTTTTGGACTTTTGGTACCCTAACACAAAAAATCATTACTCTGGCATAAATGATGTCCAGTCATAAAATATTATTGTATTTTCATAATTTCAGCATGCTGTGTATTAAGCTATATTTGCAATTTTGCTTATTATGAGCCTTCGTTGGCACGTTATACCGGCATCGCTCTAATGGTGGTTTTCTCTTGCAGCTTCAATCCAGTTGATTCATACATTTGGTTTGAATTGTATGGATCACCATCTGATAAAGACCTTAATCTACTTGGTAGTGTAAGTGTTTCATTTATCATTATTAGCTTTTAAATTTGTAGTTACATTTCTTCTGATTCATGTAAAATATGCAGGCTATTCAATCATGGTATGTCATGGGTCGCCTTGGTGCCTATAATTCTTCCAATTTGCAGGTAAGGTCATGTGTTCACTTTTCCTTGGCATTTATTCATTTCATGATTATGGTGTGGGAATACTGCCTTTGTTATCTTTATTAGGAGAAAGTGAAATTGAGATGTCCTAACCAAAGTGGGTTTTGTGTTTATACACATGCATAAATATTTAGAGTTTGGTGAGATGACATTGAAGTACTAGAAATTCCAGTTGGAGTAATAGGATTCTTATAGTTTTAGTAATCTTTATGTTGGTAGTGTTATTGTTCTTCAGGACTTGTGCTAGTTGTACTACATACTATTAATATTTTACCTAAAAAATTTAGTTCAAATATGAGAGTATTAATTTAGTCTTTGATCACACATCATATCATAACATATTCTCTCACTGTTCTCTCATTCTAAATTATTTACATCAAGCTTCAACATGATTAGAGGCTAGGGAGTATGATCTGACTGCATTATGTGAATAGCCTTGTCATCTATTTCAAGTTTTGGACTTCTAGATGTTACCTATTAACAAAGAATTAAAGCATCTTCAATTGATGGCAGATGGCGAATTCATCAATGGAGTATAATCCTCTGTATGATGCAGACAAGGGTTCCAAAGTGATGCCGTCATCTTTCCACGATATTGGTGACATCGAGTTCCAGGATAACTGGGGACGTGTTTGGTATAAGCTCTAGAACTCTGTTCTTTCCTTTGCCCCTCTATTTTTAATGTGAAATATGTGATTTGATACAGATTTCAGTTGGTACAGTATATTCAACTTTAAACACATCTTAATTACAGGGTGGACATGGGCACCGCTGATTATTTTGCTATCGATGTGCTTCTCAACTGCCTAACTGTCTTAAGCTCAGAGTAAGTTTGAATTCCAAATCACATGCAATAGAAATAGGGAACAATATGTAAATTATATGTTCATTGGCACTTTGCCTTTGTTTGTTGTTATGCAACAAAATTGAGGAGCAATTATGATTGACATTTGTTATGCATATATCAGATACCTTGGTATCCAGCAGGTTGTTTTTGGCGGTCGCAAAATGGGTGATTGGGAAGAGGGGATGAAAAACCCTGAGTATGGTTACAAATACTTCAAAATCTGAACTGGGACAGGATGTAATTGGTTTCATTCCTTGCGCTGTACTTTTGATATGGTTCAACAACCGGACAGGAGAAGATTCAGTGACATTACATTGATAAAAACAATATCTTCCTAGGCTTTTGCACCATCCATTGGTAGTTTTTGGTCTAAATAGTTATGTTCAACTCCCCGAGGGTTCCCAGGCGTGATGGTCTTTTTGCCGAGAACTAGTCAAACCCAGATGTCCTGCTAAACCATGGTCTCTCTCTCCCTCTCTTTTTTTTTTGTTTTGTTTCTTTTTTAAAACTTTCAGATGACCCTTAGCATGAAATGTATTGTCACTAAACCATACATTCTTGTTTGGCAGTGTTCTCAATGGTTAGAAGAAGAAATTTAGATGTTACTGAATTAAATGCAAACATAGTCAAGACAAAACATTATGACATTATTTGATCTATGTAATTGATATCACGTAATGGGATAAGACTTAATTGTTGCTGTTGTATTAATATAAACTATCATCACCATTAATTTGGTTACATCAGGTAGTGTTTTCTTATGACTCATCTAATTACCAAGGAACGGAGAATCAAGTCATAAGATTACTTTACAGATATTTATACGAATTCAGTAAAACTCGCGAAATAATGTTTGCAGGTAAGGGAATTAATGAGTGCCAAAAATAAAAGGGATTATTGAATATAGAGTAAGCAACTCGTTAGGGGCCGAGATAAAAAAATAGTTCACTTATTTTGCCCTCTTACCGCATACTGCTAGTTTTTATGAGATTCTTCTATTGGGTTCTTTTATTATATATAATTTTTCTTTTTAAAACCTATGACATTGGATTTTTTATGCATTAGGAATCAAAATCAAATTACAGTTTACAACAGGATAGAAAAAGAGAGCTCCTTGCAAAAATAACCTAAATATGGGAGCTCTAACAATTCGTGATGGATGGTCCACGAAGGTACCATACCATTAGCATAGCTGCGACTTCATTTCTCATTTTTTTGGCTCATACATAATTCACCACAAGCATTTAAAATCATACAAGAATTTGCAACAAATAGGAACAACGGCACCACTCAAACTATGTGCAACAGCACTTAAAAGCACCATTACAAGAAGCCTACACTTTCAAATAAGATTAGATCACAACAATATCTTGGGCTACATATCAGGTCAGTTGTCAAACTCGGTGAGATCTTTACATCAGGAAGATGACAATGATAAGGTTATATGGTCAGAACTGTGCAACCATCAGCAGAGGGTGAAATGTGTCTCATACTCATAAGCTTTGACTTTTGTCGTAGAAGTAGAATTAGGAGCTATCGGTGCCTCCACTTAACATGATTGTGAACACCAATAAATGTTACGTACAGAGGACAGGGCTTCCCCATCATCAAAGACAATGAATGCATCAAACTATTCGGTGACTTGTGTAGAGGTTTAGATCTTTAAAATGCACAAACCCCTAAAAAGCACCCGCAAAACTTTTGAGCAGGAGAAAGAATTGAATCCACACGGAATCATGAAACTTCCTGAAGAGCCAGATTCAACTCGTGTGCAGATTTTGCTATTGTTCCTCCTTTTCTACAAGTGACAGGCCAATAAACAATAAGAACATTAGCAGAAGACATTCGAAATCATCCTAATACATTTAATGCAATAATCCATGTAATATTCTTTAATGTTTTTCAAGCTTTCAACATATTAGTGTCCTATCTCTTCCATTTCATACTTCAATTAAGAGGATTTTCAGCTAATAAATTAAAACTACGTGGTTTGGCTACAATATAAGGAAATAAAGAAATCCAAATAAATGAACTTGAATAAGTACCTTGTAAGAGAAGGTAGAAAATGTTTCACTTTTTCAAGCTCGATAAAGCACATGTTGCAACGTTCTAGCCTGACTCATTAACAAGCAAGAAAAATAAGTTGAGTCGATACCCAACATAGACCTATACAAGAAAACCAAGATGATGAATGGGCACCTTGTCTCTGCTTCGATATCAACACCAACTGACGGATTAGCTGATAGGGTTGAATAAATTACTGAACCAAAAATTCTGATCAGCTTCAATAGCATTTCCAAGGATATTCCTAGATGTCTACAGAAATATAAATATCAAAATGTCAATAACATGGAAAAAAAAATCTATCGAGTTCTAGTTTATAAATGTAAATAAAAACACATCAAATTTCCTCGTGTTCTTTAATAAGTAAAAATTTAAGACCTTAGTAGGCACATCTGTCCAACACGATGCATAAAAATTGACACCTCAAATCAGATGGCAGAAAAGACAGCGCCTACCTATCCATTTCACTTTGTAGAAGGTTAGTCAGAGGCGGCAACAGACCAGTGCATAAATCAAGTGTGACGATATCAATTTTCTCCATTATAACACTAACAACATCTGCGATCACCTGGAATAAATACCAATAAGATACAAGAGTCACGAGAGTTTCACAATTTGCTAAAGAATAATATTGGCATCACTATCATCAATGCCACAGAGAATGCATAAAATGATATTGAGAAATCAAGCAACTCAAAAGCTCACAGCATGATCATCCATCTTTGACATTGCATCAATGGCCTCCTTGACATCATGTCTTTGCCAATATCCGAAGACAACCTGCAATATGTTGCTTATAAAGTTCAGCAAATTCATGACTGGTGGTAATAGGTTTGATTCAGTTACCAAAATTCAATTTATTAGTCTTTCTTTCTTATAGAAAACAGTTTCAATCGAAGGATGTAGTTTCTGTATGAAAACCAGGTTCTCGCTGTGCTTGTTCAGAAAAACTCTCCTGGTCAGGCTGCGGATCCGTCAAATTGGTTCTAGGGAGAACTTCAATTCACCAAAAAAACTTGATTCAAAATTGTTTAGTTGGTTTCAGTGATATGGTATCTAGCTCTCTATGATTAGAGAGGTATAGTAGATTTGAGAGATAAATTTTTACCATTGCAGCTTTTATGAAAGTGCACCTATGTGGTGCTTGGCTAACAGCTATGTTACGAGCGGTTTCTACTTTTGATATGCTAAGTGATTAGCAAGAATTTCCGGGTAATTCTTTTTCCAGTGCACTACAGTTTGTGCTTTTAGTTCCTAGCACTTCTTCTCTCCTTCTCTACCAATTAATTTTCTCCATTTATTCATAAAGGGAAGAATCCAAAAAAGGAAGGGAAAAAAAAAAGTGAAGCACTTTTTGTTCATTGTGGTTACCGTCCTACAACCCTAATCTGTTGACATTTAATAACATGCAAAGATTCTTGCTTATAATATACGGGTACACAGGTAGCCGATGTAGAAGTCAGCAAATTCAAACGACTCAATGAAAACTCATCATAACCACAAGTTCAATTATCTACCTGTAACTTGGCTGAACGAGCCTGCATTGAATTGAGAAATTGATCATGTTGTTCCATCACATCAGCAATAGAATCTTCATCGCTAGCAGAAACTGTGGCCTTCTCAGTGGATATGGAATGTGCTCTCTGTTTACCATCAAGGGTGTAGGAAATTACATCCTCCAACGAAAACCAAAACAAAAAAATTCCACAAAAGACGAGCAAACAAATTTATCCTTCATACAATTGCATCAAAGATTAAATTGCTTCTAAAACCATGAAGTCACCAAGTTCAACATGTTTGTCTTGATTCAATCACATATTGCATACATTTTGCATGCTCCCCCAAATAATGTAAATTTTCTGCAAATTCTAGCATAGGAATAATTTTGATTATACCAATACTCTTAAAAGAAATCTTGTGTTTTTTTGCCAAGTTACATGTCTGTAAACATGTTATGATTCGTTGATCATCATATCTAACATATGTAAAGTTGAAAGGAAAGAAAATTATCATAGAAAACAATAAGAACTGTGTAAATACCCCATTGAAAGGAAGCACATGGGCAGGTGATATCCTTCTTTGAGAAATTCCTTGTCTAGGACCCTCATAATTAACAGATCGTTCTCTCTTTTCCAAATTGAGAAGTGAGCGTACTCTCCCTGTATATTTTAAAGAACATATGTTTAGAAACCATTTTTATTATTGATATAAGCCTCAACAATCTATACACACATACCTCCTTTTTGTACTTCAACAGAACATACATCTCTATTCAATTTCTGGCCCCGGGCTTCATCTGGCACAAGACAGAACTTGAACATTAGTAATGCTCATCCAACAGAACGCAGAACATTCATATTTTTACTAACAAAATGCTCATCAATCATTATAACAACCACAACAATGTGCAGTGGGCTTTCACGTCTTTTCAGGCTTCGGGGTTACATGGACATGGTAAATTTATGTTCAGTCTCATTTAATGCTTGTATTTAGTGTCTATGTAATTGCGCATATAGTATAGATTGAAAAAGTTATGTATAGAACACGAAAGAGAGGCCACAATCAAAACAACAAGTTGATGTGCATTTAGACACTCCTAGCAATTTCTAAGAAGCAAATCATTTTAGAAAGGTACAGCTCCCTGCAAAGTTAACACTTTGTCTACACATTAGACATCTATGCTTGATAAAATTATTAACAGTATCTTTAGTCTTTAGATGTTAGAATGACTATGAGAAAACAAATCATTGTTTCTCACAGGATCTTATGTGAGACGATTTAAAATATATAAAAAGAAAGGATTATAGAACACTGTCAAACTCTACCCTTGCAATGCGGAGCTTCTCTTCGTAGCACAGAACTAAGTTGTATGGCACAGACATAACAAGCAACCTAACCTAAGTTTATCAATAATTGAATAACAGGCAAACTTGTAAATGGAGCATTTTGTACAAACTCAGCTCTGTCAATTCATTAAATGTCTGCTAATTCCAACACATGTATCATAGTTCAAGTCTTTTCTCAGAAGTAGGAATACCTTGACTTGTGTTTACAGCAACAGGGAAATTGTTTTTATCTTCAATACCACTTAATTCACTACCCTTAGAAGCTGCAGATTCCGTCACAGGAGAGAGAGGTAACTTATCCACGTCATCTCTGTTGTTTGGAAATCTACGTATATCTGCTGCCTTTGACTGCAAAGAGAATGGCATGGTTCTTTCGACAATACTAACTTCTTTTCTAGAATCAACTGCAGGCTCTGATCTCATACTAGTTCTTGGGACAATTACAGGTATAATATCTGATTTATTGATAAGTGGTACATTGGAAGCTGTATGTGTTTTTGAAGAACTCCTTCTCTGAGCTGTAGTATTAAGCACTGCTGTTGAACCACCAGATACTGTTCTGGGACCAGAGTTCAAATTGATCTTTTGTGGAGTACTTGGTGCACTTCCTGTGGCTTCATGCAACCCAGAAATTAAGTAATGAGAAAGTATAAATATTAATGGGCTAAGGATTCAAACAGATCCAAACAAAAGAGAGGGTTAAACAAATAATTTGATGAAAACAAAAGCAGACAGGGAGAGAGAGAGAGCATACATACATGCCGAACATTTTCCCTCCTTCAGGGGCTCTGAATCTTGAGAGAGTGACAGCCTTCCAAGAGATTTAGTTTCCTTCAGTAACGGATCCGAATTTTGTGAAACTGATACCCTAGCCTTAGCTGTGATCTCATTCTGTACAGCCATATTTCCACTTGAAGATTTAGTTTCTGAACTCCCGTTTAGTTGGTTCACTTTATTAAGTGCATATGGTTCTATACGCTGGATAAGAGGTCAGAAATGCAAAAAGGTCCATTAGCATAAAATAGTATCAAATACAACCATTACTAGAAGCGACAAACTTTTCTGTGAAAAGATTAAATCATATACCGAGATGTCAACGACCCAAACTCCAACACAACTTTGATTGTATGAGCATCCAAGAAGTTTTCCTTCATGAACATTAAGATCAGACAATCTAGACCAACCCACTTCTACCATATCATGGCATCTTATAGGCTCCCAAGAGAAAACCTACACAGAAGCAAGTGGAACATCATTAACTTGATAAGTGATCCCCTCAAATAAATCAACTAAAAATGGAGCTTACCTTTAAACTCTCATGTAAACCACAAAGCAGGGTCCTACCATCCGGACTAAAAGTAAGAGAACGAACTCCAGTTGTCTACAGTACAAAGAACACAAAATACTTAAAAAAATCTTTTCCAAAGAAGTAAAATAAAATTAACAACTTTTATAATAATTGATTCTAAACTCCAACATCAATGAGAAAAGAGCAAAATTGTCATAAAAAAGAGTACCTCGGGACCAGCTGAACCAATAAGCTCAAAGGTTTCAAGGTCCCAAAATTTAACTGTCCTATCTGCAGAGCCTGAGCAAAGAAAGAAACAAATAAAATAAAAATTGCATCAGTTAAAGGATCCAAACAAAACAAGAATCCAGCATTGTATATGATGTAATCACCATTAAAACAAATTACATTTCTGCACAAGTGCTTCTCAAAGTGTGTAGTCAAATGCAATTTAGCCTATTATAAACTGCATGTATGATAGAAGAGCTTGTTTAACAAGTTCTTCTAAGCTGTTTATCCAGAGGGGCACAATACTTCCATACCACAACAGCTAGTGAAACACACTTTAAAGCAAGAGAAATAGAACACTGAACACGTAATTATTAAGGTGCTACTTTCATGAGTTCATTAAAAAAGTAAGACTAACCTGTTGCTAGTAGAAACTCACTGGGATGAAAGTCTATACACTGGATCTGGCCCTCATGACACTTAAAATCATGCAAGAGTTTTCCCGCAGTCAAATCCCACAACTGCAAATGTATTAAAAAGATCAATACTTCTCTTATAAACAGTAAAGTGCAGTACAACTGTGCCAAGCCTATGTACGTTAGTAACAGTTCAATGCAATACTAAGAAGATAAAATGTTTTGCAAATTATTCACCAAGTCAATGCCTGATGAGTAAAGAACGTTAGAGGCTTTCAAGAAGCCACATACTGAAGTTAGTTAAGATTATATAACTCAATCCAAAATATTGTGGTAGAGGGAGGGCTCATTTCTTTTTTGGTTTATTAGAAGAAAAAGATTTGATTGGATAGGCGAAAGAGAGGGAAAAACTACAATAAAAAAGCAAGCATTCCGCTCCAAAATTTTAGCCTCCCTTTCCTCACCAAACCATTTACACAGAACAGTGAGGGACAACGCCCATGCTCCCCATAAACGACAAAAACAAGAAAAATGATTAAATGTTTCTGATCTGATTATTCACATAATGCAATTGTGATGCCTTTAAATCTGCAAACTCAATTATGGTAATCTTGTTAAGTACCATATTTATCTAAATTAAAGACTTGACATTAGAAGGAGCTTTGGAACTCCAAATCGTCATATCAAGAATGACTCTTCAAATATTACAACAGGAGGATAGAAACTGAAAGGAGTATTCAAGTTTTTTTTTCTCCTTTAAAAAAAAACTTGCCAGAAGAATGGAAATTTCAACCTTTCCTAACTAAATTAGCATAAAACAATAATTGAAAGTCCCAAGATATGGTAACATATAGGGTCGTTACCCAGCATTGAACACATCTTCCTAACCGTGAACTCCCAATCCAAGTGCATAAATTCACACCAATGTACAACAATAACAACAACCAAGCCTTTTTGTCAACTAGGTTGGCTCAGTATGGATCAAATGCCTCCATAGTACCCTGTCGTAAACTATGTCTATAGGCAGATCATTTGAACCTAAGTCCTTCTCAATGGTTTCATTTGCAGTTTTTCTTAGCTTCCCCCAACCTCTATATGGGGCAACCCTTCATCTTATCTATTCTCCTTGTTGAGGCTTCTACACATCTTTTCCACACATGAACAAACCACCTAAGGCGAGATTCTGGCATCTTTTTCACAATAGGTGCCACCACCAGTTCCTAATGCCTTCATTCCTAATGATATCTTATCTAATGTGTTCACTCATCCAACAGAAAATAGATCCATACAAATATTTGCTGTGTTGCATGTGCACATTATGCAAGCACAAATGGAGAACATCAAAGTGATTTGTTTATGGATATAAGAACTTCGTTAAAACTTAAAAAGTAAAAGAAGTACAGGAAAGAAGGAGGATAAGGCACCCTTAAATAGTACACAAACAAAACTAAAGCAAGGCAGAACAAGCACTAATAGTCTAATACAAATTAGCTTTCCAATTCCTCTCCAAGTCTGACTAAGAAAAACCCTAAACAGAACATAACAACAGCAGAGGCAAAAGCAATTCTAGTCCAAAGCAGGTGTAGCAGCAACAATTTTCTGTAGGACTTCTAACCATTCCTCTCCAACCAAAAACAGCAAAACACTTTGCCCTCCTTGTTCCTGCCATAGCCTCTGAACTTGAAAAGAAGTAAAGAACAAAATGCCCCAAGCTCCATGAGCATATATCATAGAGAAGTTTAAATTCTTTATTTTAATGGATCATAACAACCTTGGTATGGAATGTGACTCTATCAATACAACGAAAAAGGAAAGCAACTCTAACCTTCACAGTATGATCCTCTCCACCTGAAACTACCCAGCGTCCGTCTGGGGTAAACCTAATTGCATTTACCCCTCGAGTGTGGCCCTTGTAAGTATGGATGCAACCCTTCTTTCTGATATCCCATATCTTAAGATTAGTGTCTAGAGAACCGGATGCAAAGAACTCTCCAAATGGATGGAAGTCCACTGATGTACAGTTGGACCTATGACCAGTGAGAGTACGAACAACTGCCAATGATTCAAGCCAAGCTATCATCTATCGTTGTGTAAAAAAAATTTAACATAAACATAACAGATATGTGTCATGAGACTAATCAGATAACTTTTCACAAGTGTTTTAAAGATCATTAAAGGAAATGGGCAAACAACAGCATACTTTTCGCCTCCTCCAAGTCCCAAAGTTTTATAGTACCGCTCGCAGCTCCAGCAGCTACCAACACTTCAGAGGAATCAAAGCTTACAGAATCTATCCCACTCGAATGGCCGGACAGACTCTACAAAAAGGAGAAAAAAACAGCTCTCACTAAAAAAAAAATAGAAGAAAAAAAAAACAGCCCTTCCTTTTCTATAAAATACAGAAGAAATACAGTATCAACCCAAAAGAAAAATTAAAAATGGTAGGTAGGAGAGAGAAGAGAACGAACCAGTATAGCATTAGGTTTACCAATAGCCCAAAGATTGACCTTGTGATCTTCGCCGCCAGTGACAAGAACCCTAGACGACTTCCTCCCAATCTTAAGGCAATTCACAGCGGAAGCATGCGCCACAAATTCCTCTGCACATAACTCGTCAAGGACCAACCCAAAAACAAAACCTAAAAAAACACAAAACAAAACGAAAGTAGCTAGCCACTGCTACATAGAGAGATCTCCCTACATTCCACACAAAACAAACCAAAGCGAAAAATCGAAAAGGAACACAGATCAAACAAGCACATTGAAGGATACGCAGCTTGTAGGCGCGTTTGGTAGTCATCAGCACCAAGCAAAAACCAAAAATCACGCACAAAAATCGAAAACCCTAGCAAATTCTCTCCACTCGACACATTCGAGAGAGAGAACCACAGATCCAGTATCAGCAGTCTTCTCCTCGAAGATTCCAGATCTTCACCACCGACGAAAACACAAAAATAATGCGCGAGTGACTGATTGATATTTCAAAAAAAATCTTCAACAACTCAGATCAGAACGAGGCAGTAACAGAAACAGCGAAACAAAGCACCAGAGAAGAACCACGAGAGAATCGTTGCTTCGGAGTTCAGAAAGATAGCGAACACGTAACTCGAGGCATAGTAACTTGCAGGAGCAGAGTGTGTTGCATAAGCATGGAAAATGAACAATTAGGTGGCGAGAAAGTAAAGCATGAAAACAGTGACGAAACGGTGCGTTTTTGAAGGCTAACAATGGAGGAGGAGGAGCATTTTGGTTGAAGGGATCTGTGAGTGTAGCTTTCACGATCTGTGCGTGACACTGTAATGATAATGGGGTGTGTGTGTTTAATGCTTGTGTTTCAAATTAACCTGAGAGCGGTGGGAAGGGGAGGGTCAAAATGTTAAATTCAGATAAATATTGAGGTAGTTCAGTAAATACGTGAAAGCTACCTTCCACGTTTTATTTTTCTTCTTTTATTTATTTTTGTCACCTTTTTGTTCTGCTGCTTCTGTTCCCTCCCTTCGTAAATCAAAAAAAATTGAAAAGGCCACCTTAACTCGTTGTTAGCTTCTTGTGGACTCTCTTCTTCCACCTTTCTCAACTTTCTTTTTTTCCTTCTTATTCTTTAATCATTTATTTTGGGGGGTCACAATCATTAGAATGAATAAAGGTGGTCTTTTCTATTGTTAATTAATTGGTTGATAGTTTATAAACCACGATCAAATGGTCAATGGATCTTGCTCTGTATGGAATGTAGTAGATAGAAGTTATAGCTTGCAACATCATGCAAACTAACCAGTCTCTTCGCTTGTTCAAAGCTCGAAACTGACAATTTGTGATATTGCAGGTATGTCGCAGCACTCTCAAACTTTCTAACTCATTTTGCCTAATAAATCTTAGTATCTCATAACTCTCATAAACTTTTTAATTTATATTTTTAACAAATTAAATCTTTCACCTGACCTTAATACGTGTGGAATAAAATGGACTCTACCTATTATGTATGTTACCTTCATGATTTATCCTACAATCATTACACATCATAAATGACTATTCCTTACTCATTCGGTAATAAAACATTTTTATTACATTGGTTATATAGATATTAGATACTCTCTTTACACAAAGTTGAAAAGACATAATAATCATATTACACTAGACACATCATTACTCTCTATCTCTGATCTAGACAATAACAAAAATATTGATAAATTGAGGCGTTAAAATTTCTTGTTGTACTTCAAATTTAAAATTTTAGTAATTACATAAATTTCGCTCTAAGAGTATATCATTTTCGTGTAAAATGTTTTTTTTCTATTTCGTAAAAACCGTTGACATAACTTTATGAATTTAATTTGAATCTACTAATAATGTAAATGAATTTTACATTGTCATTCAATTATATACTAACACATTAGCAAAAAATAGTTAATTATTACAGGCATTACTTAAAAAGGTCATCAAAATAAAATAAATTTGTTGAATGACTTTATAACAAAAAATTACACTGTCAATCTATCAAAATTAAACTCTAACTTTATTATATATAATATTTTTATTGTTAATCAAGAAGGTGTGGAGAAAAATATATTAAGGTTCTAGCTTATGACAAATATGTATGTTTAAGTTATAACTAGGTCATATAAATTTTGGCATTTAACAATAAATCCTCAAAGAATACTTATTAAAAAATTTAAAGAATAAAAGTAGTACTTATTTTTAATACATTTATGTTACGTTTAGTTGTTGAGACATGATAGAATTACATAGACACGAGATAGCGACATAAAAATAAGATGACAAGTTAATCTTGTATTTTGTTTGGTGATAGTGTATAATACACATTTATTTGTATTTATATCTAGTTTTGTTTAATAGAAACTAAACAGAAAAATACACTTCAAATGACTTAAAATACTCTTACTGCATTAATTTAATAAAGAAAATAAGAAAAACACGATATCCTAATCTAAAAGGTGTGTCTCTTTATTTTATCTTTGTGTTTCAACAAAATAGAGGTATAAAAAATACATTAATTTTTTATCTTGAGACACAAATTTTATACATGTCTCAATAACTAAATAAAATTGTATCTTTCTGTATCTTTGTATTCTTGTTTTAACAATCAGATTGTGTGGCTCGTGGAGGCTAGTTTTTGTTTTTTTTTCCTTTTGGGCTTTAGCCCCTTTGTCTACCAAAACAATCAAATATAACCTTAATGCTTTAAAAACTTGTATTACTTTCCATAAAATATTTTCATTTTAAACTACTTAGTAAATGTCTATAAGTTCAAATCAAAAAGATTTATTATTTACATTACTCCATAACTTACCAACACGTGACTATTAGTACAAATCCAATTTAATGTGGTTTGAGTAATATCTAGGTTTGTTCAATTTTTTTAAAAGGTTAATAATATAGGGAAATTATTTTTGCACACCTAGACTATTGCAAACTCAAGCTCCTTAATTGTCTTACTATAACCACTCATGCGCCTCAAAGATAACAATCTCCACATATTCTCTCTCAATTTGGCTCTGGAGGTTTTGTTTCTTTGTTTTCACTAATCACGGTGGTTGTGTTTAAGCATATAAAACATACAGACATAACCATGATAGATAACGAGACATAACCTTTTATTATACTCACACACAACCCTTTGGTGAACACAGACACAACCTTACCAAAGTAAATAAGCTAACATTTTTGTTGTTAAAGACACAACCATTTTAAATAAACAGACACAACCTTTTATTATACTTAGACGCAACATTTTTGGAACTCAAATCTAATCGTTCTTTATATAAATATATATAAACCTTTTAGTGAAAATAGACACAACTTTATCAAAGTAAAAAACCTAACATTTTTGTTATTTAAGATACAACCAGTTTAAATAAATAGACACAACTTTTTCGTGAACTCTAACCTTATTAAACAATATGACTTAACAATTATATATATACACAACAGAAAAAAGTATTTGATGGATGATAGGTGGATTTTATAACCTATTTTATTATTCTATAATTGAACATTGCATACTAAAAATGTGTGGTTTTAATGCTTAATTAATATGTTTTGCACATTATCCTTTTTTGTGAGAAATTGAGAAAAATGCAATTTTAAGCATTATTTTATCTTACAATTTAATATGTAGATTTCTTTTGTTCTTTTTTGTTTTCTATTTTAATTATAGAAAATAAATTGTTAAGAGGATCAATGAAGATTTGAAGGAGATTTGATAAGATATAAATTTTGAAGAAGATATTTGAAGAGAAGATTTGGATCAATAAATGCAAGATTAAATTCAAATTCAAAAAAATTTGTTCAAAGATTTGCTGATGATTTTTGAATGCTGACTTTGCCACAAATTTTGCGCCAGGATGTAGATTGAATCTCGATTTGACCTCAAATACAAAGTTTTAGATCTATCTCTTAGCTTTAATTGGAGATTTGAATCACCTCAATCCGATATCTGTAGCCGAAGTTATCGCGATTTTATTAACTGATGTGCTGAAAGTGCGGGATTTACTCCCACTTTGTGCCAATCCTCTACAAATAGATATCCTCTCTCAACAACTTGGACAGAACTTCATACTTAGTCTCCACTTTTATTTTTTGCGCTTTTCCCTTTTATTTTATGCACTTTAGGTTTATGTTAGTAGTGCTTAATTATTACTTTTTCAAGGATTGTTAGAGCGCTCGTATTGACAACGCAAGCTCCCAACTATTTTCGAATTTCTTTCGTTCTTTTATTCAGGTTTTGTTATTTCAATTCTTCATTATTTTATACTATCTTCTTATTTTTATTTATTAGCCTTTATCCTCCATCCATGGAGGAGGAGTTTCTTAACATCATGTATGCGGTAACTCTAGATTAAGATTAATTCGAGGTCTTGTGCTTAATGTTTATTCGTGATTTGTTCCACCCATAATTAGTAATATAGTGTAGTAATTCATGTTGTTGGTTAGGGTTAATTCTAGGTTGATAGATCTTGACGATTGTAGGATTTATTAATTTAGGATTTGAAAACTTTTTGGGGACTAATTAGATTTAATTAGGTTGTGCAATTGGGACATAATTTATATGGATTTTAAATGCTGAAATCTTAGTTTTAATTCCTATATTAATAAATGCTTAGGGGATTGACGATCGTAGTCTGTTAAGTGAATTGCGTATTAGTTAGAGATTTCAACTAATAAACAACATCCCCTCTTATGAATAATTAATTAGGAATCAATGACAATTAATCCTTAATCTAGAGAAGTCATATGCAGGATATTATTTTTTTATCATTGTTGACTTACTTTCGTTTTGCTTTCTTTTTATTTATATTCATCAATCCAAACCCTCATTTTTAATTGTAATTATAATTGGCTTGGAAATTGCTTCCTTAGAGATGACCTAAGTTAGTCCCTGTACTACGTTCTTGGGGTTTTCTTAGTTTATAAATTATTATTTGATCATACACTAAAATTAACAACGTTTTGGTATGTGTCAATGGACTTTGAACATAAAGATGGATAAAACAAAAGATAAAGAGAGGAAGAGATGAAGAGATGAAGAAATAATTAGGTTGCAAAAGCTCTTGAATGAGAAAAGTCGTGAGAGAGAGCGCGAAATGTGAAAGGTGAGAGAGATTGTTCCGTTGTATCGAAGATTCCGTGAGTGGTTATTGCCCCAAATGTGCATTAGGTATGCAATAACCTGATGTGCAATAGTCACGGCTCTATAATATAATTTGGTTGTTAGAGCTTTCATACTGAAATTCATTTTTTTGACAATACAAATATTAAAATATTCTTTAAATTTGTTAAAGCATTAATTTAGTTATTATAAATTATAAGTATTTAATTAGAAATATTTTTGGGATAATAAATTAATGATATTTCTATTTTTGTTGTCGATATCTTTCTATCTTCTTTTCTTCCCAATAGACCATTCTATCTTTCAAGTTGATGTGGATTGATTTTATTAATTTTGCGTTCTTAAGATAAGATCAAACCGGTCCAGTTGCACAAACTGGGTTAATCAAGAATTGATTTGCGATTTTTTTTTAGTAATGTATTGATTTGCTAGCTGGTCTAATGAATCCAAAATAAATAAATTTTCAGAATAAGTATGGAATCAGATAAACCGATGTTGCCAAACCGTGTTCGAAGGTTTTGCTTTTGGTAGGGTACAAAAGTTAAATTGATGATAAGTTTTTACCTTAGTGCATAGTCTCCACATAGACATGTGATTCGCGAAATATTTTTTTATTTTTGATAAAATTGTTTTTAATAATGTTATTTTTAGAAAAAACTTTTTCAGTAATATGTTTTAAAGGCGTTTGATTACAATTAAACTCTTATCAATAGTCTTGAAATTACAATTATATTTTTTAAAAAAATACCCATAACAAAATTATGTATGTAAGCAGTGGTCCGATATCGGCGGTTGGTGGTTCACTTGTGGTCTAACGTTGTCTGAAGGTGGTCCGGTGCTATCTAACGGTGGTTTGTCACCGTCAGACAATAGTCTGTTGTCGTGCGACGATGATCCAGCATCAACCAACAATGATTCATCATTGGTCATCAGTGGTCCATCACCAACTCTTAGTGGTTTGTCGCCAATAGTTGATGGTCCGTCACCAGCCAACAGTGGTCCATCCTCGGTCGACGATGGTTGATTGACGAGTAGTGTCAGACGAGGGTGTACAAAGTTTGGGGGCAATTTGATCATTTCATTTTTCAAAACATTCAAATTCCATGGGAATGAAAACGAGGCAAATTTTATTATCAGGAATGCAAATTGCCCGATAATGTTTTTTAAAATCTTGAATTAAACATAAAAATATTGTATTCCCAATACCACGTGAGAAAGTTTAGCGAACCACACACCCCTTAACACTTATATATGTATTTTATATTATAGGCTAATTAGACCAGCCTCACATGGGGTTAATTTATTGATATATTACACTTTTTCCTTCTAAATTTAAGAATATCTCTCACCTCCCTTAAATAATCAAAATACCATACGATAACTTCTCTTGCATGTAATTTGCACATGACTTACACATATAAAATAAGTTTTATGTGCTCATTTGTTTATTCAATTATCAATTTCTGTCACCCCTATCTTGATACCCAAATTATTCCTTCTCTCTCAACCTTTCACTGCCTTGCCTATTCCTCCCTGCCCTCACCTCACCCTCCACCCCAACGACCACTTTTCTTCATCTTAACCTCACCACCAACCTAACCCCAAGCGTCTATGCAAGGGCTCCAACCATAACTCAAAGCCAATGTGCTTAAATGATGACTTGAATCTATGGATGTTTGAAGCCAAAATCTCTCCCCAATCTTAATTTCTTAGTACTGATTATAGAGCCTTGATGTAAGGGTTAGCTCCGAAGGGAAGACAAGATGGCGCTAGTGGTCGAACGAATTGGTGCTTGACGGTGGTGCGGTTTTCGACCAACTAGTTAAGGCAATGCAAGGGGTCTTCATGGTGGTGGCTTGAGAGTGACCATCACAATGATAATCAATCTTTGGCTAGCGGTTGGGGTGCAAGTCTTTCCCCTTCTTTTACTCTCTCCCTTTACTTGATTTGTAAAATCCAAACCATTTTAGCCACTAGTGTTTTCTTTGGCTGGGTGTTGTTGGTAATTAAGGAGATCTATTTGGTGTTGAGGATGATGAAGTCAAAGATAGTGGGTGGTAGAGTGGTAATGGTGAGCAGTGAAGTGGCAATGATAGTCTTTGGTGAGTGGTAGAGTGATAATGGTGACTATTGGTGGGCAATGGAGTGGTTGTGGTGGCGATTGTTGTTACTATGGATTGATGAGCTAGAGTTTTGTTGTGGGTAGAAGAGGATGAAATGTGTATTAGGGTTTTAATTTTTAACATGTAATTTTAAAATGAGATTAAAATGTACTTTTGAAATAGTGGGAACAATACTCATCCAATTTTGTTTATAGTAGTGCTACACGTACACCCTAAAACCATACACCATACATACATCCATATTACAATACAGTGGCCCCTCAATGTAACTGCCCCATCCACTCTCTCTACCACTCTCATCAAAACGCGTGTGAAACCACGCTTCTTGCTTACTCGCAGAATATGATATCATATCACAATCTTCTGTTTTCTCTATTCTCTCTCGTCGCTCGCATCTCTCATCACTCTCAACCTTCGTTCTTTTTTCACTCTCGTCACTGTCATCTCTCGTCTCTCTCTTCACTCTCGTACCCATATAAAAGATTGTGCACTCAAATCACATATATCAGATTTTGCAAAATACTTAACTGTAGGTTAAGTTTTATGCAAATCTGTAAAGTTTTGTGCATGTTTGTGAAGTCTTGTGCATGCGAACTAATTTTTATAAAGTTTGTCCACTAAAAATGTATAAAGATTGTGAACTTATTTATGTTTGAGCAAAATCACAGTGTTGTAAACAAGTACGTAATGTTTGTGCGTAAGGTCATATAATGTTTGTGCACATCGTCATATAATGTTTGTGCATTAAAATCTGATATCATATTCTGCAATATTACTTAACTATGCATTAAGTAATAATGTGCATATATGTAAATTTTATGCATTAGAATGGATAAAAGTGTGTGTGCATATGTATGTGAACTAATTTTTATAAAGTTTGCCCACTAAAAATGTATAGATTGTGAACTTATTTATGTTTGAGCAAAATCACAGTGTTGTACACAAGTGCGTAATGTTTGTGCATAAGGTCATATAATGTTTGTGCACATCGTCATATAATGTTTGTGCACTGAAATCTGATATCATATTCTGCAAAAATACTTAACTATGCATTAAGTAATATGCATATATGTAAAGTTTATGCATTAGAATGCAGAAAAGTGTGTGCGCACATGTATGTGAACTAATTTTTTATAAAGTTTGTCCACTAAAAATGTATAAAGATTGTGAACTTATTTATGTTTGAATAAAATCACAGTGTTGTACACAAGTGCGTAATGTTTGTGCATATGGTCATATAATGTTTGTGCACATCGTCATATAATGTTTGTGCACTGAAATCTGATATCATATTCTGCAAAAATACTTAACTATGCATTAAGTAATATGCATATATGTAAAGTTTATGCATTAGAATGCAGAAAAGTGTGTGCGCACATGTATGTGAACTAATTTTTTATAAAGTTTGTCCACTAAAAATGTATAAAGATTGTGAACTTATTTATGTTTGAATAAAATCACAGTGTTGTACACAAGTGCGTAATGTTTGTGCATATGGTCATATAATGTTTGTGCACATCGTCATATAATGTTTGTGCACTAAAATCTTGATATCATATTTTGCAATATTACTTTGTGCACTCCAATCTGATATCATATTCTGCAACATACACTCTTGCCACCATTGTTAAAGATAGATCTCATTCATTTTAAAAGAAAACTAACCTTTTATCATCTTAATTTCATTTTAATCAACTTTCACATGATAAGAATATGAAGATGATGAGGATGAAGATAATGAGAGAATGACGAGGATGACGATGATAAATATAACAGAACAAGGATGAGAGGATGAGGATGACGAGTGAAAACGATGACGAGAACGAGTTTAGGATTGGGTCGCGTTCGAGATTGATTACGTGGAAAAATTTGCGTGGTAGTGCGTCGTTTCCAAATAAGGAAAGTATATTGTATTCTGTATTAATTGTCATTCAAACCGTATAAAAAGGGTGTATATACGGGTGTATGGATTGGGGGTGTACACGGAGCTTTTTCGTTTTGTTTATATGATAGCACATGATTAGATGACAATGAATTTTTTTTATGTTACTAGTGAATACAAATTAATCTCTTTTTAAATTTTCAAAAGTATTTGAAAGTAAGAGAAAGTTAATGTAATTTAAAAATGTAGAAAAAAAATGTAATATTAATAAAATTTAAAGAGAGATTGATAATTAGGGTTATATAATGAAGTATCTTTTAACTTAGGACATAAATATAAAAAAAAATGATATTTGAACGTGTAAAAGTGGACACTTAGATTTGTTCATTTTCTGCCCTCCTATATATATTGACCATCTTCATCCTCTTTATAGTTTTATTATACTTCATTTGAAAGAACCAACTCAAATGCCCTCTCTTCAAAGTTCAAAGACCAATAGACGATTTCATCAATGGAATCTTCCCCTTCAACAACCTCTACCTCTTTATTCTCTATTTTTTTTTTCATGACGAAAAGTCCACCGTCCTAAGTTCTAACACCAACACCAATAAATAAAAAATTAAAAATAACAATAACGAGTTTAGTTCGCTAGTAGGTGTGATTCATATGCTTCAACTATAATAATCTTCAAAATCATAAAATATCTTGTTAGAATGCCCTCAGTGTAGATGTTTGAACTGCTTATATTATTGTTTCAACTTATAATTCTTTTTTTTTTGTATTGCAATAAAAATTAGGACCAAATCCAAAAAATAGTTTAGCAACAATGTATATTTTTATGAGAACAATGTTAATTATAGATTTGTACTTATATTTTTATCATTATATTATTTTCAAGATCCAACTAATTATACATTTCGATACAACAAAAAGATGCAAATTTTATCGATTGTAATATCAATACATTCCCCACTAACTTTTCTTTCTCTTTTCTTATTTTTTGGTTCCGTACAATGCATAAAGTTTAAACATGTTTTTGTCATAGAAAAATTTTAGAGATTTAATATATGTTTTATTTTTTATTTTTTATCCAAACATATCTAAACATTGGAGACCCAAAATATATTTATTTTATATGCATGAACTTTAAAAAACATATTAAACATTGAAATGAAGCAATTAATGAACAAATAGGTTATTTTAGAATTATAAGAAATTTGTTTATTAGCTTTATCTTGACAAAACCTTAAAGTTAACAATTGGATTATATATTTGTTGATATTTAATGTTCTCTACGTTATGTCTACACAATTGATTTATAATTTATGTTTTTCTCAGTGTTTTTTTCAAACATAAATTAAGTTTTGTTAGCATAAAAGTTTATCGGTACTAGAAATTTCAGAAAAAAAAATAATAGACCTATTCAAAAAAATAAAAATAAATACACTTATATCACTCAAACTTAACTTGTAATTTATATTAACTGATGGTCTCGATTTTTTTCAACACTATTTTTGGAGAAATTTTTTTCACAAAAACAAACTTGACTGAACTTATTTTATTATACTCCACTAAATATTTTATAATTTATATTTTAGCATTCCTGTACATTTAAAATAAACATCATTTAAAATTTTAAAAAATAAAAAATTTCAACTCAATTCATTAACATAATTTTTTAAAATTAAAATTTAAAGAATTTTCTGACAACTAAAACAAATATTATTTAATTTTTATAAAAAATTATATAAATTTTAATATGTTTTATTCAAAATTACTCTCATACACTTAAAAAAATTATTACTTTATTTTATATGTTCAAATCGATTATTATGGATGACAATATAAACACATATGATTAATAATTTTGTGTAATACATGAATACTATAATAATATCATAAACTTTGCTCTTAATTCTTTTTTTAATAATAAAATAGTGAAAGATATTTTTCTAGTAATTTTTTATATCTCTACTTTAACAAAATTGTGACAGATATTAATAGAAATCAATTTTTTTTTAAGAAAAAAAAGTTATGAATAAGTCTACTAGACAAATTTGCAAAAGTGAGAAAGAAAACGGAAAAAAAAAGAGCCGTTGATGAATGATATATACCATAACCTCCTATTAGAAAACTAAAAACATTCAAATGAGGGAATCATCATAGTCAAGTAAAGGAGAAAGAGCACTATGAAAAATAAAAAGGAAGTTAGGTTAGGTGTGTCTACCATTTCCTTTTTATATTTGACAAATTTAGCTAAAGTCAGAACCTTTTTGAAGAATTGAAATCGAGTTTATCCATTATTCATGTGCTTGAGGAAGTAGCAGAAACTTCCAATGGACAGAATTATTAGAGAATAATATAAACGAGTCTATAAATAAAAGACGGTCTAATTGGCAAGATTGGAAAAAAATTATTAGATTAGATTAGATACATACGGATGAGCTTTCACTGTTACAAAGTTGATCAATATGGACTTTGACACACACAAGTCATACAGAAGAGAAAACCAATTGCCCAAGTTATCATGTTGTACATGTATGAATAATAATAATATTTATCAAATTGGTCGACGGCTCTAATCGAAGTTTTTTCTCGTCATATTTTAATTTGATTATTAATTTTTTGTGATTAATAAATATTTTTATAAAAATTTAAATTCATAAAAATATGTATTATTTATTGGATAACTTTCTTAATCTTATATTAAGGACAAATTAAATGAATTATATTTGACTATCATTTGAAGATATATAAAATATTTAATAAAAAATATATCTTTCTTAAAAATGGAGGAGATACCTTGATTCTAAACGGGCATAAATATTTTCCTATCCCAAAGTTTTTATTAAAAAAGAAATAATAATATTAATTTGCCTAACTAATATTGGGTGAATGCATATCATAATGACTATTGTGGGCGATGAGCTGGTAACAGTGGCAGGTGTAGGTGTTGGTGTGTTGGTTTTGTTTGTTGTGGGCGAGTAGCTAAAAAACTATTATTTATTTATTTATTTATTAAATTTTAAAAAAAGTAAACACAAAAGAAAGAATTAATTTATAAAAAAAGGAAAACAAAAAGAAAAAAAAAGAGGAAAAAAAAATGAAATTGCTGTCACAAACAACAACTTCACAACACACCAGAATGACGGCCAGAGAGAAAAGAAAGTGGCGACTCCATTGAAGGCCGAGGAGAGATCCTGAGCGTCCATCTTCACACCACCCAAAACCCTCGCTCTCTTAGATTCGCAATCCCTCTTCTTCTGCTTCCATCGCTTCCGATCACTGGTTTGATTATCTTCAATTTCCTCTCCCAATTCCCAGGTCCAATTTCAATTCATCGTTTCCATTTTCTTTTCTTTTCATTTCTGAACTCGACATCGAAACTCTGAAAGAGAGAGAGAGAGAGAGAGAGAGAGAGCTGATTCGATTGGATTGCGAAATATCAGTTTATTATTTTTTGAATTGGCATATTGATTGTAGATCCAGTCGTCGATTCGCGATCTGAGCTGCACAGTGTGAAAAAAAAGTGTTGAATTTGAAATCTCTAAACCCTAATTCCTGTTAAATCCCAATCTAAACCTTGATTGTTTAGTTTTGTATATAAGAGTGAAGGGGGGGAATTTTCGCCCTTTCACCTTGATAGAAGGTGTGGCTAGGGTTTTGTGTCATGCGCTTGCGCGTGGTGGTTGCAGCAAGATTGATGGTAGCATGAGGGATATGAACAGGAGTGGGAGTCTTTCGCGGAATTCCACTGGTAGTACTAATAGCAAGAGTAGTGGTAGCAATAGGCCAGCATCGCTGAGGCTCCCGTCGCCTCAGCAGTCGCTGCGGCGGCTGGGATTGTGTTCCCAGATTGGGACAGGGGAGCACTCGTCCCCTATTGTGTTTCCGGAGAAGCGTGGGAAAGTGAAGGCTTCGAGGAGGAGTGAGGAGGTCACTGGCGGCACCCCTACTACCGGTCGGTCGGACGATCAGGACGCTGCGAAGGGTTTTGAGCATAGGATTGATATAGGAGGTGGTGGAGGAGGGGATGAGAAATCTGATTTGTTAGGGTATGTGGTGTTCTCTGGGAAGCTGGTTTTGGATAAGAGAAAGGTTGCTACAAATACTGATAGTGATGCCCAGCTAGCCTCTTTTGATGTCACAAACCAACAAGCTGTGGACGCCAAGCTAACGAGCAAGGCTTTGGTTTGGGGATCCCATGTGCTGCACCTTGATGATGTCATCTCGGTAATATATTGCTTCCTGTTGTTGTAAGATGGATGGTTGAATTGAATGCATTTGTGATATACTCTTTTTAGGTGTTAGGGAAATGTAAAGAGATATGACTAATTAGTTTTAGTCCGTGTTCTAAACAGGTTTCTTATTATTCTGGTCTTAGACATTTCACAGTGCACTCGTACCCATTGAAAAAGGCTTCGTGCGGCCTCTCGTGTTTTATGAAATCTCGAAGAAGTCGCAAGGACTTCCGCTTTCTGGCTTCTACTAAAGAAGAGGCAATTCAATGGGTTGGTGGATTCGCAGATCAACAGTGTTTTGTGAATTGTCTCCCCCACCCTTTAGTGTCTTCGAAGAAGCAAGCATCCTCAGAATTACATCATACAGATACCCCTCCTGAATTGATCTTTAGATGTAAAACACCACCTAGAATGCTTGTAATTTTAAACCCACGCTCAGGTCGAGGTCGTTCAAGCAAAGTTTTCCATGATGTAGAACCAATATTTAAGGTATGTTAAACTCTCCATCCTTGATTGTTTAAACTGCATACACTTGTTGCAGTGCATACACTCTCATTGTTGTGATGATAGGCATGTTTGATCAATCTTCAAATTTGAAAATAAAGTTAAAAAAGTTTACTATGTAAAACAGTAGTGCATCCTAAAAGACTGAAAATTATATTATTATCTATATTTGTATAGTTTTTCATTGCTCTGTCAACATATTACTCTAGAATGATTAATATGTCATGTCAGTTTTAATGGTAACACTTCAATAGTTGAAGAACCTGCATTATTTTATATATAACATGCAATTGGCAGGATAGGATAGAGCAGCACGTATACATTTTTTTTTAACTTATATTTGAGGCATGTACCCTTACAGCTTGCTGGGTTTAGATTGGAGGTAGTCAAAACAACATGTGCTGGTCATGCTAAAAATCTTGCATCAAGTGTGGACATCAGTACTTGCCCTGATGGTGAAATCAATATTCTATGGATTGTAGTTTTCTTTATTAACTCTTGAATGCTATTTTATACATATACCTATTGTCTGATCTTGAAATTGGTGTTTCTTTCAGGAATAATATGTGTTGGTGGTGATGGGATAATCAATGAGGTCAGCTGTCAGCAAGCTATTTTAATGATTCATTGACTTGTTCTCTATACTGGTTTGTTTACTGTTTTTTGTTTGGGGTGTATTGCCTGTTTTTCCTCCTAAAAATTCTTTTGTATGTTGTCTTTGACTATATTGTAAGCTATCTAGGTCTGATTGAAGACTCTTGGTTATATTTCTTGTTCATTCCAGTGTGCATAATTTTTTTTATCACATTAAATTTGATGGTGGAGTAGTTATTTTTTTTTAATAGGAACTGAATTAGAATCACGCACAGAACTGTGAAACTGAGATGTGCATCTCCTCTCCTGAACTGATATATCAGATCAATGGGGGTCTAGTATGTGTATGAAAAGTAATCATAATGACAACAAAGCATTCGGGTGGGGACTTATTTTGGAGTCCCTTACTGACTTATTTCTTACTCTCCCTGTCCTTTATCTATTCTCTTCTATCCTCAGAGTGGGGTTCTATTATGTGTAATGACACCAGAAGTTCTCCCCCTTCTGTACTCTGCCAAGCTGTCAGTTAGTTAGCAGTGGTCTCAATGTGTCCCTTGCCCACTTGGGCTTTGATTCCCTGTAGCCCATATTCCTCATTCTCGCATATTTATTAGTGATAGGAGACATGTACACATTTTTGTGGGGACCAAAGTGAATGTAAAGTGGGTTCAATAGCATAAGTTACTCACACACTGTTGGAAAAGTTCTGTCTTAAGGTTTCATGTTAAGTTTTTATTGGATTCTTGTTTATTTTAATATGTTCTATCCAGTATTTACTCTTTCCTACTATTAAGAGAATACTGTGTATTATTATTGTTATTACTATTTTTTTGGTTGAGAAACTAAAAACTATTAGGGCTAACATTAAACAATGATCCGAGGGAAATTTTTTTAATTGCGTAAATACAGTTCATTCATTACTTTGGGTTTGTTAAATGACAGTAAACTCCAAAGTTTGCTATAAATTAGTTGAAACTAGGAAAATCCAAAATCTGCACTGTCCTATGAATTTCTACTGTATAGTCAAGTTAGACTGCAAGAGATTTTAGTATCTTGCTGAAGTGATGATCCCAAGAAAATACAGGATACCAAATTGAGTATCAACTAGAGTAAACAAGAAGAAGGCAAAGGATCCCCTTGCCAAGCTCTGTATCATCAACAAATACAGGATATATATCTATCATCATTGTGTGATGAGTTCACCATAGTTAAAACTGTGTTCTGTTCGTAAGAGTTTCACCAGTTAATCATGAATATATATAAATCATTTAAAACATTGAGGTTACTATGTATAATCACAAGAAATATCGGCCTTTCATAAAAAAATTTCCAAAACAAGGATTTGAAGGTCATGCTAATTTCAGAATTAGTACTGTTCTTTCATTCATATGCAAATGTCATTAATTATCGGCGAGTTAATATGACATGATTGATCTGTAGGTTCTTAATGGTCTCCTTAGCAGAGACAATCAAAAGGAAGGAATATCTATACCTATCGGAATTATACCAGCTGGTTCTGATAACTCACTAGTATGGACTGTTCTTGGAGTTAGAGATCCAGTTTCTGCAGCAATGGCCATTGTAAAGGTAGCATTTGTTTGTTTTTATTCTCTCAAATAATTGATGGGCGTGTAATTAATTCAACTATTGCAGTTAGAAATAGACATTGACAACTTTGGAATTTATATCCATTTTTGGACTTCAGACGTATTCTCTTTGTATATTATTTCTCTTTCTAATTAGGACACTATTGGTCTGTCTTTTCTGATACAATTATTCATTTGTCATCATAATATTCCTTTTTAGATTAACCCATTTTAGCATACTGGCTTATCAAATTATATTCTCGATGGTCAGATAGGAAGCAGAACTATTGAAATGGACATGCTATATGTAAACTCATAGTACCCTTAATATGGACATTGTTTCCCTTTTTAGTGGAGGTGTGGAGGGTGTAATGTCCTTCTAGAATATCCTTTTAATAAAAATCCTTTTGCCATGGAACGCAAATGATAGCCTTATTATTGGCGGAACAATTCCTATGAAAGTATCTCACAAATTTTGCTCGAAGCTCAACAAGGTCTGGGATGATTCAGATGCACTTAGATATTTATATTAATATTAGGAACATATTTAATGCTCTAGTGAGAAAATTTTGCTTTGCTCCATTGGTGTTTTTCTGTTCTTTGTTTGTCCTCTTCATTTGTATTCCATATATAGATATATAGATGTTCTCTTATCTTCCCAACTCTCTGTAACTTTGGTTCTCTTTGCATAGATAAATTTGCTTTTGTTGCTTGGTTACATCTCTTTGCTTGCTCTAAAGTATACATTACTTGTGAATGAATGAAATGTTTAAAAGCATTGTCTTGTTTTGTTCTAATAGGCAAACACATTTGGGTCTAAATGACACCTCTATTTTCCATGCCAGCAATTTTATAGATTTCTTTTTAATACTCCATAAACCCTTGCAGTTACTTGTTATATTCACTCAATTTCTTGCTTCAGGGGGGCCTTACTGCTACAGATGTTTTTGCTGTCGAATGGATTCTGACTAATAAAATCCACTATGGAATAACTGTCTCATATTATGGTTTTGTTAGCGATGGTAAGTCAATGCCATTTATAACATTTTTAATGCATACTTTGTATTGTTGTTGTTTGATAATCTATCCCTTAGTACTGATGGCCAAAATTTTAGGATTTAAAAATAGGGAAAATGCTTGATTTGTGTTACCTTGTGTGGGATACTTTACTTCTTGTTGCCATATTACTTAAGCAAACTGTTTTTGCTCTTAGGTCCATCTTTTGTATAATCTGTATGAGTTAGGAATTTGTGGCCATAATTGCCTGAAATTAAAATGATTAGTGTCAAGAACCAACCATGCCAAAAGCTCAAGCTTTCTGGCAAGGTTAATGAATGATTTTTATATTAAAGATGCCCCCATTATGCGGACCCTTTTGGGTTTGAGACGTGGACAGTGACAGACTTGTCCTACATCGTAGCTTCAAATCTTATTTTAAAGATTGGGGTGACTAGGATCAAGCTCAACACCATTTGGTCATATAGGGTCTGATGCCCAAGAGCTTAAGCTATTAGGTGGAGATGTTTCTTGTCTAATTAAGAGAAGATTATATATAATTTAATTGAAGCCTTTTTCTCTTTAGGAGCACATTGGAACTTTTGGAAATCAATCAGCCATTTTCCATATAATATATAAAAGCAAAGTTGCCTTTGTAAAATTATTGCAGAAAAGGAAAAATAAAATTTGAATTGCCATTACTTTGTTTTTTGGAACTCATTAAAATCTTATTAAATAATTTGATTTTTTTAATTTTAAAAATTTGTAGTACTTTTTTATTAGCTTCATGCATCTCATGGGCGTTAATTCTGGTAATAGAGTAATTATATGAACTGATATATGCAATGCACATGAACAATTATGTCAATTGGTCAGACTGTAGTACTAAATATGGGTTGGGAATGGGAAGTGAAGAAATCAAGTGCTGGGAAGAATGGAGGGGTCATAATGCTGCATTGAGGTGGCTTTCTCTGTAGGTGTTCCATTATTACCACTTCATTATTTTGGAAGTTTGTAACCTTTATGATAATTTAACAATGGGGGTTGGTAGCTGAAAGAAGGCCAAAAAATAGAAAAGGAAAAGAAAAGAAAAGAAAAATCTGGGGGAACAATAAAACCTTTACTTGCAGTTGAAGACAGTTGATCAATGTGGTTTTTGAATGGGCATGTGCTTATGTTTATTCATTTTGCAGTGTTGGAACTTTCTGAAAAATATCAGAAGCGTTTTGGCCCACTGCGGTATTTTGTTGCTGGATTCCTCAAGTTCTTATGCTTGCCCCGGTACAACTATGAAGTTGAGTATTTTCCAGCATCAAAAACTGAGAGAGAAGGAAAGCTCTCAGGTGAACGTGAAGTAGTTGACATTGCAGATTTGTATACTGACATCATGGGCAGATCAAATAAGGAAGGAATGCCCAGAGCATCTAGTCTTTCAAGTATTGACTCAATAATGACTCCAAGTCGAATGTCTGGCGGAGACCTAGACACCTGTAGTAGTACTCATGCTAGCACTGAGCCATCTGAATTGGTGCGTGGCTTAGATCCAAAGTCAAAACGCCTATCATCTGGCAGGGGAAATGTAACATCAGAACCTGAAGTCATTCATCCACAGCTGCCTCTATCAACAACTCCAAACTGGCCAAGAACCAGATCTAAGTCAAGGAATGATAGAGGATGGAGTGGATTGACCACTACTCATGATACCTCTAGATGGAGCAATAATGCGACTAATGATAGAGAGGATATATCATCAACACTGTCTGATCCAGGTCCTATCTGGGATGCTGAACCAAAGTGGGACGCTGAGGCTAATTGGGATGTGGAAAACCCAATTGAGTTGCCGGGACCTACAGATGATACAGAAATAGGATCCACAAAGGAGGTTGTGCCTCGTGTTGGAGACAAATGGGTTGTTTCCAAGGGGCAGTTTGTTGGCATTCTGGTTTGCAACCATGCATGCAGAACTGTTCAAAGCTCTCAGGTGGTTGCTCCTAAAGCTGAGCCTGACGATGGCACGCTAGATTTGATCTTGGTTCATGGAAGTGGAAGGCTGAGGCTGTTGAGATTTTTCTTACGTCTGCAGATGGGACGGCACCTTTCCCTGCCATATGTTGAATATGTAAAGGTACTTGCTCTAACTTGTTAGCGAAACTCTGTTGAGACTGCATTACACATTAGTTATCACAATGGTACACAATATTGTGATGACTAGTAAAATCAACTGGTAAAATCACCAGTAAATAATGCAACTATATTCCAATCTTTGCATGCCTATCTAGAATGTGAATATGAACATTTGCCATTTTATGAGCGTGGTGTTTTTTGGATGCAGGTAAAGTCTGTGAGGATAAAGTCTGGGAAGCACACTCACAATGGATGTGGTATTGATGGTGAGCTTTTCCCACTCAATGGACAAGTAATTTCTACTTTGCTTCCAGAACAGTGCAGGCTTATTGGTCGCTCTCGTATATGATGATGATAACTGTGGGTTGTTTTTCAATTCTTTTATGGGTTCTGGGAAGCTCCATGTACCCTGTCAAATATATGAATCCAGATACCCAGTTTGTTTTGTGGAATCCCTCATCGCTGTAACAGCTGAGCTTTTTGTAAATCTTTTGTTCCGATTATATGTATCTGGTGTTGCTTGCTTTGCTTTGCTTATATGTCTTCTATATAGTGTTCTGATTTAAAAATGAAAAGAAAAGAAAAAACTGCACATTTCTGCATTAACTGCAATGAGCCGCTGTGAATGTATTTGAAGATCTTAATTTCCTCGAATTGGTTAATTGATTCTCTTATTCTGAAAGTTTTAGATTGTGCTCCTTTTTCTCAATATCTGAGTATCTTCCCATGTTTAGTCTCATATCCATCTACCTAAAACGTGGTTGAAAGTTGAGATGGAACAGTTGTCTACATTTCAAGTTTATATTTTTATACTACATCTAGTAGTACTCAAACATAATATGAAGAGGCAGGTAAAGTAATAATGACTTGGGAAAACGTGGTGACAAAGTTGTTGAGCAATGAAGTGCTTGGAATTACGCATGACTTGAGGGCAATTGTAGTTTGGTCCAAAATCCACAGCTAGAAGCGCTGAGTACAGGTCAATTTCATTCAGGTCCAGGCAATGGAAGTCTATGACTAATGCAAGATTACTTCAAGATTACTGCAGTATTACTATATTTTAATACTCTCCCCTAAGTTATATTTATCGGCCTCTTAACCATTTAAAAATTTATTGAACTACAACAGGCTTCATTAATTATAACTTGTAATGGACTTCAAAATACAGTCGGAAAAAAAAACAAAGTTATCCTATGATAGAGTAAAAGAAATGTGTTGACCATATTGACTCTCAAGTTCAAAATCAGCAAGAAAATATCATTTGAAAGAATTAGAAAGAATCAAAACGTATATGATAAGAACAACACGTTGCATGTAGCAAAGAAATCTCCGGAAATAAGGAAAAAAGAATATGGACAAAAACTTGCAAGAGTGCAAGAGAACATCAGATATAGAGTTTTGGAAGAACGGATGGATAATGGATGGATATTGTAGGTGTGTAGCAGAATGGGTCACGTGTCCCCTTCAAAAGAATAGATTTACACATACGTAATTTAGATCATTACTATTACCATTATCCCCTAAATTATCCTTTAGTACCAAAATTTGGGTATTTTTGGAGGGTGGCTGATTTTAAAACTCTTTATCGGAAATCCATTCCATTATCCATCCATAGGCCAGTTCCACATTCTTTATTTTAGTTAGATCAAAATTATTAATATTTAAAATTCATTAAACTTCACTTAATTTAATTTAAGTTATGTCGAGTTATTATAAAAATAAAATTATTTTATTTAATTATCCGCATCCTTTGTTCTATGACATAAAGAAAACATAGCCAATGACAAACCTACCTAGACTGATGCCAATAGTCATAACTCATAAATTAATATCCCCATAAGGTACACACAAAAGAAGCAGAAGAAAATAACCTAAGAAGAAGAAAAAAAAGAAAAAAAAAAAAAAGAGGAAAATTCAATCCACCAAAGAAAGATGAGCAGCATCAGCAGCAGTAGCAGCAGCACTTTCCTAAGGGCATCTTGTTCGTCTTTGGTGAGCGTTTCCCCAAATTGCACCTCCTCATGGATCATCCCTCCCTCCTCCTCCTCTTCCCCACGCGCTCGCTCTGTCGTGCTCCCCACGCGCCGCCCACAAAACGGCGTCGCCAGGTGCGAGGTCGCGGTTCAAGTTTCATCGCAGCAAGAGGAGGAAGAGGAATCCAAGGCTAAGGTTGGGGCGCGCGTTAGGGTGAAGGTGCCGCTGAAGGTGTACCATGTTCCCAAGGTTCCGGAGCTGGATCTCGATGGAATGGAGGGTCAGATCAAGCAGTACGTGGCGCTCTGGAACGGTAAGCGAATCTCCGCTAATCTGCCTTACAAGGTCGAGTTCGTCACGGAAATCGAAGGGCGTGGCAGGGTTAAGTTCTTGGCGCACCTCAAGGAAGATGAATTTGAGTATGTTTAGTTTTTTTAATTTGAGTATGGTTATGATGGTGAATGATGATGATGGATGAAACTGTAGGCTGATACAGTTCCTGATTTTCTCTCTTTATCATTGTTGTTATTGTCGTGATGATTATTATGATTATGATTATTATCTGAGTAAATAATGACATGACCCTTTTTTGTGCAGCAAGGTGGTGTTGTATTTATATGTAATTCAGCTCTATTGAGTATTTTGACTTTGTTGTTGTTATCTGGTTTAAGATGGTTGTTGTCACATGGTGTTGACTAAGTTCTTTGTTGTTGATTGTTGTTGGTGATGGTGTGGGATGGTTGCGGCGGTGTCTTGGAGGAGGGTTGGTTTGTTTAATTTGAAATGGTGTCTTTTTATGCGATGATTTTGTGTTTCTGTGGTTGAACTATTGGTGGTGTTGTGATTTGTGGCCGATACCAACATGAACTGTGTGCAGGGGTGTTCCTTTTGGCCTATGTTAATGGGAAAAATAGAAGGAAGATTGAGGGTTAGAGTCCTGCTACACGTACACCCAAAATATACACCATACATACACCCTATACTTATATACATAAAGTTTGTGTTTTAATCCATGTAATATTTGTGCACTTAATTAAGTATAATTGAGAATATCATCTATAAGTTTGTAATGTTTGTGCACTCATGAGAATAAAGTTTGTGCATTATCAATGGTGTATGTATGGGTGTATAAAATTAGGTGTACATGTAGCATTTTTGTTGAGGGTTAATAGCTGTTTTCTTTTCCTTCCATTTGTTTGGATGGGAGATTTAAATTCCTCTCAACTTGAGGAAATTTTAAAATGTTCGTGATGAATCATATTTCTTGGAAAATTTTCCTTATTCCTTCCGTAGTTCCATTACAATCCTACATCCAATCATACTTTTGGATGGAGGAGAAGGGAAATGAAGAGAATCGAAAGAACTTATCTTAAAACATGCACACAAGTGAATGAGAGGGACTTTTAAAAGATCACGTGAATGGCGTTTGTTTTTGTTTTTGTTTTTTTTTTTTTTTTTAATCCTAAAAAAGTAAGGTTTACACAAGACCTTTCATTCTCCTTCCTCTACTCCATCCGAACATACTAATAAGTATTTATAGTAGATTGTGATCTGTGATATGTATTTTGTTATTTTTTTTCAAAACACTAGTTCATCTAAAACTGTTTTGTGTCTGCATATTGCTATTGCATCAGATTGAAAGGAGATATGCTGTCACTCTTTGAAGCAATCCATGTTGAAAAGATATAGGCTAAATGAATGTTATCATGAATTCATACTCTGCAGTCATTCAGATAGTTGTGTAAACACTTGTTCGTTGCTGCTAGTTCAAGAGTTCAAAAAATTCTTTCAACATTTTCATCTTCTTGACACTGACGCAGAAATTACACTTAAGATTTGTTTCAACTTTCTCATATTTTTCAGTAGATGTCTGTTTAATTTAGAAAAGCAGTATTCTTTGTCAAATTTGTCTACTGAATCAATAATTTACAAGATTAGATCGCGAAGGCTAAGTTCTGGTGTTTTGTGTACCTGCTTTGTTTCGTCTTTTGCATTATATCCACAAACTGGAAAGAGGGAAATATTGTATTTTGGCTGGTTCTGTTAATAATAGTTAGAGAATTTCATCTAGTAGTTGAAGCGTGTGGTATACCCCACTACCCCTAGTAATTTAACTTCAATCTTCCATTTTGAGTTTCAAATATTGTATCTATTTGTTTTATGCTAGCATCATATGCTATGGGCAAATGAATGTTCAGTTCCTATATTGATAGGCAAAGTAGTCTTGTTGAGTATTTGTTGGTGATATATGAAGTCTTTCCCTTATCTCAGTTGGATTAATAATATATTGGAGTTTTTTTTTAATTGTAGAAATGAGTTATTCTTCTCTGATTTCTCTGCTTACAGCTCCTGCATCTTACTTTTGTGCAAGTTTACTTGCATGGCTGCAAACTTAGAAGAATACTTCACACTAATCAGATCATAATTGTGAAGCGCATGCATACATCATTCACATGGGAAGGAAAAGTATTTAGTCTTCTAATTTGTTGCAACATGCACAATTTCATCCAAGTTCAAACCACCTAACCATCATTGAAACATAAAAAATTTGAATATTTTTTCTATTTTGTTTGCATTTCTATTGATATAGAATACTCTCTCACTAGCTTCAGTCTATTAGTTTCTAGTTTGATATGAGAGTTTGATTGGTTGCGCGACTCACTTAAACTTGAGTTAAGAAGTCTATTTTTACCGTAGATTTTCCAGCTTTAGATCTATTTTGAATTACGAAAACTTTTATATTAATTGGAAACTTCATGCCATACATTTTAATGACATGACATACTGTCGACACCTTTCGCTGTTTAACTACTCTGATGTGATATTATTATTCGAAATCTAAGTAAAATCGGAAAATGATTACTTTACCTTGGCAAAACTATTTTCAACCATCTAATTCAGGCTTTACCGAATTAATATCTTGACATTATCACTTCAAATTATATTTTAAAAAAACAGTTTTTCTATTAAAAAAAAAAATTATTTGTGCACTTCAAAAGTTGACACTTTGTATACATCACGCATAGAAATAAACATAAAGTAAAGAAATAAATTTTACTAAATAAACAAACAAACATTATCACTAAACATTTACGCTTATACAAATATGTGTATTTAATATTATTTATTACATATTTGATAATATTTTTTTTTTGTTGTAATGTTTGTTTTTACTTCTAGTTGTCATAGCGTTGTACAAATAGCAGGAATGATACATTACTTTGCCCATTAAGAGTGTTGTTACACGCGAATCAAAAGTTGTAACCTGTAACCTTGAGGTCAGTTTAACAATGAAGCCAGAAATTCATATAGCTGAAATGGAAAAATACACAATAAAAATTGTCACAATTTCAAAAGAATATCAGTCTAATTCTTATTGATAAAATCTCGACTTAAATCTTAAAATCGAATGGTCTTACGAGTTTGATAAAGTCAATCAATTTCAATTTTGCTATTGGAATGAGACGATTCTACAATTTAAACTATCAGATTTTATGTTTTTATTTTGCTCAATTTTGACAACTTTTAATACACATAACATGTTACAGTCTCAAAATGGGACAGGGAATCAAAACTGTGAATCACTTTGTGCATCAGCAAGATCAGCGGACTTAGGTGAAGGTATTCTGTGACGCTTCAAAATCCTAGAAGTGGCAATTTTCGCCACTCCATAATTTAAGGCAATGACACGATCATCTTCCAAATCAAACCGCACGCTGTCTGTGTTGCAGTTTTCAACAAGTTGGCATAAATGTTCAAGGTTATCAATTTCTGTACCATTAACCTTCAAAACCTGTGCATCGGAATTAATAAATTAAAACAAATAGTCAGTAAAAGAACGTACGTGAACAATCTTGTAACAATGATATAACTGTGTACTATCAGAATTGCTTTTTGAAGACAATTCAGCATCAAAGTGACACCATGTTGACTTCTTTGTCTCAATCCTTAGTATTCAAGAGTCCACTAAAGTCTAACATGTTTAGCTCAAGCCGGATTGACTTACTATGAAGAATTCTCTTGGCATTAAGTTTTCTATTTATAAGATTTAAACCCAAAATTTTACCAAAGGATAAAAAAATGTTGAATCTTTTGAAACATTACTGTTAGTTTTCATTGCTTTTATTTATTTATTTCACAAGAAAAAATGCCCATGCTCAACAACTGCCATTGCAAACAAAGACATGTCCTCTTTGAAGGATAGCACTTATGGGTTGCATGTATACAAGTGATAGAAACTACTATATGATCATATAATTTTACTCAATGAACAAATAATTAACCACAAACAATTTGGCACCTGTAGTTCTGCGAGACGCTCGTATCCAGCATTGATATCATCCATCAGGACCTAAAACGAATTAAGATATATTGTTAATAGAAGCAACTACGTATCCAAGCGTCTGCATTTCATTTGCTGAAACCAAACTCATAAGGAAGCTCTTACCCTATAGTAACTTTTCTTTTGTTCTAAAATGAGAATGTTCAATTTAAGTTCCCCTTAGGACTGAACGAATTACTGTCTAAACTTGCATCTTTGGCATATTTTGTCTAAACTTCAAATGGAAGAAACCAAAATGCAAAAGGTAAAAGAAACCAAGAGAAACAAGCCTGAGAAGTTGAGAAAGACAAAGTGGATGATGAACCTATGCCATGTCTTGGCAATCACTGGTTACATATCAGAGATAGGAATACCAAACATCAATTATGTATGATCCACGATAAAGTGTTAAAGAGATGCTAACCTGAGATAGGATCACTAGTTGTTGATTTGCTTTCTTGGGCAATTCCCTCAACGCCCGTTCGCACAAACGACGTGGTGAAGCATTATACCAGTCTTCTCCATACTCATGAAGGTATGGTTGAGTGAGTGGAACAAACACCAGACCAGCAAAAATGTAATAACTAGGAAGTTTGTCGAACTGATGAACTGGAACTAAGGGTTGGAGCTGAAATATTGACAGCAATATGTTTAAGAAAACTACTGTCCAAAACTGATTTGTATCACAAACTATAGCAGTTTGGTATAACAAAGCAGTGAGAAATAGTGAGGAGAGAACAAGAATCTGGAACTAAAAATTCAAGGTTCTCCAAGTTTTAAGAGCTAAAAAAATCACGCACAAAAATGTGACAGACTTATCACACATTTTGATATCAAACATAGAATGCCATCTCTTTAGCATTTCCTCCATTAAAGTAAAATTTTACTAAAAAGTGGAACAAAAAGGACAGAAATAACATTTCCCCCCACTTAATAGAAATTTTACTTAATAAAAAGGGTGGAACCTGGAAAGTAAAACCACAAGGAGGATAAGATATGCTACAAAACATAAAGTAGAACATATCGGAGAACATGCAAATCAAGAATGCAGCACAGCCTCCCCATCAGTAAAAATAAAATGGCAACTCCCTGAAGACAAATTAAAACCAAAGAGAGACCTTAAATAAAGATGAGAGCATACTGCTCCAATCAAATACACCAAAGGAGCACATAGTTGCACAATACAACTATAAAAGTCTTTTGCCACTGGGAAGGATTGGTTACATGAATCAAATAACGCCACTGTGCTCTGTCAAAAACCAACATTTCAGAAAGCCAATTTAGTATCAAGGTCTTTTCTTTAAAAAATTTATTCCCCCCATTATCACTCTGATCATAGTTGTCTTTTCTAGCCTCCAATTTGAACCCTTTTAATAAGCAAACCATAAACTGATTTTCCCTATAGAGCTGTAATTCAATCAAGGATTCACGACAGAGAAATTCATTGACTTGAACTGGTAAACAAATAAACCATTATTTACAACTTGGGGAGTGGTGTTAAATTTATATCACTTTCCAAATAGAACTACATTTGAAACAAGTGTGCTTGACAAGGACAGTCATTGACCAATTAAAAGGAGAATATATACAGTAACTTACAGGTTGGAGAAAGATACTAAGTTCATGCTCTTCACCATCCCGCAGAACTCTGACTATTGCTTTTTCATTAGGCTTCTTCATAGACACCAGGTGATCAAATGTTATCCGTTCTCTATTTCGGAAAGGAACTGCAGCATACATGTCCACAATGCATAAATGCATGAGTAAAATAAAGAAGAAATTCATTTAAAAGAAGTCACTATTTCCATGTTTATTCTTCTCAAAAGATTATCTATACAGTAAATATTGTATAAATGAAAATCTAGAAAAGAAAAGAAAGAACACACCTGTACCATCATTTGCTATAGGCACACCATCAAATGAAAGTATAATATCATCTTTCTTCAAAACCTTGTATGCATCTGAAAGAGGATTAATTTTGCTTACAAGCACCCCAGTCATGTCAGGTCGCATGCTAAAATGGTTTCTGAGGTGAACATTCTCAGTAGTTTGGCACGACAAACCCAGGGAGCAAAATCCGATATATTTTCCCTTTTCTTCTACACCAGATATAAAATGCTTTATTACAGGTACGGGTATAATGTAACTGCAAGATCCAATATGAAAGAAAGTAGTCTAGTATGCAAAATTTATGTTTGATCAGACAAAAAGAATATATACTGCTCCATGACAATTTGCAAGGTTGTGCACTTTATAATGTAATTTGGTGGATATTGGTGTTGTCAATGGCAGCCACCATGGCAGAACGACGCGGCAGGTTTATTCCTTGCTACCATTAAAAACATCCCACCAAGTAAGGTTTCTCATGGCAACCCATCATCGCACCTCTGCCTCAAGGTTGCAGAATTGAATTTTAAAGGAAAAACTAACATACATGAAAAATAAAAAAACTAATGCCACATTTGGAAGGGTTAATGAATCTGAAGTTTTGAATTCCAAGTAATAAAGGCAAAGAAAATAAAGACTTACCCTATATTCTCGGCACCTGAAAGATTTTGAAATGCTACACCAGCAACCTTATTGCCCATAATAGCAGGGCCACCACTATTCCCTGGATTTATGGCTGCATCGATCTGTATTGCCATCAATTGTGATGCCCCGTGTACATATTGTGTAGGTTCAACCCTGGAGACAACCCCTTTAGTGACTGAAATGTTGTCCCCGCCTGCAAACCAAAACCAGCGTTAAATATTTAATTCAAACGCAACGTAACAGATTCCCATGAAATGCATACCTCACATAACTTCACAACTAATGCCACTTGTCAGTAAACCTTATATATTCTAAACCACTTAGTTTTTTGTTCCTTTCATGAAGAGGTTTTATCCATCTTTTGTTGCACATTCTTTCTTATATTGATAGTAATAATTCGTTAATCTCAAAACAAAAGAGGAACACAACAATAAGATTTGTAAAACAAATTAATCCACTCTTTTATTGCTACCTTGAGGGTATCCCACAACAGCAACAGCTTCTTGTAGTAATGGTATGTCTCCAAGCTCCAAGGGATTCATACCATCCCAAAACTCTTCGCTCTCAACAACTAGTATAGCTAAGTCGCATTCATGACCAACAGCTTTGACTTCTGCTCTGTACTTGGCAGGAGAGCCATGCTTCCTTACCAACACAAACGAATGATCAGCTATCACATGAGCATTTGTAAGAATCTTCTTGCCCGGAATCACAAAACCTGCATCACCATACAAATGTTTATGAGAGAAAAAGAATAATCACCAAACTAAACAAATGGGACAACTGATCCAAGAGCAAAAACATGCAAAGGCATACAGGTTCCCTGAAGCAATATGCATTTTCTTAATTTCATCAATAGATTCCTTAAATCTTGATTAATCTCAGTTTAGTCTTGTCATACACATCAAGGGCGTATAGAATTGAATTAAAATAATTCATGAGTTTAACAGTAATACATTACTACGGTAAAGATTTTCTATCAACCAATCATATATTATTACATATACAACTTTTTGATAGAATTGTAGGGAGAGTCAGGCATTTTTTATGACTGTCATGAACCATCTCCTCAAAAGCTTAAGATATTGGGTAGACCTCATAAAGGCAGATGAATGATTTTATATTTCTAACACTAACAATACACATGAGTGCTTGATAGTATAACTAAAGCCACAACTAAAAGCTTTATACTACATGGTTACGGAGAGACTGATATCATCTCATAAAACCTCTTAAAAGCTTAAGATGTTCCATAAAGACAAATACATGGTTTTATATCTTAACACTGATCATGCACGATTGCTTGATAATGTAACTAATAGCACGAAAGCACACATTTTCTAACTGCCTTCAACAAACATCACATCTACAATTTAGTTCATACATTTACATCCCAGTCTAGCTAGTAGCTACAAAACTGAAAACCAAACAAAATTGCAAAAAAAAAAAAAAAAAAAAAAA
>QANU01110956.1:989017-1040999 GCA_003254905.1 Nissolia schottii
TTTTTTTTTTTGGATGTGGAATATTTGAACATGATTACTTTTGATACAAGTAAAAAAAGAAAATGAAGTCAAGTTTTTTCTTCTTTTTGCTACAATGGAAAAGAGAAGCGAAATTAGAAATGAATGTTACAAACTCTAGAGGAGTCACCCAAAAGAATCAAAAATTGAGATTTGGTTGCAAGAAGAGTCTCATATCTTCATAACATCATGGTTATCAACACCAAAGTTCACGAGCCAATCAATGCATGAGTTACCTTTCCGAAGAGTATGTTCAATGCTAACTTGCCAAGATTCCTAAAGAAGCTAATATCTTCCACTACACACACATATTTGTGGTATATAAGCACCCTATTGATCACACAATTCCCTGCTAATTTAGAGTTAGAGTGGCACAACAACTTGCGAAAACTCAAGGTGTGAGCAAGAAGGTGACCCTGTTTAATAGCCATGAGCTCTTCGAACAAGATAGAAAACTCACCCAACTTACCAGAGAAGCCACACACCTAACCACCTTTGTCATAGCGGATAAGTCCTCCTATCCCTGTAGACATAGGATTACGGTGAAGGCTAACATCGACATTGACCCTCGTGACACCAATCGATAGGAAGAACCACCCCGCCCAATGAGGAGGACAAGCAACATCATTAGAGATATCATATGAATTGAACACATAATTGATATCCATGACTGAAGAAGCCACTCTACAAATGATGGATGGCAACGACCAATCTTCCTAAGAAACAATGGTAGGCCCATGACACTGTCTGTGCAACTAGATCGACAAGTAAGAATTCATAAAGGACTCATCAACAAGGAAACCATACGCCGCCCAAACCCATTGAGCCTTAGAGCACTCACAGAGGTAATGAACATCTGATTCAACCTCGTCAAGGCAAAAATGACAGAAAAGATGCAACGCCAAATGACGCCTCCACCTAAGATCATTAGTAGGAAGAGTGTCGTGAGTAGTAAGCCAAAACAGGAAAATAAACTTCGCTGACAGTTTTAGCTTGTAGATCCAAAGCCACTTAAACTCAGGAACTTGCCCAACCTCCTTCTGCAACAACCAACGATAAGCAAACATGACCGAATACTCCCCCTACGTCTCACAAGCCCAAACTACAACATTAACAGGTTCACCAAACTAGGAATTGGGACACCACACATGAGCTTTTGAATATCTTGGGGTACCCATGTAGCAAGCCTACTTAAGTTCAACGCATCCACGACAAAGAGATCTTTCACCACGACGTTAAGTTAAGTAGTGTATTGAAGTCAATTAGTAAATATGAACATAAGGAAGTACTGAAATGAAATTATATTTCTCTATTAGAAATTAATAAGAATTAAATAATAATAATAATAATCAAATATTTATTCGAGTGAAAGAGATTTAGATCTCGAAAGTCTACAAAAATAATGAAATTTAATGTCTCATTTAAAAGTTGTATTGTAATTTGTAAATGACAACTTGAAACAGTTATACTATTTTTCTTTTGTGGTAATGTAAAAAAAAAAAACCTTACAAGTACAACAATTACTTTATTTACTAGAAGTTTTCCTAATTCTACCCTAATTTTAAAAAATAAAATAAAGATAACCATTTTTTTAATAAACTGTTGAAGGGAAGTAAACCCTCCTTAATAAAATAACAAATATAGTTTTGCACAATGATATTATCATCCGATTATATTATAATTTTTCTTTTATTATTATTTATGATTGTTTTAGAATATAACTAAATATGAATCGGGTTTGAGATAGGAATAGAAAAAATCTCAGGCCAAAACCTTTATGAATGGACCTAAGTCAGGTTGAATTAGATTAATCTGATAACAAGTCAAAATAAAATAATATAAATCACAAATGATAGGCACTGAAGTGAAGCAGTGAACAGCGGGGTAGACAGCATCTCATGCTGTTTTTTCTTAACCACCAGTGTGTGCGCAGATAAGAGAAGAGAGTAAGGGGAATTGGGTTTTCCTGGTTAGTTCCTACCCATGAACCTCCTCAATCCTTGCACTCTTATCAGGGTCCCTTCTCCTCTGTTGTTAAATAAATCCTTCAGAGCATCAAAGCCATTCCCATCATTCAAATGCTGCAGCAGATTGAGCTCAGACTCCGAGGAAGAGAAGCTTTCTCTGTCTCTGTCAGGGGTTGTGAATGACCAAGTTGAAGAGCTTTTGAGCAGAGAGGAGAACAAGTCTCTGCTTGATGGGTTGGAGAAGGCGTCGCTGAGGGTTGAGATGGCGAAGAAACAGCTTGCCATCATCCAGGAGCAAGAACTGGCTGCAAAGAAGTTCAAGGATTATGTCAATCATCTTGAAGGAAAAGCTTCAGAGGTACTATGTAATATATATCATATCAAATGTTTCTTGCTTTATGAAATGATTTTGGTTGGTGAAACTTTGGTTTAGTCTTATACCTTGTTCAATTTGCATCGAATTCTTGTGTTTTGCCATGACCTGGGAGATTGAAAAGTTGTAGGAAATGTGAGCAAAATGATGGATTTTATCTTTAAAAAAAAAAGTCATTGGTTCCTGCAAAATTAAAATACAAGCATGATAGTAATATCAAAGGTTTATAATTAACACATTAAGTTGAGTTTTTCCCAGACTTGTGTTTGACTCTAGTTTAATACCTTGTGATAAAATTACTGTGCAGTTTCGTTTCCCTTCCATCTTTGACATGCTTTCTTTCTATTCCTTGATTTGGACTAGAGTCATTACTAACAATACAAATTGAATGACTGTAATGCAAGATTGCTGAATGTCAAAGGGAAATATCAGAGGCAAAAGCCTTGCTTGAGGAAGCAGAACGCACCGTGTCACTGAACGAGAGTGGACTTGAAGATGGAGAAGGATTTGACAGGGACAAAGAGAGATGGGAATCAGTGAAAGGAGGATGTATTTCTGCCCTGGTTGGTACCCTTTCAGGGCTCCCCATATGTTTCACTCATGCCACTGACCCTACTCAGCTGCTTCTCCCTTTGGCAATCAACTTCATTAGCTGTGCGTTGTTTGGAGTCACTTTTAGATACACAATAAGGAGAAACCTGGATGATGTTCACCTTAAGACAGGGGTAGCAGCAGCTTTTGGTGTTGTAAAAGGTAATAACCTCACCATAATACATGTTAAATAAGTTAGCATTTTACCACTACATCAATAGATAATATTGTATTCTGGCATCTGCTTTTCCCCGTGCATTGGCATGAATCGAATAACAACAACTAACTCTTGTCTTATTAGGTGGGGTCGACTATATGGAATAGATAACGCTATAGTGTTATGTCGTAGACCATGTTTATATTCAAACAAATTAACAACTAGACCATGTTCACATAATGCTTCATTGAAACAGTAGAATCTGATTTTGAGTTAATACTGAAACAAATTTGTGATGCAGGTCTTGCAACCCTGGGTGGTGGACCACTTCTTGAACTGAACTCTGAAAGCTTCTTATCACATGCCCTGGATGGAACAATTTATGTGTCTGAGAGTCTTTTCATTTTTGTCTGTGCTGCCGTTGGTCTGGATTATTGTTTCAAGACAAGGCTTTTGAGCACTTTTCCAATTGATAGATCAGTTTAGTGGAAATTCTAATTATATCATACCTTAAATTGACATCAACTTACTAACCATCCATGCTGAAAGTCTTTTCTTTACATTTGAATATTTAATCGTTGGTGCCATTAAGCTGTGAGTCTGTGACATTGATCTATCTGATTTTATTGGCAGTTGAAGTTATATATATCTGTTGGCTTTTGCACTCTGTATTTATATTGATGCAGCATATAAATAACTGCATGAAGCAACTGGCAGATTGCCTATAACCTATGTGATATTTAGGGAGCTCTGACACACAAGGAAGAATATTCTGTTATGCTATATTGTAATTGAGTCAATCACATTATAGGTTATCTTATGACTTAATATATTGATGAATGCCTATCTCACTGCACAAGAAAGAAAATTGTTATTTGTATTGAAGGGAAAAGAATGAAAAAAATAACATTTTTCACTACATTTTGTGAGTGAAGAATTGTTTCATACAACACTTGCCATTTGTTTTGGCCGAGAGTTTTCTACATAGAACTTCACAAAATTGTGGCAAGGTCTTCTAAAGCTCCACTGGCTAAGTCAGTTGAAACCTGTGAACCATGCAGCTGATTTAAGTATAAAGGACAGTGTTATAACAATTTTTCAACTGTCACTTTCTCTAACTCCATTTCAGGAATGCCGACAAAGCTGTTACCGGGCTCTGGCTTCTGCACTCCCCTTTCTCGCATTGATCTTCGCTCTTTGCTCATCTCATTCCATTGACCCCTGCTTGCATACATGCTTGCAAGAAGAACATAATCACTGCTATGGTCCGGTTCCAACTCCAACAGATGCCTCCTTACCTTCTCGCCAAGTTGAACATTCCCATGAACTCGACACGCTGCCAACAGAGTCCTCCACACAATCGCATTGCACTCCATTGGCATGCTCTTGATCAATCCGTACGCCTCCTCAACCAAACCAGCTCTACCCAAAAGGTCCACCATGCAACCGTAGTGCTTCATTGTCGGTTGGACGCCATACTCTCTTCTCATTACATCAAAATACCTCCTCCCTTCATCAACCATCCCTCCATGGCTACAGGCACAAAGCACTCCCAAGAATGTAACATTATCTGGCCTCACATTATCCTCCTGCAACATCCTCCTAAACAGCACCAGCGCCTCTCGTCCGTCCCCGTGCATTACAAGCCCAAGGATCATCACGTTCCACGAAACCACATTCTTCCCTTTCATCTCCCTAAACGTCTCATACGCTTCCTCCACCGCCCCGCACTTCGCATACATGTCAACAAGCGAATTAGACACTGATGTAACCTCGCCAAGACCAATATCCCTAACACAACAATGAACCCTCCTACCGAAATCCAGCGCCCCAATCGCACCACATGCTGAGAGGGTCACTGCCAAAGTGGCATCATCAGGCTGCACCCCACACTGCACCATCCTGGTAAATACCTCCAAACCCTCCTCATACTTGCCACAATGCACGTGACAGTCTATAACAGAGTTCCAAGCCACCAAATCTGGATCAACCATTTCATCAAACAGTTGGCGTGCAAGTTCAACGTCACCCAACACCCCATACATGTGCATGAGGGAGTTCCCAACGTAACCATGAGTTCCAAAACCAAGCTTGAGAATGTTAGAATGCAGTTGCTTCCCCAAAACAACAGGTCCAATTGAAGCAACAATTTTGAGCAAGAACGAGAAAGTGAAAGTGTCTGCCAAAGATGCATTTTTTCTCTGCATTTCGCGGTAGAAATGAAATGCCCTTAGGGGTTGCGCGGTGTTGCCGAAGCCCCTGATCATGGTGTTATAGATGAACGGGTCGGGTTTTTCGACCCTATGGAAAAGGGTGACGGCGTAGTTCATGTGTTTGTGCAGTGAACAGAAGAGGATGATTTGTCCGAGGAGGAAGATGTCGTGCTGGAAGCCGGTTTGGATGAGGTGGGCGTGGAGCTGCTTGAGGTGGTTGATGGTGGAACATCGCTTGAAGAGGTTCATCAGAGTTTGCTGAGCCTTACGAAAGGCTGCGTCTTTGGGACTCATTAGAGATTAATCCATTTACGTTTGCTCAAGAACTATATAGACAATTTTGATAGCAGAGAAATTGCAGACGACAGAAAATTCATGTCTCTAATACCAAAAGAGAGTCTTATTGCTTAACATATACTATCAAACATTTATTAATATATATATATATATATGTGTGTGTGTGTGTGTGTGTGTGAGATGCATTTGTCACGTGTGAGGAGTTGACAAGAGAAGTAAAGGAATGATTTCAAGGAAGGAGTGTCCAGGATGATGGTGGACAAGCAAGGAAAGAGGTCTTGAGCAGGATGATGGAGAAGAGGCTACAAATCCTCACATCAACGAAAATCTTTTTTTTTCCCCCCCTTCCAACGTGAACACAACTGTTGGATTCCTGTCCTTAAAATAGAAAGGACAGACAATGAGATGTTTCTTCTCTTTTTAAATAGGAAATTAGTATAAACATTATCTCTTGAGATATGTTTATTAGGTAGAGTTTGATTTCTATATAAAGACATGCTTAGAAATAACAAAAATGTTACATGTACACCCAATTTTATACACTCATACATACACTATTAATAATGCACAAATTTTATTCTCATGAATGCACAAACATTATAAACTTGTAAATGATATTCTCAATCATACTTAATTAAGTGCACAAACATTACAGACATTAAAATACAAACCTTATGTATATAAGTATAGGGTGTATGTATGGTGTATTTTTTGGTGTACGTGTAGCAGGACTCTTAGAATAAAGGAGAGGCATAAACATACAAGTCTTATGAATGATTTTTAAGTTAATATATGCACTCCTAAAAAGATGAAACTAAGAAGGTGTTTCTTTAATGTCTCATTATCTCTGACCCTTCGCTTATATAATTATACTATTTCTTTATTTTCGTTTCTTTTGTTCCGAGACAACAATCAAATTCTATGCTAAAAATTATTGAATGACAACGACGATCATATTTTCTTTTTTGTTATCATCCTCTTCTCGCAAAACATGTTTATATCCCGTGCCTGTGACTGAAACCAAATAATGCCTAGAAAATTATGAAAAATTACAATTTTCCCATTACATTGAAATCAATGGGCCAACGTTATCATACAAATTGTAAACTGTAAAGCTTATTCTATGAGTGTTTAAGTGTAGAGAAATTGAGTTTTTCTATATAAAAAATTATAAGAGATATTATTACTCAATTATGTACTGAAGGGGACAGCTAATTTGGTTCGTCCTAAGTATGTTCTGGACATTCGTTGATCCTTAGTTTTTAGTTCTAAAATTGAACTATGTTAATTTTTTAATAATTAAAATTAGAGCTACTTTATTTTTTATTTTGTAATGAGAGTCACTTGTTAACATGCTTTATTTTCTTAACCTAATTGCATCCTTGCTTCTGTCTCGCTACAATTTAACATGAAATATATCTTACGGTGACAACTAATTTAGTCTTAAACATTTTTTAGTCCCAAATAAAAAAGTGACTCCATGAAATTTTTTTAATAATTGGAATAAAGTTATTTTATTTTTATTTTTACAATAAGAGTCACGTAATCAAAATGTTTTCTTTTCCCTGTCCTAATGAGAGAAAAAAAGACCCTAATTAGATAGGCACAAAAAATTGTCGTCATTTGTTGTCTCCCTGCAATTTGCCCCTACCACATTAACTAAATTTTCAATCAGAGAAATTAAGAACAAGAAAGAAGATGATATTTCAAAAATCATTTTTTTCCCCAAAACATAGTAATTATCCCATTTACAATTTAACCAAACTAAGAAGATTATCATTAAGTAGCATCATGAAAATAAGACTTAATGAACATTGTTTCTGAGAAGTATAAGTTTGTATTTGCGAAAGTTGAAAAATTAATTTTATTTTAGTAATTACTTATTTTAATAATCGCTTTTTAATATAATCGATTATGTGAGAATCAATTTATGTTTGAATATTTCAGTTGAAAAGTAGTTTTAAGATAATTTATTTTGTTTGAGTTGTATGGAAATAATTGCTTTTGTATGATAAATTACTAAAAAAAGATATGAAATAATTTATTTACATTATATAATATTTAACTGTGATGGCTAATTTGGTAAAAACATGTGAAAAAATATTTTTTTAATATGAAAGAAAAAAGCTTTTCTTTGAGAAACTCCAAAACAAAAGCTTTAGCCTCTTTTTTTCCCCTAAAAACAGCTTAAGGGAACAACCAAAAATAGTTATTTTCTTAAAAAAAAAAGTTGTTTCAAAAAAATCTATTGTGTTTGACAAAATAGAAAAAATTAAGCAACAACTTTTTTTTTAATATAAACTATTTTGGAGGGGGAAAAAAGTGATAGTTACATTCTGGGCATTTTTATGAAAAAAAATTGTTTTCTTTTCTTGATTAAAAAATTATTTTTCTCATGTTTTTATCAAATTGATCGTGACTATAGAATATTATATATTATAAATAATTATTTCATACCCATTTTAGTAATTTTATCAACCAAAAGAAACCTTTTTTTCATAAAATCCAAACAAAACAGATTATTTTAAAACCACTTTTAAGTTGAAGTAATATAAATTGATTCTCATATAATCGATTATGTAAAAAAACTAATTGTTAAAATAAGTAATTATTAAAATAAATTTATTTGTCAAACTTTTCCAAACACACACACCAAGTTTTATAAAAGAAATTGTTGCTTAATTTCCCTTGTTTGCCAAACAACTTTCATTTTCTCAAAACATTTTTTTTTAAATAAAATAAAGCTGTTTGGAGTGGTTCCCAAACATGCACTAAGATGAATGTCCTATATACGGGGAAGGAAATCATTGTGAAATTGCGACGATAAGAAAAATTGCAACGAGACATAAGCAAGAAGGTAGAAAAGCACAACAATTTTTTTCTATCTAATTAGGGTCTTTCTCTCTTATTCTTTTTTCCTCATTAGGTTAAGAAAATAAGACATACTAACAAATGACTCTCATTACAAAATAAAATAAAATAACTCCAATTGTAATTACTAAAAAATTGACATGAAATCATTTTAAGAATTAAAATCTAAGAATCAACAAAAATTCCATACTTGAAACTTAGTTAGCCGTCACACTGAATTATCTTTATTCACTCATTAACTTGCAAACAATACCAAAAAGGCTGAAATCTTCCATTTTGGCTCGAAAGAAACGCGAGTTTATGTGCAGGCGAGAAGAAAACTCTTGGTCATTATTGCTATGTATATAAATCTTTCTTGCCCAAGTTGGTGAAAGAGAAAAACTGCTTAATGACTTGGCATCATTAATTACCATACGGCTTACACACCCTAATACATAAGGGTTATTATATTATATATATGCAAGCAATGGGAGAAATATGCTGTCAATGTCAACATCCAACTTCACACATAAATAAATAGAACATGGCATAGCCAAGTTCCCTTGACAATTAAAAGGCAATTCCATTCTCACAATCCAAGAACATGAATGTACCCATCGGAAAAGTAATGTTGAATGTTTCAAAGTTCATCTTCAAACTTTTAACTTATATGAATCATCTAGTGAAAATCTAACCTCCAAGTATATGTAAACAGCTGACAAAATTGACCATGATATATAAAAAGACACTGATGCACACTCTTATTAGACAAATTACAGGACAGCTCTCAAGAATTTTGGACAAGGGTATGCCGAAGGGTCTTTTCCCAACTTCCAATGCCTGAAAACAGTTGAATTCCATGACTATCTGAATGAAACTGAACCAAAAATCTTCACATGAAATCATAATCATCCAGAGCATCATATCGATCAGCAGCAACAAATTCCTCATCAGGTTTATCAACATTAAGCTGCTTTTTCTTGCCACCTGCCAAAACCAAGAGCTTTCAATAACTATACCAAATAAAAAAATAAAGCACAAAATGTGAGAGCAACATAGTCTCCAATGAAGTTACCTTTCTTTTTACCAGCATTGGCTTCTTTCTCTGCTTTTATCTTTTCGTTTGCAATTGCAGTTATTGATGAAGCAATATCTTTTGCATCTGATCCTTTCAGAGAAACCATTGACAGTCTCATTATGGCTTTCAGTAAACCCATATAATGAAAACTTTTCTGCATTCATCAATTGATAAAAAAATTAGCATTCCATTGCAATAAATAATCAAGTTAGGGGGAGAAACAGAAGTATCAAAATCACCTCAAAAGGACGAATCCTATGGGCGATGAGCTCTGCATACTCCAAGAAGTCACTCTCAGATTTTGGTATAAAGGTATCAAGGTTCTTCTCATCACGTGCCCCACCAAATAATTCCTTGGTGGACTTGTAATCTGCTTCTTCAACCAGTCTGTAATTGAGAGAGAATAAATAAATTGATGAGAAACAAGATTAAGCAAGCAAAAGCTGCTTTAAGCAAATAGGACATCTGCTTCTTTTAAATGGTGCAGCAATTCTGAGGCTATAACAATCATGATTTAGTAAATAAGAACAAATTTGCATAGAACTACTATTTGTTGGTGAATTTCCTATGTTACTACTTGGTATCTTGGCCACTCTTTAATTTTGTCTTAGGAGCATTCAATACCCTCCTTAGCAACCATTTTTTCTTCTTCTAGTGATAGTTCTTCTACCCCAAAAGTAAAGTAGTTTAGCTCAGTATCATAGCTACTCAAAGTAAACCTTAAAAATGACTGTACTGCATGTCATAATTCAAAGAAGATCTATAGCTCTAACAAAGAGAAATGGTACTAAAACAACACAGTATTGACAGACCACTTTATCATTATCATGCAACTAAAACTATGTTGCTCATAACTATATTTTCCTAACCAGCATACATGGCAAACCTAAACACTGTTGCTTGTACATCGTAATGATGTAATAGTAAGGCTGTAATCATACAAGACTCTATAAAGGAACATCAGGGTGAAGGAATTTGACGGTGGAGAAATAAACCTCTGTTGGCGAAGTTTTTCAGCAATAGGATCCAATGGTTCTTCCTTCACTGGTTCTACATTCTTTCCCTTCTTTTCAGAAGCTTTTTCTGAAGATTTTTTAGGAGCCTTTTCAGTAGTTTTAACAGCAGGCGCTGCAGGTGCCTAACAATATTGTGCAAAGAAACAATAATCTTGCAATTAGTAACTAAGGAAACCTAAAAAGACAATAGTTATAAGAAATGCAGCGTCACTACATTAAAAGCAATCATCACACTAAAATTTATTTTTGTTAAAATTGTGTAACTAAAATGACTTGCACCATTTACAGAACATAAATTAGTGATGAAAATGTAATTGCAGACTTCAATGGGGGAAAAAAATCATATTTGAAACAACTACAGGAATTTTTCCATTTAATAGTCTGCATAGTAGTACAAAGGGAATGCTAATCAGCAACATAATATCAGCTAACTATGACTGAGATATCTTTCTTTAAAATTACATACAACCATAAACATATGTAAGTGAGCAATGCCCTTGTTGCAAGTTGCAACATCATTTTTCAACTGTACATACCGGAGCAGGCTCATCTTCATCCTCCCATGATTCCTTTATATCGTTTTCATCAACATCCTCATCATCCCATTTACTTTTAGGCAGATCTTTTACTGCAAGATCGATAGTTGCAATTTGCTCTTCCTCTGGAACAAAAAAACCCGCATATGCCAGTTCAACAACGATACAAAATTAAATAGAAATAACTTTATACTTTTATGGAAGGGTTATTTATTATACTAGAATTAGTGGTTTCTATATTCGTGTATAGAGCATGTTAGCAATCACAATATTTGGGAATTGGTTTGATTTATAAATGAAAGTTTTTTATTGGAAAGTTTGCAAAGTAGGGACTTATTTGACTTTCAATTCTTATTGTTGAAGTTGTGAACATTTAGAGATTCAATCACATGAAAATGTTTGCCTAAAAAAGAAAAAATATAATACATACCAAAAATTCATGAAACAAGAAGGAAAAAATTCCACTTTCTAGCCATGACTATAACAATAAACAACAACTAAAGTGTGTGTAAAAAGAAGAAAGCAAAGCAGAATCATACCCCAATCATCCATTTTGTTGTTGTCTCTTCGGCAATAGAACAGAATAACAAAATACCAGCTAACGAACTGGCAACTTCATAAAAACAAATGAACAATAAAATTGGTCAGTACCTGTATAGCAATGAAAACAGAGTGTGTTCAGCCAGCACCACCTCTTAAACCACCCAAAACCATAAAGACAGGTGGAAAAAGAGTGATGGTTGCTAAATGTGAAGAGACAGACATTAAAAATCAAAAGATACAACTAGTCTTATTTTCCATTCTGTTCTTGCTAACGAGCTTAACAAAAACTCATGCCAGTAGCAGCAGCAGCCATAAGATTATCCAACATTCCAACGTCAAATTTTGAGGCACCAAAGATAGAGAGAACGAAATTATTCAATTAATCCAATCATCAAGTTTACTAAGATTGCCATCCTCATCCTTGTAACCTAAAAAAATGCATAAGTTTGCAAGACTCTGCAGTGACAATTGGCAAAGACTTATTTTTTCCAACCCGGTTCTCAACAAAAAATAAAAGCTAGCATTTTTAAGGGATAACATAAACTTTTCAAACAATCAATCAAGGCTAATGAGCTTAATTACACAGGTGGTAATAAGAATCCCAGCTATTTAGAGGGAAAAACCCCAGCATTGAAGTTCAATCAATATAAAGATTTCAACACTACACCCACACCAGGTAACAAAATCAAAAACCCTATCCAATTACCAAAAAATGGTTTTTTTTTCCGTTCAGCAATAAAGCATCATCGAGAAAGATCCGATCCATACGACAACGAATCGTTTTTCAAGCATAATTCTCAGCACCACTACGCCAGTGACGCTACTCAGAATCTATTCAACAAGTGAATCAGACGGAAGAAAAATAAAATCGAACAAGAAGAAGAAAAAGACAAGGAAGAGAAGGTAGAGTACCTGGAGAGCAACGACGGCGAAAGCGTTGATCGGAAAAGGGGGCAGTGGAGAAAGAAACGAGTGAGAGGTTGCGGGGGTTGAGAGAGAGAGAGAGATTAGGGCACAATTGGGTTTGAGCGTGATTTATCTGTTTACTTCGGTTTTATTGTATTCTCTCGTCTCCCTATAGATATGTGTGTCTATGTAAAGAGAGAAAGTTCACTCCGATACTCTATAAAATTAGGACGTTTAAGATTTTGTTATATATCTCATTAATTTAAATTATTTATTATTTTAAATTTTTGATCGAATCTTAAGTATTATTTTAAAGTAATATTTTTATAAAAGTTTAGGTACCGAAAAAAAATTGTGTCTATATATATATATATATATATTTGAGAATGTTACATAAAGCTGAAATCAAAATTAAACTTGAGGATCATAAAAATAAAGTTTAAAAGATTAAAAAAAAAGGATGGTGTTTGTTAAACCGTAAATGAAAAATATTTCATTGATAAGATTAGATTTTTTTGGTTATTGTTATCTTTAATTTTTTAAGCACAATACGAGTTTGTTATATCCCCTTGTACAAATTAAATTGAATTTTACCTGTAATATTACCATTTATTTAAGAATTTTCTTTATCTAATAATTATTTCTAATTCATAATTACATGAGTAAATTTAGGAACAATATTTTATAATTGGGATGACATATAAAGGATAATGATAGCAGCTATAGGTGAAGAGTGGCAGTGAAGATAAACTACTTTGAAATAGATAAATACATTCGAGATATTCACTCAAAATAAATAATAAATATAGCTTATATATTTTTTTGGTTTGCTTGCCTAATTCTAAGGCTATACCTTAACTAATTTGGGTCAACACGAGTTGCGCACCTGACTGTGGTAAATAAGTTTTCTAACGGAGATAACTACGTACACAATATCTCGGGTTAGCTCACCACTCGTGCAAACCCCGCCGGTAAATATAGCTTATACATGTTTAAATTGGTTTAATCAATTTAGATTGGATTAGATTAGTTTTTGAATTAAAATCAAAGTCCAATCCAATTTTCAAAAACAAATCCAAGTTTTTCCTGATTTTAATCAGTTAATTTTAATTACGGTATAAGGTCGACAGTATAAGTTTTTTTATTTATTAATTTGCATAATTATTATTCAATTTAAACACCTCAAACTCAGAGATTGTCACGAAGATTACTCTCTGGTAGAACTAAATACTAGCGCACTACTTTGATTGATTGTGGTTTGAACCTTAAATATGAGATGTTTCCTCCCTCCAGTGAAAAAATTAACATTATTTTTGGTCAATTTACGTTGGATTAAAGTGCTATGACTTAATCTTTTGAAGGCCAAATATATACATTACATCGTTTAAGGACCAACGCATATACATTTGATTTTGACCTTTTAAGGACTAAAGTACAAGAGATCTTTTCTCGACCAAGTATAGTCTTCTATAATTAGTCTCACTAACCTGTGCTTTTTATATGAGTTGCTTAACAAACAACAAAATTGTCTAAGTAACGAGTTTAAATGTGGCTGGGAGAAGGATTATGCTGCAAAATCAGTGTGGAAATTTTAAATTTATAACAAACAAAAACTATTTGTTTCCCTTCATTTAATCACTTCCACTGAAAATCCAAGCAAGAATGAAATGTAAACCCCCTTTATTCCACCATTTATCTGTGAACTCTTGCCAATGTCTTTTAGAGTCCATACTATAATCCTCTTACATGCAAGTCGTCGCTGTTGCACAAAAATCAGGTGAGCCTAAAAGAAAAAATAGGCAGAGGGGTAAAAGCAGTACAAAATAAATCAGCTACACGTTACATTACAAGATTTAAAGCAAGAATTTGGCAGTGACATCCACTAATTTAACCAAGGAATTGTAGGAACAAAACCAAATGCAGTTCAAATTATGGAGTTATTTCTTCTTTCATTAAAAAGTTTTTGCCTTTACCAACGGGAGTTGGTCCAAGTGGTAAGCGGCTTGGTATCGCTTAAGCAAGGTCCCGAGTTCAACGCAGTTATCCCCGCTAGGAGATTCACCCGCCATAGCCAGGTGCGTGACCCGAGTCGGCCCGGATTAGTCAAGGTCAAGCCTTAGATACCAGGTAGGCAACTTAAAAAAAAAAAGTTTTTGCCTAAAATCTCCCGACAAGACAAGAAGCTTAAAGAAATAGTCAATTGACAGCTCACGAGGAAAACTGAAAATGTCTTCTTGATGTCACTATTTAAGGGAGAAGCCACTAAGAAAAATCCTGAAATTGCTGCTTTTGGAATAACGGTGACAATAAATCAAGAAGTCTCACAGAAGCTCCTCAGAATTACCTTCATCAACACAAGAAAAATTGTTCAGAACTTGGAACGATAGAGTTAGAAGTTTTACGGTGTCAGGTTAATTCATCATTGGAGCTTCAGGCCAGAGTTAATGCGATGAACACTACTAACGACATGAACTAAAAAGGCAGCCATTGACAGTTTAAACTAACGACAAAATTAACTCTAGATCTATGAGATTTTTTCCAGAGAAGCAAAGCTTGCTAACGCAGCACATATGAAAGTGACAGTCTTAAGCAATAAACTGTCAAAGATGAAGTATACATAAGAAAATCTTTCAGGAAGAAAACTGAGATTTGTAATATTTTGCACATCTATTTCAACAAATTCAACCGATCATATAAAATTAATAAGTTATGAGCAACATAGGAAAAAAAAAAGGCAGATACTATCAACTAAAGGGCGATATAATACAATTAAACATTTCAACCATAAGTCCGTAACTATAAAAGATGGGCAACCAACTCACATCACATCACAATACCCATCTTAAGCTCACACGTCTTCTTGAGCAACGCAGAATCCTAAATACAGCGTTTCAAAGAAAAGTGTGTGTAAAATGAAAGTTTCATTAACAAGGAAAATGGAAGACAATAAATCCTCAACAAAAACAACCAAATAACAAGAGCAAGTGGAAAGAGCAAGGCTCTCAAGAACATATCGACACGGAAAACCCATGTATATGTAAATATCAAAGTAGGATCAAACATACATTTGTTTTTATTATAAGTAATTGCACCATTTCACATTCTACGGATCATTCAGCCACATAATAAGATCATAAAGGTTCTGTTCACAGAACAAACACAGCTTAAAGCAGCTAAATTAGGAGTTATCGAAGATGAGTGACACTATAGATAGCAGAGTTAACAGGTAATTGGAATCAACTATAGCCACATTGCTCCCATTCACACACAACATGTGCAAGCACTGCTGAGACACGAAAACACACAAAATTGACAAACAAGAATAAATCTGTTCAAAATAAGCTATGATGTTAGTGGGTTTAGGGTGGTTACTTGTACCTAGGGAAATAGACATAACATGAACATAAGCCAAAGTACATTCTAATTCGATCATTTCTTCTTAGTGATTATTCATTTATCGACGATAAATTACACCAAACACTAAAGCCTCAAGCTTCAATCAAAGCAACAATCTCAAAAAACCATTCGAATTAGGGCATCCCAAAAAACAAGGTCAAGTTTCAAACTTTACACACTCACAGCTTCAAAAGCTTCGAAATTCGGGCGCTTCATTTGGCGGCAGCGGCGGCGGTTTCCTGCGGGGCCTTGGCAACGATGGAGATAGCGTGCAAGCCCGATTGGAGCTCGTCGGAGAGGAGGTCGTACACCATGCGGTGTCGTTTGACGAGACTCTGGCCGTCGAATTTGGGAGAAACGATCTTCACGTTGAAATGAGTCTCCTGATCGGAGCTCCCCTTAACGGCGGCGTGTCCGGCGTGCTGGTACGACACGTCGTCTACCTCCAAAACGGTGGCTTCCAGCGCCGTTTGCAGCTTCGACTTTATCCTGCTGGCCCTCGACAGCGCCACGCTCGCAGCCCGAGAACCCATCGACAGAGAGAATTAAATTTTATGGTTTTTGGTTTGGGAAGTGAAGATTTTGGAGCAATTTGGAATCGGAGGGTTGAATTGAAGAAACCCTAACACGCAGAGAGGGGGAAAAATTGGAAAAAGTAACAATTGCGGTGAGCGTGGATCGAACACGCGACCTTCAGATCTTCAGTCTGACGCTCTCCCAACTGAGCTATCCCCGCGTGGATATTGTGACTGAATTAAACCATCTTATATCATACTCGATGATTATATCTCAAAATATGGGGTGTAAAAAAGATGTATCAAAATTTCAGGGAAAAAGGATAGAATGATGTATCGACATCATAAAGTAGTGAAAAAAATGAATGAAAAAATAAACTATATGACATGTCCAACATTCTTAATTGCAAAAACATAAAAAAAAAAAAATTATATTATTTCTGTTTAGTCGAACACGTTTATATATTATGGTGTCAAAGTTCATATAAAATTAACTGCAACATAAACAGGTAAGAGTGAATTCGTCCTTATTTTCTTCAAATAAATGTTACAAGAATAATACATTAAACTTTGCTCTCATTCCCACCACTGAAAATTATTATGAAGCCAATGCTACAATTCCTGTGCACTACATGATATATCCTGATCATTATAATAGTCCCTCAGGTCATCTTCAATTTTAATTTTGTTTGTCATAGTTATAAAACATTGCGCGACATAAACCACATTCAAATTAAACATTAACAACATCAACCATGCCATCACTATCATGATGATGATGTCTATTCACCACTCTTGTTATGTAAGTCCCAAGTGCCACCAATGTGGCCACCACAGCCACTACCCCAATTGCAACCTTAATTGCTGTTCTCTTCCTTGTTTGAATAATTGGTTTGACTTCATTAGCTGTTTTTTCATGATTTGATTGAACCGTTTTAGGCATTAAAATAGAAAGGATCCCTTTTTGAGAAAACTTTGCGCTGATTTCATCCCAATTAGTGTCTTTTGAAAGCTTAATTTCTTTGCGGAAACGGCACCATTTGTTCTTGGTTGCTTCCATAAATGGCCTTTCTCCGTAAATTGTTAGGATCCCTTCGGTGTTGGTTTGAACCTTAAGTTGTTCCTTTTTGAAACCTGCAATAATTTGAGAGGAATACACATCATTTATCATTAGGCCAATATATCTTTATTATTGTTAATTTTGAGAGTAACTTAACCTTCGTATGCTTCATTTTGAGAGATTAGTCTTTATATATTTTGTATATAAAAAAATGTTTATATTATCATGTCACTAAAATGTGATCGAATGACAATGTATAATACATATAAATTAATCTTTATTTTTAATTTTTTGCAAATTTTCTCAAAGTATTTATCATGTGTGAATTGAAAATGAATTTATTTTGTATATTCAATCAATCATATATTCTTACATTATTAAAATCGGTTGACTTTTCCTATAATTACTTTCAAAAGTGGCATATGATTATATTTGATTAATTATGTAAAACATTTACCAAGGTCAATGACACTGTAATCAAATTTTGAATCTAAGTTTGGTGTCCTCTAAAAATAAAGAAGTTCAAAGCTTTATGTCACCCCTAACTTTTTAGGATAATAAATTGACTCTTAAGATATAATTTGCATGATTTAAGTTATCCACACTATAATATAAATAAGCAAGAAAATTTAATACCCTTCAAATCAATCGCAAGAGTTTCATGGCCTTCATCCCATTTGCAATAAGGTTCAAAATCCTCATACAGGCGATTGCTAGTAGCTCCAGCAGCTTTGGTTTCCATTTGCAGATGACTAGTGGCCTCTCTCTTTAACTTGGGATTTTCTTCTTTCTTTTTTGCCAAATGTTATGGAAATAATGTATTGAATGAATGAGAGAACTTTGATTCAGTCTCATTTTATACTACCAATTACAAGGCTCAATGCACGTGAGAGTGTGGTAATTATGGGGTTTATTCTTAGTTTAAATTCCCCTTGGTTGAGAATAATTCCTTTTTGGTTTTAGTAGGCTTTCTAGGGAGTCATTGCTTGCTTCAATCATAGTCTTGCACGATGAGAAGATCAATAGTGTAAACTTCAGAAGAGGGAAAACCCGTACCTTTAATTCCTTCCCCCACAAATGATTTTTTTTTCCTTTTCTTAACAAACTTTTGATTCCTTTTTTCTATGACACAAGAATTGGAGCAATTTTGTTGTTCAAACAAGCTTGTGGCTTGGCTATTATTCCACCGGGAAAAAGATCACATAAACTCATTTGTATGCGTGTTTGAAATTAGGCAACATTAACGCATATTATTGTCACAATAATACATAAAATTAGTTAAATTACAAATATACATGGGACATGATCTATAAGATTTAAATTTATGTAAAAAAAAATATAAATTTAATCTAATGGTCGATTTTTAAAAAATAGCACCATTAAAAGTTATTAAAGTTATTTAATGGTGTAATAATTGCTCGAAATTACACCGGTTAAACTTCATCATAATCCTATATAAAATCTTACATTAAGATAAGTAAAATGAGTTTATTTTTTTAATATACTATTGTTTACATAATAATTTAATTAAATCATATTACATACAAAATTAACGTTTAGCTCAATATGACATGCATCACTCCTGACATGTAAACCAACGATTTAAATTGTATTTTACATTTTATTTAAACTTGAAAAACTCACCGCATATTGTACTTCTTGTGCAATTTCTTGCCGATTCTCTTCACACTGTTTAGCATAGCTCTATTACATGCATGACTTTAGAAATATTGAGTGTCAAACTTAAAAAATTAACTGTTGTATCAATATCAAATTGAATGAAACCTTTTTACAGTGGGTACATATAAATTAGACTCAAAATAGCATATCATATGTTGATGTATGTTACAATGTTGAAAAGTAATCAAACTAAAAAAATAATAATAAAATGTCAACGATTAAGGATTATAAGTAGGGGTGGGAACAAGCCAGGTAAAAAAATTAACGTCATTCAGACTAATAACTTATCAACTAGACTAACATTACTTTTTGTAACATTTTATGCAATCATATATATTAATATAATTTTATTATTTAATTTTTCTTTTTAAAGAAATCATAATCTAAAGAGTCCTTAAGACTCTCCCACGCTTACACTCTCATCTCATCTGAATAATGCGAGAGAGTTTTGCTAGCATTTTCCTTTTTGTTTTTTGTTGGTCAAATGCTATATATTCATCTTACTATCACACACTAAGGACGAGAATTAGTGATATACATAACAAAGTTGAGTAAACTTTTTTGGGATATGGACTTTAGTTTCTTAATAATAAAATCAATGGATGAAAATTTGATTTTCCTCTCACATAAAGGATATTCACGTTGCTCAGACTTGTCTTTTGATTTGTTTCTTCATGGGCATGCCCCAGCAGCTTGCAACTTTAGAGTTTCAATTCTTTATTGAAAATGTCTTTTTGATTCATATTGAATTTATACATTATTGCTTGTTATATAGTAAATGTTGTATATTCAGTTAAACTCCCTTCCTTCTTTCAATAAATACCTTTATATATATTAGTTTTTTTACATTAGAATATTATTATATTAAGAAATTAAGTTATTAACAAAAATAATACTTTGTTATGATTATTTTTGAAAAATTAAAAATTACATATTTTATTTTATTTTAATATTTATTTTTTTTATTTTTTATGATAAAAAATACACAGAGAGATATATCACTAATATGTGATATTTTACCAACAAAAAAAAAAAGAAAAATGCCAACAAAGTTCCCTCACATTATTCATGAGATGAGAGCATGAGTGTGGGAGAGTCCTAGGGACTCTTTAGATTAGGATTTCTTTTAAAAGAAAAATTAAATAATAAAATTATATTAATAAATATGATTGCATAAAATATTGTAAAAAGTAATACTAGTATAGTGGATAAGGCACTGAGAAAAGTAGGGACACCTTCGGTCCCATCATATAAAAATAGCTTTGTCTCTGGTTGGACTGGCCCACTTAAAGGGCCCATGGCCTTAATCCCAAGCCCAAATAAGTGATCACACATCACAGCACCAAACCAAGGCTAAAGCCCGAAGCCCGAAGCCCAAAGCCCAATCCAACCGTACAAAAAACTGCCCGAAATCCATAAAAGCAGAGCCAGTTCAGCTCTCAACTGCCTGTGACACACACAGACACAGTTGAGTCCCGTCTCTTTCAGAGCCCCTCCCTCTGTCTCTCTCCTCGAACCTTCTTTTTAGTTTTTACCACCCATCACAAAATGGTGGGACCCTTATTCAGCATAATGGGGGATGATGATAATTCACTCTTTATGAAGTTACATTGGACCCACTGCACTGAAGTAACTAAACTCACCCTCTTTGCAATTGTTAGTTTTTCGTTTTCTCATGCCAATTTTATTTTTATATCTTGTTCACCATCTGTTTGCAAAATTGCTCCTTTCAGTTTCAGCACTTCAACCACACTGTTACTCGTTTTGAAGCTGCTTCTTCTTCTTCATTCATGGCTGGTGGATCTACCTTCTTTTCTTCCTCATTCAGCTATGGATGGACCTATGATGTGTTCCTCAGCTTCAGAGGGGAAGACACTCGCCACGGTTTCACTGGCTTTCTATACAGAGCTCTCTGTGACAGGGGAATCCGAACCTTCTTTGATGATGAGGAGCTTGAGGGAGGGGAGGAAATCACACCCTCGCTTGTCAAGGCGATTCAAGAGTCCAGGATTCCCATCCCTGTCTTCTCTGCCAACTATGCAACTTCTTCATTTTGCTTGGATGAGCTTGCTAAGATCATGGAGTGTGTTAAGGGGAAGGGGCGGTTGGTCTTGCCGGTTTTCTATGATGTGGATCCTTCTGATGTGAGACATCAGAGAGGGACTTATGGTGAAGCAATGGCTAAGCTTGAGAAGAGATCCGAGGATGACAAGGAGAAAGTGCAGAGATGGAGGATGGCTCTTCATCAAGCTGCTAACTTGTCTGGCTATCATTTCAAACACGGGTATGTTTGTATATTTTGTTTTTTTCTTTTCATTTGTCTAGACAACTAGTACCAGGAGTTCATTGAACACGAATTGTAGTTAATAAGGAGTAAGCCTTTACATTTGTCCATGGAATTGTCAACATCGGTCAAGTTTGTCCCAAGTTATGGAAATTGTTATATTAGTCTATGGAAAGCTAGTCAAGTTACTTTCTCGGAGTGACTGATTTGACTAAGGTCGAACTTGGCTGCCTTTTGACAACTTCAAGTGCAAACTTGAAGGTTTACTTGGTTAATAAGTATAGAAAACATGGACATGGTACATTAGTATGACTTAACACAAAATTGTCATATTGGGCAGGGATGGATATGAGTATGAGTTTATTGGGAAGATTGTTGATGAAGTCTCAAGGAAGATTAAACATGTTGCTTTTCCTATTGCCGATTACCCTGTTGGACTAGAGTCCCAGGTTTTGAAAGTAAATTCACTTCTGGATATCGGTTATGATGGTGGTGTTTGCATGGTAGGGATCGTGGGAATTGGCGGAATAGGCAAAACAACACTTGCTCTAGCAGTTTATAACTTTATTGCTGACCATTTTGAAAGATTGTGTTTTCTTGAAAACGTGAAAGAAAATTCAAATAAACATGGGTTGGTACATCTTCAGAATATCCTTCTTTCTGAGGTGTTAGGAGAGAAGAAAATTAAGTTAACAGGTATTCAACAAGGAATTTCAGTGATACAGCATAGGCTCCAGCAAAAGAAGGTTCTTTTGATTCTGGATGATGTTGACAAACAGGAGCAGTTACATGCTTTGGTTGGAAAACCTGACTGGTTTGGTTGTGGCAGCAGAATCATCATTACAACACGGGACAAACATTTGTTAGCATCTCACGGGGTTGAAAGAATGTATGAGGTAGAGTGTTTAAATGACGCTGAGGCTCTTGAATTGCTTAGTTGGAAAGCTTTTAAAACTGTCCATGTTAGTCCAAATTATGTGGATGTTTTAGACCGTGCAGTAAATTATGCTTGTGGACTCCCATTGGCTTTGGAAGTAATAGGTTCTAACCTGTTTGGAAAAAATTTAGAAGATTGGGAATCTGCATTAGATCGATATGAAATAATTCCTAATAATAAGATCCAAAATATACTTAAAGTAAGCTTTGATGCTTTGGAGGAAGAGCAGCAGAGTGTTTTTCTTGACATTGCTTGTTGCTTCAAAGGATATGAACTGGCTGAGGTTGAAGATATACTTCATGCTCATCATGGGGGCCGCATGAAATATCATATTGGAGTGTTGGTCGATAAATCTCTCATAAAGATTAGTAAAGTTTGTAAGGTGACATTACATGACCTGATAGAAGACATGGGTAAAGAAATTGTTCGACAAGAATCACCCAAGGTTCCTGGGAAGCGGAGTAGGTTATGGTCCCATGAAGATATTGTTCAAGTTTTAGAAGACAATCAAGTGAGTAAACTGATATAGCTGATTTAGTTTTTCATCTTTATCTTTGATTTATCTCTTGACTATTGTATGCTCATGACAAGTCAATTATTCCTTGATTTCCAATCTTTTATTGATAGTATTAGTTTGTAGTTGTTTTCCCCTTTATAATTTGTAAATTTCTTTAAATAAGTGTGTTGAAGTACTTACGTATACACATGTATTGTGGTTGATTCATGCTTTTTGTTTTGAAAGGGAACTGGTCAAATTGAAATCATGCATTTGTGTTTCCCCGTTTCTGAAGAAGAAGAAGAAGAAGAAGAAGAGGTAGAATGGGATGGAAAGGCCTTCAAGGCGATGAAAAATCTCAAAACACTTATTATCAGAAATGGTCATTTTTCTGAAGGTCCCAAACATCTTCCAAATAGTTTGAGAGTACTGGAGTGGTGGAGATATCCTTCACAATATTTACCACCCAATTTTAATCCAAAGAAACTTTCTATATTCAGGTTACCTAATAATTGCTTTATGTCACCTGAGTTGGCTAGCTTATTGAAGGCGAGTATTATAAATGCATTTCTCAGATCTTGTATGTTAGTAAATTCAGTTTAAGATTATTCATTTGGTTCTTGTTTCTTTGCTTTTCCATTTACTTGCAGAAGTTCGTGAACCTGAAAGTTTTGAATTTTGACAACAGTAAATGTTTAACACAGATACCTGATGTATCTGGTCTTCCAAATTTGGAAAAGTTGTCATTTGAATATTGTCAGAATTTAATCACAATTCACGATTCAGTTGGTTACCTGGATAAACTCAAATTTTTGAGTGCTTTGTCTTGCCGCAAGCTTAGGAGTTTTCCACCCATCAAGTTGACCTCTCTTGAAGAACTCCGCCTTTCAGAATGCTCTAGCCTTGAGAATTTTCCAGAGATACTAGGGAAGATGGAAAATATAAAACAGCTTCAGTTGGATCACACTCGCATTAAAGAATTGCCACTTTCATTTCGAAATCTTACTCGGCTTCGACTAATACGTCTGTGTTACGGTAGAAATTTTAGGATACCAAGTAGCATTGTCATGATGCCAGAACTGGCTGAGATTACAGCTTGGAGATGGAATGGATGGCTATCACCAAAACAGGATGAGGATGAACAGGCAATGACCTCAATGGTGTCCTCAAATGTGGAATGTCTTACCCTCTCATACTGCAACCTTGCAGATGATTTTTTCCAAGTAGGTCTTGCATGGTTTGCTAATGTGAAAGAACTAGACCTATCAAGCAATAATTTCTCAGTTCTTCCTGCATGCATCAAAGAATTTTTCTTTCTAAGGAAGCTTAAAGTGAATGATTGCCAGCATCTTCAGGAAATCAGAGGGATTCCACCAAACTTGGAACTTTTCTCGGCAATAAATTGCAGATCGTGGACTTCCTTATGTACAAGCATGTTACTGAATCAGGTCTTGTTTCTTTCTCTTTTGCGTGTACTTGACTTGATAAATGATAGTTATGTTAACTCAAACTATTTAATGCTTCAAGACTTATGAAACAGGAACTGCATGAGGGTGGAAACACCATGTTTACTTTGCCAGGAGCAAGGGTTCCTGAGTGGTTTGAGCACCACAACAGGGGACCATCAGTATCTTTCTGGTTTCGCAACAAGTTCCCTGCCATAGCTCTCTGTCTCGTTATTGGAGTGCCGGATGAGCACCTTTTATCAGTTTTGTTTAGCCCCATTGTGATCATAAACGGCAATAAACGTTTCCTTGACACCGGAGATGGTTACAATTTTTTGAGCAGAATGGATCATATATTTCTTTTTGATCTGCGGAAGATAAAATTCAAAGATAATCTAGATGAAGTGCTTTTAGAAAATGAATGGAACCATGCAGAGATTTCATATACAACAGAAGCTAATGGATTCCTTATTATTAACAAAAGGGTCCCGATTGAGTGCTTTGCTAAAGAAAGCGGAATCCACGTATTCAAGCAAAAAAGTGCCAAGGAGGATATTCGATTCACCAATCCTTATAAAAGGAGAAAATTAGATGATGGTCTTAATAATCCAGAATCATAAAAGCAGCATAGTTGCTGAAAAAGCATAGATTGACGAACATGGGAGTTTCTGTGACATTGGGCTTATTCTCCTGCAACAATGTTTGGGTTTATTCTCTTGCATGTGGCACTGCGCATGCAGTGGTTTTTATTGCTTCTGCTCCAGCACTGCAGTCATTGGATGAGAATGTGAAATAGGATTCAAGTTCAATGGTATCAACAAAGATAAGGGGCACATCTAGTGTCCAAGGTAAATCCTCTTGTGTTTTTCTCAATGGAGGTGCATGATTAATCTTTTTCTTGAAGGATACATAAAGGAATTTAATTTGTTTCAGCAGGGACAAAAAAGAAATTTAATTGTATTACAGAAACTGACATGCATGTGTTACTGTTGGATTGCTGCTGTATACTTATAATGTGAGAAGATGAGCAAGCCAGTTATAATTTTGTGCATATGCTGAAATCTCCAATAAGTCTCTGGACATAAAGAAGGTGAGGATTTAATCTTAATTATTCCATTTCAAATAGTTCTGCTGACTTTGTTAACCTTGTCTTTGCTCATCTAGTTTAAGATCTGAAATACTTCAATTTGTGACTTTGAGCAACACTTCAAATGATATGTAGATTCTGAAAGTAAGAGTAGGTACTAGGAATTCAAAGAAAACATGACTCAGTTATATATGTATATATAAGATCCTTTTACTTTTCGGTTATTAAGAAATGTTTCTTTGGTGAATAGAAATGGGAGAAAGTGATCATGATAATGCTATTTGTTCTTGCTTTTGTTCTGTTTCTTCTTATGAAACAGTTTTCTCTCCTGAGCACTATTAGATTAATAAATTTCTAACACTCAATAGCAGAATAAGATGATAGTTATGCAAGGTAGATAACCCTGCTCACCATAGTTATGTGTTTGTCCCATGACCCGTTTTGTATCTTTCTTTTGATGAGATGTTATTTTTATCTTTCTTTGGAGATATACAAAACCATTAAATTGCATTCTCTCATTCGCTGCTTTTGGGAGAGATGTTCTTGACAATTTTAATCACTAACCTTTACTAGTTTCTATAACCAAAACTACAAGTTTCCCATAGACTTCAAAAAGAAAGGAAGTTCCAGAAAGTATTTGTAAGGAGACGTTAATGTAGCAACTTGAATAGTGAATTCAATCATTTTGTTAGTAGGGGAAAACAAATATCACCACTCAAATCTCATCTCTTAATTACACTTTCCCAACGTGAATTGAGTCAGCATACTCCTTTTCATTCCTGAATTTCCTTTTCTTTTTTAACAACATTGGATGCTTTTTAAAAATCCTTTGTTTCCACACCGTAATTTTCTGTTCACCGATTTTAATTGTTGAATTTTTCTTCATCATGAATTACGAAAAGGTTATATGATTATTAATAGAAGAGAAATGATATTATAATAATTAAATTTGAAAATTTTTGAACAATTATATTAAAAAAAAAATGTAAGTCACGAGGAGGTTGGAGGAAATCATGGTACTAGTGCCCCACACGGATGATTTCACAAATGTGACTTTTTTTCTTCTTCTTTTTCTGGGCCACCCATTTAAATTTTAAAATATTCACAGCCTATTTTTCATTCCGAGATAAAAATAAAAGTTCTTAAATTTCTATTGTATGTGAATAGTTCTTTACAAAAAAAATAGTATGTGAATAGTTTTTCGACGAATACTATTTGATATGTTGACTTACAAGTAAACAAACAAGTGCATGCGTTTCCTAGTCTTCCAGACAGAACACTCCATTCTTCCATGCATTAAGCTTTATTCCGTGTTCTCGTTTCATGGCTCCGCCAGCTTCCTTTTCTTCCTTCAGCTATTGATTCACTTATGACGTGTTCCTCACCTTCAGAGGCACCGATAGTCGCTATGGTTTCACTGGCAATCTCCACAAAGCGCTCTCTGACAAGGGAATCCACACGCCTTCATTGATGACCAGGATCTTCAGAGTGGGGAGGAAATCACACCCTCTATGGTCAAGGCAATTCAAGATTCTAGGATTGCCATTATTGTGCTCTCCACCAACTATGCTTCTTCTTTATGCTTGGATGAGCTTGTCAACATCGTGGAGTGCGTTAAGGTGAAGGTCGATTGGTTTCACCTGTTTTCTATGACGTGGATCCTTCTCACTTGTGATATCAGAGAGGGAGTATTGGAGAAGCACGAGGAGAGGTTCAAAGATGACAAGGTGAAGAAATGGAGGGAGGCTCTGCATCAAGTGGCTGTTTTGTCCGGCTATCATTTCAACCACGGGTACCTTCTGATTATTTGATTCTTTTTAATTGTTTTTCATTTGTTTTGAATACTACAGTTTGAATCGTGCAATAACTAACCATCAAGGCATGGATGCATATATATATATATATATATATATATATATATATATGATGTATTGACATGTTTGTTTGACTTCAGGGATGGATATGAACACAAGTTTATTGGGAATATCGTGGAAGCCGTCTCAACAAAGATTACACGTGTTGCTTTGCCTATTGCTGATTACGCAGTTCGGCTGGAGTCCAAGTTGCTACAAGTAACCTCCCTACTGGATGTTGGGTCTAATGATGGAGTCAACATGGTCAGGATCCATGGAATAGGGGGAATAGGAAAAACAACGCTTGCTCTAGCAGTATATAACATAATTGCGGATTATTTTGAAGATACATGTTTTCTTGAAAACGTGAGAGAAAATTCAAATAAATATGGATTGGTTCATCTTCTGAGTAACCTCCTTTCCCAATTATTAGGAGAGAAGAAAATTAAGTTAACAGGTTTTCAACAAGGGAAATCAACGATACAAACATTTAGGTGACACCATTGATTATGGCAGTTGTCGTCACAAAAAAACGTGACTAAACCATTACCATATTAATACATTTAATGACATAGATCAAATATGGATGAGTAGCATGGAAATTACATGCAATGTGATCTCAATCATGTCCATTTCCAACTGGTCCTTCTTTAATTTTTAGTGAGATTAATTCAAAATCCTTAAATGCAATATAATCATTGCATATATAAAACATAAGCAAGTTCAAAATTGAATCATAAACCATCAACTTTATTATGCATAAAATCAAACAAATAATATCCAAAAATTAGAACATAAAAAGGCTCCCACTAAACTAAGGTATCCTCACGAATAACACTCATACGAGCAGTATGCTCATGAAAAACCTTAGGTGTCAAAGCCTTAGTTAATGGGTCAACTAGCATAAAATTAGTCCCTATATGTTCTATAGAAATCTGTCTATTCTGAACTTTTTCTTTAACAACTAGGAACTTGATGTCGATAAACTTCGACTTCGTTGAACTCCTATTATTGTTGGAATAAAGAACTGTCAAGTTATTGTCACAATAAATTCTCAGTGATCTGTCAATGCCATCAACTACATGCAAACTAGTGATAAAATTTCGTAGCCATATCCCGTGGTTGGATGCCTCATAGCAAGCTATGAACTTCGTTGCCATAGTTGAAGAAGCTATAAGTGTCTATTTAACAGACATTCATGAGATAATTCCTCTCGCCAACATATAAATGTAGTCGGATGTGGAGCGCCTACTATCTTGGTATCCCGCAAAATCGGAGTCGGAGTACCCAATGATCTCTAAACTATCAAATCTCCGATAAGTGAGTTTGTAATATTTTGTTCTCTTCAAATAACGCATTACGCGTTTGGCCGTTTTCTAGTGTTGTATACCTGGATTGCTCAAAAATCTTCCTAAAACTCCCACCATGAATGCTATGTCAGGACGAGTACAAACTTGAACATACATTAGACTCCATACCGCTGATGCATAGGGAATCTTCTGCATCTCTTTTCTTTCAAGATCATTATTGGGGCACTGTTTGAGACTAAACTTGTCTCCTTTAACAACGGGTGTGTCTCCTAGTTTACTATCTTTTATGTCGAATCTATTTAAGACTTTATCGATATAGCTCTTTTGTGACAACTTAATGATATCTTGAGAGCGATCTCTTAGTATCTGAATACCTAATACAAAAGATGCGTCCCAAGATCTTTCATCTCAAAATTTTTCATTAGAAATTTCTTGGTTTTGTGCAACAATCCTGTATCACTGCTAGCAAGCAGAATATCATCAACATATAATACTAGGAAGATATATTTACTCCCACTGAACTTGTGATATATACAATCATCAACGACATTTTCCTTAAAACCACATGAGGTAATGACTTGATGGAACTTGTGATACCATTGACGGGAAGCTTGTTTGAGACTGTAAATGGATTTCTTTAGTTTGCATACCATAGACTTTGGGTCACCTGACACAGTTTTTTGGTTGTGTCATGTAAATCGTTTTATCAATGTTTCCATTTAGAAGTCTTGACATCCATCTGATGTAATTCCAAATCAAAATGAGCTACCAGTGCCATTATTGTCCTAAAAGAGTCTTTCGATGACACCGGAGAGAAAGTCTCTTTGTAGTCAATGCCTTCCATTTAAGTAAAGCCTTTAGCAACAAGACGAGCTTTATCTCTCAACATTACCATTTGAATCCCTCTTGTCTTAAATATCCATTTACAACCAATGGGCTTCATACCTTTAGGCAATTTGACAAGATCCCAAATATCATTGTCTTTCATAGACTTCATCTCATCCTTCATGGCAGCAATCCACTTATGAGAGCTCGAACTGTGCATAGCTTGATAGAAGTTGATTGGATCATCCTCTGTTAAACCAATGTGATCCTCATGTTCTTGGAGAAAGACGATGTAATCATTTGATATCGCACTTATCCTCTCTCTTGTGGATTTCCTTAACGGCACTTCTTGAGGCGGTTGAGTTTGTTCTATAGGTGGTGCTTGAGGAAGAACCTCATCAATGTTGTCTTGTTCTGGAATAATGTTAGGAGTAATTGCTTGAATATTATTGTCTAACATTGTAGCTATTTCTTGAACAATAATAGGTACAATGACTTGATCACTGTCAATAACAGGTTCTTCTTCAAAGACAATATTCCTTATGTTTCATTCCCCTTAAAACTCAACTTTTTCACGGAATCTCGCATTTCCTATTTCAAATAAGGATTTGGATATGAGATTGTAAAACTTGTACCACTGAGAGCGTTCATCATAACCAACAAAATAGCAACTAACCATTCTTGAGTCCAATTTTCTTTCATGTGGCCTATAAGGTCGTGCCTCAGCTGGACAACCCCAAATGTGCAAGTGCCTTATACTAGGCTTTTTGCCAGTCCATAGCTCATAAAGGGGTTTTGGTTATTGCCTTGCTTGATACCCTATTAAGGATATAAACTATCGTCTTGAAGGCTTCCCCCAAAGTGACTCCGGCAATGAAGAATGACTAATCATATTTCTTACCATATCCTTAAGAATTCGATTTCATTGCTTTGTAACATTGTTCATGCTGGGTTTGCTCGGCATGGTGTATAGCGGAACAATTCCACACTCATTGAGGAAAAGTGCAAAGGGTTCCAGATGTTACTCTCCTGATCCATCATATCTGCCGTAGTATTCACCACCACGATCCGATTTGACAGCCTTAATTTTTTTTCCAAGTTAAAGCTCTACTTCAACCTTGAAGGACTTAAAAACGTCTAGGGATTGAGACTTCTCATGTATTAAATATAGGTAGTCCTACCTAGAGTAATTGTATATGAATGTAATAAAGTATTGTTGTCCATTTCAAGAAGGCGTAGGAAAAGGACCACAAATGTCCGTATTTATTAGTTCTAAGACATCCTTAGCTCTTTCGGCACCTAAATTCCTTATGTTCGTTTGTTTTCCCTTGATACATTCAACACATACTTGAAAGTAAGAAATATCTAAGGGTTCAAGAATTTCATCCGACACAAGCCTCTGAATTCTCTGTTTAGAGATGTGACCTAAACGCTTGTGCCATAAAGTGGTTGAATTCCCATTTAATTTTTGTTTTGTACATCTTGAACTTGTTTGCAATATTTTGTTATAGGAACCAATAATGTTGTTGAAAGCTTTTTTCACTCTTTCTATTTGTTTTTACCATCTACTATTTTGCTTTCAAATTCTCAAGAGATTCAATTGCAATACAGTGGAAGGGTTGTCGTCCTCTAGGAGTTGAGATATAAAGTCGTTCTTGAGTTCGTTAATTAAGCAAGATGATTGGTTTGTTTATGATTTTATAATTAAAACAACAAACTTAAAATAAACCAGTAAGGTGGCACCAAATGAAAACTAGATAGGAAAGCTTGTTGGGAATTAACTCGTAATACAGTTTTCACATATCCATTACTCAATGCATATGAATTATCAATTCCTTCATTCCTCGCCACCATTTCTTATCTTACTCATCTCTTTCAAATATGAAAAGATCATTTGGTTCGCTTTGTCATTTTGTCAATTTCTTGCACAAACTAACAAAGCAAATTGATATAATTTCGGATGTTAAAACGACTAATAACCCTACCTCTATTTCTAGAAAGTAGGAATATTAGATGATTTAATCTAGCTCCAATTCAATTATGTTACTCTCGCACACACATCAAATCTTAATTCAAGTTGTACTTGATTAGACTAAAACAAGCATTAAGTACAAGATCAAATCATGTTGATCATGGGATTTAATAACTTCATATATAAAAGAGTTACATGGATACAATCAAATCATAGTACTTGTTAAATCGTAACAACAAGAGGATTAACTATCCATCTTACAAGTAGAAATCAAAGGCGCGAGGTGATGAACACTCACCATGACACGTTCTCACGCCGCCATGGTGAGTGTTGCTTGTGATCCTTGGACCTCTCTTGGCTTCCTTCTCTGTCTTCTTCTCGGTGCTCTCTGTCCCTGAATGTGTATTCTAAAGTCTGTTTCTAATTGAATTGATCCCCGTGAATGAGTTTCTGGTCTCCTTATATAGAAAAAATTGGCACAGACCGCTGAGCGATTTTCCTAGGTCACTGAGCGGCCTAGGCGGTTGAGGATTACTTTATCCTGAAGTTGCTTCAACGCCAAGCAAACTTGTTCTCATCTCTTCAGGTCGCTGAGTGGCTGCAGGGTGCGCTGAGCGGCCTGAAGCTTCAATTGGTCCTTCAATTCTTCTTGTTTCTCAGCCCTTTGCTCCGTGCCTCTTATCTCTGCGGGAATTTCACAAGAATTGCATCATTTTCCAATATAAGTATCCATTCTCGTGAACTATATTAAAATCATACAAAAGTGGGGAAATTGGATAGTAAATTCATATTAAACAATGCATATAAGTGTCATTCTAACCTATGAAAACACCAAAATATGACACTTATCAAATGTCAAGCATATATAGATTATCAATCAAAGAACTTAGAACCCACAGCACATGAATTTTGAGGGAGACTAACTTTATTATTTCCAAATGAACAAGAAAAACCTGATTTGTCCAAACTAGAAATAGAAATTAAATTCCGTCTAAATGACGGTGCAACAAATGTCTCAAACAAATCCAACAGAAATCCAGTTTTCAATCGTAATAAAAAAGTTCTTATAGCTTCTACTGCAACTTTATTTCCATCACCCACAAAGATGAATCTTTCAGCATCACTTGGTGGTCGGCTCCACAGGCAACCCTGCATAGACATACTTATGTGAGTAGTAGCACTAGAATCTACCCACCAAGTATCCTTAGGTACAGAAGCTAAATTAACTTCAGAACAAACTAAAGTGAGAAGCTTACCCTTCTTCACCCACCAATCGGCGTATTTAGGACAATACTTCTTCATGTGTCTTACTTTCTTGCAGAAATAGCAAGTAAATTCCTTATCTTGCCCTTTTTTGCTTCTTCTTCTGTTGAGAAGAACCTTCTGCAGTATCCTTAGCTCTCCTTTTCTTCTTATTCAGATAGGTGGAAGCCAAGTCAGCACTTTCTGTCTTATCTCTCTGTAATCTCTCTTCCTTTTACACACAGTGAGATATAAGCTCATTCAAGGACCATTTATCCTTTTAAGTGTTATAGCTCACTTTGAATTGCCCAAAGTGTGTAGGGAGAGAGATCAAAACCAAGTGCACGAGCAAGTCGTCAGACAACTCTAACTTTAGTGACTTGAGTTTTGATGTGAGATTAGACATTTCCATAATATACTCCCTTATGTTCCCTTTTCCTTTATATTTCATTGAGACAAGTTTGGCCAAAAGGTTACTCGCCTCTGCCTTTTCATTCTTGACAAAATATTGCTCAATTTTCTCAAGGAACTTTTTGGCATTGTTACTCTCAGTAATAGAGCCCCGAAACGCTTCTGGAATGGAGCGTTTCATAATCATCAAGCACATTCATTTAGAACGATCCCACTTCTCAATTTTAACCTCATCAGGGTTTTTCGGAGTAGGAGTGGGTCACTCCGTCCTAAGTGCCAGATCTAAATCCATACAGCCGAGAATTATCTTCACAGATTCTTTCCAAGCCTTAAAATTCGTTTCAACATTGGGATATTGTTCACTTGAGCAAAAATATTGATAGCACTAGCAATAGAAATTGGATCGAGAACAAAAGGAACAAACATATTCACATAAATTAAGCACGCCAATAAAATAAGACATGAACAATTATCTAGAAGTGAGAATTCATCACAAGATACCTTGTACAACATTAATTCCTAGTCTTTGGACAGATAAATTAATTGTAAGTGGTACTCTTAACTCAATGATCAAATGTTGACAATAAATTCTGTCAAACAACAGTCTTTCTTTGGACCGACTATTGTTCACATGAAGGAAAATGGAGTTTATAATTGCCAAACATTTATCATCACAGGTAAGTCATTATTTGGTCAAACTGTGTCTTCCTTTGGGATGAGCACAATTCACATAAATAACTCTATACAATCATTAATTTCAATTAAGTTAATTTACATAATAGAGGTTATTTTGGAAACATGTTATTTCAATTAACTCAATTAAAAATTCTTAGAATAAATATTAAAACCAAATCCTATTTGCAATTCATGTTCTAGATACAGGAGATAAATGGAAAAGTTATATTTCACATTCCTATATCAATCACTTCCATATGCAAGGGACACAGTTCCTGACCAGCCATATTAAATATTAACTTCTTACAATTAATTTTCCGTAATAGCCAAAATATTAATTTCTAACCCAACTATTTTATTTTTGTTTTATGGTTTGGTTAGAAGAAGCCCATCTAATTCTGTTTGTATTTCACTAAACAGAAAAGAAAAAAATTAGTGGCCCATTCCGCAAAAGGAAAGAAAAGAAGGCCTTAGTTTTGCTAGCCCATTATGCAAAACAAGGAACCCATTCTGTTTTGACAAAAAAAAAAACAAAAAAAAAACTGCATAAACAAATCGTGGCGAAAAATATGGCAGCAACCTGCAGAAGCCAAACAGCCTTGCGCAGTGTGCAGCGGGAGCAAGCCCACCATGAGGTCGCCGTTTGCCGCCACACACATCCGGAACAACATCATCAATAACAACGTGAAACGCTGCTACAGAGCCTCCTGTGACACACATAGCAGCATGGACTTCGAACAGCCATGGGAGATCGTTCATCCCTTCAACTGCAACGGCAGGCCGCGGCACCACCGCTCGAGGCAGCAACGGATGCTGCCAGCCCATGCCCAGCAGCAGTGCCACAAATGCTTGCTGGAGCCCGCGACAGAAACGTATGCCATCGCCGGATGTAACACCAAAATGTTGCCGTAATCCAGAACGACAAACGGTCACACACATGAAGGGAAAATTCCCAAATTAACAATTTAGGGTTCATAAGATTTGGGAAAATTAAATAAACAATTTTAGAATAATCATAAATAATGATCTACGTCACGTCAGATTATTAAGGACTCTAGGATTTTATTTGTGATAGTGCAGCAAAAACTTAAAATACAAATAGCAATTTTCTAAATCATCCAAAACACAAATCCTTATAACCTGGCAATGATGAGTGACTTTGATACCACTTGATAGAATTTCATAAATATCTGGATCTATGGTTGTTGATCCAAATTGATGTGAAATCTTTGCAACCGATTAATCACGGACAAGAGGGGTAGTTTTGTGATATTCATCAACCAAATCTTGTTAGTTTCTCAATTAGACCTTTTGTTTCTCTTCAAGATGAGGAGAAGTGAAACCATTTTTCTGATTTGGTATCTTAGGGGCTATAACGTATTTAAAACTCATTAGTGTTCTCATTATTTCCTTAATGGGCCAACATTGGTATATACCCATTAAATACATATTTATTTTCTTTAAGTTTAATAGGCTTATAAAAAATAGATCACTAAAATCAAGTCCCGTATGATAAATAATTAATATAATTGTTATTAAATATAAGTTCATGTAAATATTGAAAATATAAATTTTCAATAGCTTTATACATCTAAATAATAAATGTCAATTAGTATAATAATTATAATATTAAATATAATTATTATTTCAATTATTTCATTATTTTTTATATTACTTAAAAAATCTAACCGTATGTACTTTTATTAAAAGAATAAAATCTTGAAGTTAAGCATTTTTCTCAATTCTCAATTAATTGAAAAAGATAAGGAATGACGTTTTAAAAAAGAAAACAAATATTTAGTTAAGATTCAAATTTATATTAAATAAATAAATTTATAAATTCATTATATATTTATTTTATAAAAATTTAAAATCAACAATGGTTTTAGAAACTAAAAGATCTTAAATTTTTTAAATAAAATTATGACTATAAAATAGTTTTTAAACAATTAATTTTATTAAAGAAGGAAGAATAGTATTAGATAAATTAAATAAAATTTAATTAGATAGAGATGACATAAGATGACCATAAACTCTCTTTAAAAATATAAAAAAAAATATCTTAAAAAACATGTGAAGTAAAAGACTGAATAATAATTATACGCTATATCTATATTATTTTATATATTTTTCTTAAAAAATGTATTCTATTGTTATTATATGAAAAAATTGAGGTAAAATATTTTTGTTAATTTACTTACTATTTTTTTTTTGCGGGCACAAGACCGGTGTATTATTGTTGCTTTGTTGCTTAATTATTTGATCCATTAACAAGTCGATCATAAAATAAATAAAAACAAGCATTGAAAAAAAGAAAAAATAATATTTTAAATAAATTTATGAATAAATTTGTTGACTGAACGTGATAACTCACCAAACAAGTTGACTATAACACTTCCATTAAGAGTGAGGAATGAGGGTAACTTAGAAAATTGAAGTGAAAAGTTGATAATGAAGAGCACTAACAGACCCAAAAAAAAAAATTATGACCAAAAGACTCATATTTGTAATTTTAAGGACCAAAATAAGGGTGAAGTCATGTTATATATCTGCCACTATTTTTCAGGTGAATTTGTGATGGCTTCAAAAATGTGTTTAATTTAAGGGTTAATTATGTTTTTAGTCCCTGTAAAATTTCAAAGTTTGATTTTAGTCCATGTATAAAAGTTTTAGTCCTGTAAAAGTTGAAAATTTGGTTTTAGTCCCTGGGGCTGGATGTGGGGTAACGATGCTGACGCGGCGCTGACGTGGCGTGCCACGAGGCACGACCCAAAATTTTAAAATTTGACCCATATACTCACCCAACACTGCCCACCCGACCCGACCCTGTAGAACATGTACATGTATCATTGATAATTAAGTTGATCAAACAGTTGCTTGACTACCAAGCAATCTGGCCATTTATTATAACTAACAAGTAGCTTAGTTAGTTAGTGATCCAAAAGTTAGTTAGAACTCTGACTTGCTGTGCAAGCTTCCTGATCCATGTATATATACTTTGTAACTCTCTCTATTCCAAACTAACAAGAATAATTCACATCATTCTCCAACTCTTATTCTAAATTCCTCTTTCTGCAACTGGTTCTTCATCTCCAGCCACAGGCACTGCTATCGCTGCTGTTCTTCCTTCGGTTGCAGAACCATGAGATTTCTCATGGTATCAGAGCTCTCCTGGTGAGAGCTCTGCTGCGTGCTCTGATTCTTCTACACTGATCGTATTGATGTTCTAACCTGAGCTGCTTCAGGTATCGCGTTACAGTGGTTTGATCAATTTTTCTGCCATCTCCATTTGATCGAGAATCGATTCTTGTATTCTGCNCACGTGACATCCCACGTGGCACGTCACGTCAGCGCCATTAACGGCCACGGCAGCGCCGTTACCCCCCATCCAGCTCTAGGGACGAAAACTAAATTTTCAACTTTTATAGGGACTAAAACTTTTATACAGAAACAAAAATCAAACTTTAAAATTTTACAGGGATTAAAAACATAATTAACCGTTAATTTTAATACAATTAAATGTTAGGTATTTGGAGGTGTAAAAAGATGATATAGGTCCCCCTTCCCTCCCTTCCTCCCACCGTGAGGAGGAAAATAGAGTCGGCGCGTGGGGGGAAGTTCATCACCCATTTTACCCACCATCGGTTCCATTTTAACGTTCACTACATTTACACTTTTGCCCCTCTCTCTCTTTCTCTCTCTTCCTCACTTCTTCCCTCTCACATTTCTCTTTCCTTTCTCTCTCTAATAAACATTTGTCTCCTTTTGCTCTTTCTCTCTCCTCTCTCTCCTGTTGACATGTCTTCTTCCGGCGGTGGCGGTAACGGCGGCGGCGTTAGCTCCGGCAATCCCCAGCAATACTTCTGCCACCAGTGCAACCGCACCGTCTACATCGTCCCTTCATCCTCCTCCGAACTCCTCTGCCCTAATTGCAACGGTGGCTTCCTCGAAGAGCTTGAATCCCCAATTCCGAGCCCTAACCCTAACCCCTTCGTCTCCTTCCATTCCGAACTCGGCGGCGTCACCGGCACCCTCCCCTTCCTATTCTCCGGCCCCGGCGGCGGCGATCTGTCCTCCCTGTTCGGCGGCGGAGCTCCCAACGCCGCCGAAGCCTTCAACCCTCTTGTCTTCCTCCAGAACTACATCCAAACCCTAAGAGCTGGCGGCCACAACGTGCAGTTCGTGGTTGAGAACTCCGGCGATCCTACCGCCACCGGAGCGCTCCGATTCCCCGGGAACCTGACCTCCGGCGACTACTTCTTCGGCCCGGGCCTCGAGGAGCTGATCCAGCAGCTAGCGGAGAACGATCCGAACCGCTACGGGACGCCGCCGGCGTCAAAGTCAGCTGTGGAGGGGCTACCGGACGTTTCGGTGACGGAGGAGCTGCTGGCATCGGATTCCTCGCAGTGCGCGGTGTGCAAGGACACCTTCAAGCTGGGAGAATCGGCGAAGCAGATGCCGTGTAAGCACATATACCATTCCGATTGCATCTTGCCGTGGCTGGAAATGCACAACTCGTGCCCTGTTTGCCGGTACGAGCTGCCCACCGACGATCCAGATTACGAGCGGCGGGCACGTGGTGGTGGGGCCCCTGCCCCTGTGATGTTGAACCGGTTCGCTGGGCCTGGTGGTTTGGTGGTTGAATCTTCTGGTGGAAGTGGCGGCGGAGGTGGGCCCCCATCCCCGGGGATCATGAACAGGTTCGCAGGGCCCGGTGGTTCTGCAGCTGAATCATCTGGCGGAAGTATTGGCGGTGGCGGAGGAGCAGATGGGAATAACACACGGCAAGGGGTGCAGAGGGGGGCATTTAGGGTGTCGTTGCCGTGGCCGTTTAGGCAATTTGCTACTCCTGCTGCGGAGACAAGCAATATTGGGAACAGCAACAGCAACAATAGCGGTGATAATAATCGTGGGCAATTAAATTCCGAAAGTAGGGGGAACCAGAATTCAGAGCCGGAGACCAGACAAGAAGATCTCGATTGAGAGCCAGCCTCTCGTGTTTGATATGTAAGTTCAGAGCTCTCTGCTTGCTTCCCTTTGAATTCCGGTTCTATCTGTTTGTTTTGATTTGTGGTGTTGATATTTGCATCTTAGTTTTGTCTGTTTCAAATGCAATGAGTGACACATGATAAAGGAAGCATTGAACTGCCGAGTTTGGTGTTTGATTATTGTGGTGATGTCCTTTTTTTGCCTGCTATGTTTGATTCTCTTGGAGTGAATGTTATTGTCTTGTGGGAGTACTCTTTATGGTTAGTGATTTGTGGTGTTTTAGGTGGCAATAGCTTTGAGGGTTTGCAGCTATGGAAGAGCGAGGTTTATGAACTTCTAGTTCCAGTTAAATGATATGGATTCTGCTGCTGCTGCTGCTACCTTGATAAACCTTACTTGTCTTGTCTTTTTTTGTGTTTTTTTGGTACATAAATTGTGTGTGTGTGGAGAGAGGGGGGGGGGGTTGGAAGCAATTTCAATATGTTTTTGTGGATGCAATCACTTTGTTGAAGCAAACATTATTAGCATGTGCAATCCAAGGATTGCGTTTCTCTTATATATGACTTATAAAGCAGAAGGCGTGAGTTAATTAGAGAGTGAATTATGCCACTATCCCGGCCCATCTAGATATAAATATAAAAAATTATTTCTACAACTGAAGCTTCCTTCTAAATTTGAGGACTTAGCAGCTATTGCAGTGAGCTTGAATATTTTCCATGAGTCCCGACATATTTAGAACTTTGCATGTGCGTAATATACTTGATAAAACAGACTTCCATGGTTCAATGTGAACCATTTGGTGGGTATACCTTGAGGAAGATCTACCTCTGCTATTGTGAATACCTGCTTACCAGTGTATGACCATCCACACTTCATTATAGTGAATTAGGAAGTATTAGATTTTGTTAATTATTTTCTACTATGAAATGTCTATTTGGAATGCTTGAGTTCTACTGTTAAAGCATGTAAAACAGGCTGCATGCCAACATTTCCTGTTTGGGTTGTGTATTTCATTTCTTGTTTTCAATTTGTTATCTACTTTTCATAGTTTTGTGAAGAAAATAGTGAAAATAGGAAATGAAACTTGAAATACGATTTTCTTGTTTTCATGATTTCTTTCACTAAATTCTGAAAAGTAGGAAACATACTGAAAATATGAAATGAAAATAGAAACCAATCAGACCCCTAGTAATGTCAATTTCATTATTTTCTTCCCCCTTAATTGTGCTGATACATTAATTTCAGCCATCTTAATGTAAAAAGTGTTCTGTTGTTTAAAATGGGACAGTGATTTTGGACTTGGGAGGATGAATGGTGAAAATTTCAAACCTTATGGACACTCATGATTCTGTCAAGGAACTGATTATACTTACTACATGAATGATTTAGTGTTTCTTTTGTCTCAGAAGGCTTTTTTAAGGATTGGAGCTAAAAAAAGGCAGGGAAGGGGGCCCGTAACGTAGATGATGTTAAAATGAGGGTTTTGGGTAGGAATGTTAATGATTGGAGCAGTGGATGAGTTCTAGTCTTTTAGGGGTTGTGCTTGCTGAAGAACAATGTTGGACTTCCTTTTCAATTTTTTTTGAAGCTAAATGGCAGGATTAATGTTCATTTTCCCTCTTAGTTTGTCCACAAGGTTGTTAGTTGTTACCTGATATAGGCTTGTCGTTGATAGTCAGGTGTATAGATATGTCATTGGCTGCAGAACCAGACTAAAAGCATAATCTTCAGAATGAAGTACTTGGTTTTTGTACCAAGTGAAATATGAAAATCTGCTTAATCACTTATCGTCTTAATCTTGTGAGAGGAATGCAGTGAGAGGCTTCAATCCAGTTTGTGCAATGCCTGATCTAAGTAGAGGTCTAAGTCAAGGACTAGAGGAGGTCTTCTTAATAGTTTAACATAAATCTGACTTCATTCTGTTCTATATGATTTCAATTGTATAGAATAATGAATTTGATTGGGACCAATATAGTATGTACACTACTTATTATAACTACAGCTTTCTGTAAACTCAAATGATTTTCTAAGAGGTAATTTGTTTTGCATCTCATGGTCTAGATCTGTCTTAATGTATTTATTCATTTGAAACTAACCATTGGTTTTTACTTTGTAAATTGAAGTTCACATTGTTCTAATATCATCTATTTAGTGAATTGTTTTTTTGGGTATTATTTTAATGATTTACTTGTCAAAACATTTGCCATTAGTATTTTCATATGCTTTTTCTGATGCAAAAAATTTGATGGAGGACTTTCTGTTTCTTCAGATTAAAGAACTATTTTGACATAAGCAGTGTTTTCAGGAAGTAGTGTTGCATGTCACTGCTGTTTTTATTGTAGACACTCATGAGAAATCATCTGTTCTTCTTGATATTGATAGTGTAGTTGCCCCTTCTCGTGGATTTTAACTGAGTTCGACCGTGGCTTCTAATTTGGCAGGTAGCCAAGTGTGATGACATTTACTTAGTTTTACCACTTGTGGGTTGGTGTGTTATAGGCTTTTGTTTTTCTATTTTCTATATGAAGGACCATGTATACACCAATCATCAACAAGAAAAGTTATGGTTCATCCGTTCATTGTTTTTCTTTATTGAAGTAATGTTTGTTATTTTCCAGGCCTTCCTCACTCTCTTGAAAGATTTCAGCTCTGGGATGCGTTTGTATGAGTTATCTTAACAGTATTAGACTTTTTTATGCTCGTTGCTGAACTTTATAAAGGGTGTGCTTGTTAGTTTTAAGGCCCTCTTGGTTTCTCGAATGGCTTCAATTTTGGAAATTGCAATGGTACTTGAACCATCTAGCCTACTATATTTGTTGTGATGTAAGCCAAATCAAATGGTAGTATTACAATTTGATTAGATATCTGGACAGGGCATTTTTAGATATTAAAGAGAGGTTTATTATATTCTTTGTGGAGTAAGTCTCTTAAATTGTTACCTAATAGGAGCTGGCTTGCCTAGTTGCTTTTCTACTCATGACAATTGCACAATTTGTGTTTGAATTAAGGGTTCCTTTGTTGAAACTTGGAAGGCGGTCTGTAATTACATTATGAATCTTGCTTTGGTTATTGGTTTGCCTTGGCCTTTGAATGTGAAGTCTCCTCTTTGAATTTGATTACAATCAAAAACACCGTGACTGAACTTTATTGTGTGTTTTCAATTGGTCTAATTTAGAAATCATGGTCCATGTGTGAGGCAATCCTTTTTTTTTTTTTTCATAAAACAAAAATATATTATTACTTCCAGATTTCTTGCACGTTGTCCTTTTATTTTCTGATTTTGATATGCAGCAGGATGCTTTGATGTAGTAAATATGTGCTCTATAAGATTATACGAATCAGATGCCATATGCTAGGAGAGATTTTCACCCTTTTTTTTTCCTTGGCAGGTATGAAGAGTGTTTCAAATCTGCAGCCTTGCTGTTGTTTTTTGTTATTTAGGTTTGTTCATGTACCAAAAAATTATATGCAGCCTTGCGTAATAGAAATGATGTTACTTAGTGACAGTTGCAAATCGTATGTTTGATATAAACACACATAACTGTCCACCATTTTGGCGCATGGAATCATATATAGATCAAAAAATTTAATGTGCATTATTGGCTCGATATTTTGTGAGGATTTTTTTATTGTCTCGGACTCCTCTCGACTGGTTCATCTCTTCTGTACTGCCTTTTGATATAATGTGTGGCAGTTATAACTGCACTACTGCAATACTGCCTTTAAAATATTTTGCATGATGTCTTGATTTATTAGTAGTTCCCTGAAAATTATGTTGGTTTTGAATTTAACCAAGGGTGTTTGGTAGTCCACATATGTTTTCTGTGTAGATTTATCTATAACTATGATCTGAAAACGTTTTGTATGATTTATTTGAAAAAAAAAATGGGATGCTGCCCATGGATGGTTCGGTCAGATCGAACTGAGTGGCCAGTGGTCACAGCCTAGGGGTTTTAGCTGACATGTTGTTGTCCTCAATGAGAGCAAAGCCGTGGGGGCAATTTCATGGAATCTTGTTTCATAGTTGTTTCTTTGTGCTTCTGCCTCGTTTGATAAATTCTAATAGGAAAAGAAAATCATGGAATTTCGTTATGGAAGTGTGAATTAACAGTTCAATCCTTCTGCTTACTCTATTCTGTTGAGTAAGTTTTCTTTGTCAAAACAAATTAGAGAATGGACTTTTAAGTCAGAGTTTGTTGAATGGAAAGGTTACTTATAACATGGACTCAATCTCTTCATGTTAATGTATTTTGATCAACTGGGGGAATATAGATCCTTTCGTGACCATTGATCAAGAAGGTGGGGTCAAATATGGGATCTACAAGGTATTTTATGGAATAATTTAACACATGATTAAGTCATGTAAGATTTTTACACGATAAGACTCAAATTGACGTCGAACGACCTAATTAAAGGAACATGCAGGTTTTATATTTGGACACGTTGCTCTTAAAATTAAGACCTCATGAGTTGCATTGGTTAATTTTTCAAAGCTATTGTCAAATAGTTTGGCGAGAAAAGTCAACTTGTTAATCCCCATAGTGGCGGCACTAACTTTGCCATCATCATCACTATTGGAGCTTAAGTTGAGTGAATATGTGAGTATTGGAGGTAGTTTAATCCTTTATTAAGAAGTCTATATCTGTTTCCTAAAGTTGTGGCACTAAATTTGCTTTCACTGGCTCAGGGATTTAACTCATAAGTGAAATAAAAAATGCAAATCCTATGGGGATATATGTTGTAAGGTTATTGAACAATAGCAACTTAGTCTTCACTCTAGGGATGGTGTAATGTCTTGGAGGTAACAAAAGTTGATTATACTATCTGCAGTCTAAATGGTCTCAACCCTCACTTTACTCTTGTCAATGGCCTATTTTTATGGGTCAATAATGCCATGCACGAACTTAAAGTATGGTGTGTGACCATTTATTTGAAATTTATGCTTAAGATTCAGATCAATTACTTACATAACTACACACTAATATTGCACCCTAGAAAAATTTTCAAACCTAAGATCGTTGGTCTTTATCCACTCTACCATCACACTGCACCACTACCTGCCAGAAAATCTTTTGTTGGTGGCGTGTCTAACCACCGCCACTTTCTCCTTGATAACTTCCGGGGACTACAGAGACGAAGGGTTGCAAAGGTTTTGGGAAGTTTGTTATGTGCAACACCGGTGTGTAGTTATTATATCAGTGGTCCATTTGAATCTCAACTATAGATTTAAAATTGGGCCATTTTTATAATGGATTATTAGGTTGCAATGTTACAAATTTGAACTTAGATCTTCTAAAATTTGATTTATTGTTAAAGTAAAAATGTAAGAGATTATTTATTATTTGATTATTTGATAAGATCCACATAATACAATATATTAGTTAAAAGGGTGAATAGTTTGTCATTTCTTTACCAGGAATCTCATTTTAATTCAAAATTCACATTTTAATAGACTGGACAAATAAATTAGAGAGAATGACAACATATATGTTTAGTTTGCACATTCACACACACACACACAAAAAAAATGCTTTTACTACGTTAAGCTTACAGATTATAATAAATTGATCAATCTATCTATCATGTATTCATGTACATGTATCTTTAAAACTCATAAAGAAAGGAATCTTAAGAATGTGAAGGCACCAATTGACTTTCCTTTCGCCAGAATTCTTTGACTTAATTATTTGTTAGACATTTGTTTATGACTGCACTAGCTCTTTTTAACCTTTAAGTAATGAGAAATTGCCATCTTAACTAATGAAAGAAAGTTTGGGAACAATACCACAATTCAAGTGTAATTCACACAAATCCACGTTCGTCCATCACTAATTACCCTTAATAGTTACATATTTCTTGCTAATCAACTTATCTAAGGTTTGGTTAGGTATTTTTGAACATGATACTTTTAAATTAGGATAATAGTTTGTTATATTTTAAAAAGTTCTTTTTAGCAAGGTTTACTATTTCAGGTAATGGCAATTAAGTATTCAAATGTCCAATAAATGGGTGCAATTAATAAATTAAAAACTGCAAGCATTGCATAAAATCACATGATAATAAATGTTTGCAGATAAACGAAATAAGGGGCAATTAATGGCTTGAGGATTATTTTTCCCCTAAAATGGTATGCACGAGCACATGACATGATTATAGTCATTTTATTTTAAGAAATTTTAACTAACTTAAGACCACCATTTGAAATCACTTGACAAGTTACTGGATCATGTTAAAAAATTGTTTAATTAATCAGAATATGCCAGTAGTTAAAGATGGTTGAGTTATTTGATAAAAAAACTTCTCACAAAAACATAAATTTGATTTTAGTTAACGATGTAATGACCACTTTAATAATTAATTTATGAGAATAATTATTTATATAAATGCTAAAAGTGATTAAAGACATGTCATGATGGGATGATCTACACGTAACTTACGTAAACTTTTTGTTAAAGAATTAAAAAATAATATACAAGTATAGATCGGCACAACAAAAATGACGCAGATATTACTTGCTGTAAAATGAGATAACTTTATTATATCAAAACCTAAAGAACGACAAGTGATGTAATCTAGGGAAATTCTATGGTATCAACCATCAAGTGATTTTAAGGTGTTTAAAACTTGTTATGAAGTGAATAAATCAAGTTATGGTTTATTATAGTAGTTGTTGCTGCGCTTAGTGAAGCAGAAGAACCGGGTAATAAAGTGGATAAAAAAATCTCCTTATTATCTTAATAAAAAAAAAACTTATATTAAATATAGCTAGATTATGAACGTACCAAATTTTAAAACCCTACAAACCAGAAGAACAAGAGGCACTATCTGGGCATGCTTAGTAAGAAATTTTAAGCTTTATCATAAAAATATATAATTTTCAAGAATTTAATATATTAAAAGTTTTCAATTTTTTTTTTAACTTTTTAGTTTTTAATGAATACTTTAAAAGAAACATAATTAGTGAATTCATAAATAAAATATTTAAAACGAATAAAATGAAATAGTAATGAAGCGTAACAACCGTTTGAGTGGGGCCCACATGGTTCAGTGCCTTTGGCTCTGTTAGCTGCAATGTGTCGGTGTGCTTCTCTATCTCTCACCGCGTTAGCCAATGATATAAAAATCAGACATAAACATAACTCGTGCCTCTTTATTAGACTTTACAACTAGAGTTAGACCAATCCTTTCAACAAATTTAAGATAAAAAACTACTCACATACATAAAACATTTAAATTATAAATAAAACTAAAACTGAAAATAATTAAGAAATTGATTAAAAAAAGGGTGAAGCTCATCATCATCATAATCCAAAAGTGGTAGTAGAAGTTGTGGAGCTACGCTGACAAAGGGTACAAGGAATCCTTTGTTTCTCACCAATGTGTATGCATAATCATTTGACTTTCTACGTATACCAACTTTATTTGTTTATTTATTAATATTAGTATGTAATTATATTTTAACACAAATTCTACATAAATAATATTTCTATAGTTTATATGTTTAAATTTATATACATCTTTATATTAGAATTTGTTCGAATGCTTCACATAAAAGAAAATTTTATCCACATGTAAAAAAAAAAAAAAGCCAAGAGTCGTATTTTGACTGGTCATTAATTTCTTTCGGAGATGGTTTGATTCTCCGATAATTTTCATTTAGATTAACTTGCTTACCCGTTAATTTATGTTGCATTTGTTCACACTAGCCATTTATTCGCCGGAAAATAACGTTGATATATATTTATGGGAAGTTATATACGCCATGAGAAAAAAAAATCGGAGAATTACAAATAAAATATTCAAAATATCCTTATAGAACATTAAAATAAAACATAATAATAATAATAGATAAGACATTTTGTGTGATGTAAATTTCTGGATGAAAATATTGAGTAGTTAATATTTTTAGAAAATATTAATTTTGATATCAAGTTAGTGTAAAATATTTTTATTATTAATTCATAAAATATTATTATATATGACTTTTTTTATTATAAGAGTTAAATATTTCACACAAAAAATTTAAATATTTTCTTATATTATCAAATAATTTTTTAATATAATATCAACACATAATTAAAAGATGATATATTTTATCGAAATTAAATTCTTAGTTTGTAAACTCTAAATTTTGACTTAATACATAATAAATACTTATTATATTTTTAATATTTTTCATATAATTGTTAGAGTTTAATTTTTATTCACCAATATAAAGTTTTTTACATTATTACCTAATAATTTTTTTATATACATAATTTTTAAATAAATAAGATAAACACTTAATGTGACTAAATTTTATTGGTTGATATAAAAAAATTATAAGATAGAAATTAAATTCTAATTATTAATATGTAACGTAAAAAATTAAGTTCTTGATATATTTTGGGTTCAAAACCTCAACCAAAAAAGAAAATTAAAAAAATAAAAATAAAAATTAGAAGATTGACATGCTTAGTTTTGTTGTGATTTAAAAGAGGAAGAAAGAACCACCCAAGAAGAAGAATCCTATTTCCATCTCCATTTCCAATTTGGGATTTGATGTATAGAGAGCTCAAGAGTGGTGGTTTGTGGAATAAAGTCAAATTCCTATTGAAGAAGAAAAATTAAAAAGAACCCTATTTCTTTTATTTTCTTCTCTCTCTCTCTCTACTCATAAAAACACACAAGTTTTAACCCTTCTTCTTGTTCCATCTTCAATTCCCATTTCCCCTTTTCATTTCTTCCACCAAGATCAGATTTTTCTTTGACCCTTCTCCTCTTTAGCCACAATTACATCCCCCACTGTTGCACCCACTTCAAACTTTCCCCCCTTCAAATCGATTTGCATGATTTTTTTTTTTGGTGTATGTGAACCCAAACCCTTGTGTTAGATCGTAGTAGATCTTGGTGTAGGTGGTCGATCGGAGCAGATGTCGCCGTCGAATGGGCTTCAGAACGGCGGCGGCGGTGGCGGCGGCGGCGGAAGTGGGGCGAATTATATAGAGCACCAGGTCTCTAAACTGGACACTCTCGCCGGCGTGGCCATCAAGTACGGTGTTGAGGTATAATCATGTTCTTTTTTTGTGCATTTTCTCTTCTAATTCTGAACTTGGGGTGTCTTAAACATGGTAAAGTTGTTCCCTTTTTTATTATTATTATTTTTTTTTTAGGTTAATGGAGTTATATTTTATTTTATTTTTTGTGTGCATTTTATTGTTGGAGTATGCAAAATTGGTGTTTAGTTCAAAGGGATTTTAGTTGAATATGAACAAGATAAAGATTTTGTGTGCTGTCGTGTGTTTTTCAAAATTCTTTAATTTTTTGGATTAAGTGGTGGAGGTTGTGTATTTTGTTTTTGTTTTTTGTTTTTTGTTCTTTTGCCAGAAAGCTGATCTGAAGGAGCAGTTTAAGCCAAGTGCTTCAATTTGTCCCCCAGTGATTGATGATGCCGGCTCTAACATACTGCATCTTTTTTGATAGTTTTGAACTTTTGATATGATTATTGATTATTTGGAATTGGAACTATTTAATCAACGGTTTCTCCTTTGAGTTACATTCTTCACTTATAGGATATCCTTGGTGATTAGTAGAAATGACTATGGAAAGGGGAATGATATTAGGAATGAAAGTGCCTACACCAATGACAATACAAAATTCTTTGAGAACACATTGAGTTGATTGAGCTAAGAGAGTAGCTTAACATAGGATAATTGAACATGTTACTTTCCCTCTGAATTGATTAAGTGTTTATTACCTTAGATGATTACTGATTATTAATGCATTGATATTATAGATTTATAGATGGGTTTGGTCCCTTTGTTCTGCTATTGTGTTATTTTAACAATGAGGCTGATTCCAGGAAATTTTATAGTTTCTGCTGGCAAAGCATGAATTATTGCTTTACGGGCTCTAATAACATTATGCCGAAATCTTCTGATCGGAATTCCTTGTAATGATTCAGGTAGCCGACATCAAAAGGATGAATGGGTTAGCAACAGATCTTCAAATGTTTGCCCTGAAGACATTGAAAATTCCATTACCAGGACGACATCCACCATCTCCCTCTCCCCCTCTGCCTAATGGACATGCCAGGTTGGGGTACTACTATACTCATTACTTCTGTTTTCCCCTTGTCATGGTCCATCGATTTTAAAATCTTTTTCAAGGATGCTTTTGCAAGCATGTAGTGTATCATCTACCACCCATGCCAACCTACTCCTTTTAAAGTTTGATAGCTATTCCAACAATCGAACTTGAGTTTACAAGTGATTAGTTATCAGCTATTCTTTGCTGCTAGTTCCCATTGACTGCAGCTTACTTTAATATGTTTTCTTTCGTTTGCTTTCTTTTGAAGTTGTTGTGAATTTTGATTGACTTTAGGTATAAATTTGATTTGATGTGCATACTCTACTAACTCTACTATTCCGTTTTATTTGAGGATTGGTTTCTCTTCACATTTTAGAGTTGATTACAGAAACCTTTATTACTGAATGTATTAAGTACAGTGAAGTTTAAGATTGCTGTTTGCTGTTTCAAAATCATTTTACGCAAAGCGGTAGTTACTTGGATTTAAAATTCTGCTGGATTTTGCAAACTCATTTTTATGTGAAACTTATTGCAGAGATGATAGCACCGAAAGGAGTTCCCCACACACAGGTCAATCTGCCATGAAGGAACCCTTGCAGTCGTTAAGACTGAAACCACCCCAACCGAAGATTTCTCCAGCCATGTCCATTTTGCAGAAATACTATGGACTCAAATCTTCCAACTCAAGAGATACATCTGAAGAAACAGAATTGGCAGTTTATACATCTGCTTGTTCAGATCATTCAAGAGATGAATGGCTTCCCAAAGCCTCACCAATTCCGGGCTTGCCATCAAACCATTACCCCAAGTCAACAACTATAGAGTACGATCTACTGACTGGTGATGATGAAGTGCACGGGTATGTGCCTCTTGCAGATATTGGAGATGGGGGAGGTGAGAAGTCTGATGAGAAATCTGTCCGCAGACGTCAGAAGTCTGAAGCTGATAATGGTACTCCAGAAAAGATGAAGGAAGGAAACAGTGGCGGATCAAATGGTTTTTCTTCAACCGGAAAAGCATTATCGATGAGGCCGAAATCAGCAAGTCGAGCGTCGCTGTTTCCCGAGTCAGAGTCAGGATGGTTAGATTCTATTCCGGTGGGGATGGGAGAATCCATATTTACTGATCCTCTTTCTGTTTCTGGCGTGCGCAAGTCATCAAGTGCATCGAGCCTCCGGGAGCAGGAAAAGAACAACGCGGCGACAGCCTGGCAGACTGCAATGTGGAATTTGAAACCAGACTTGCAAGCAGCCATCTCTAAACCTATCTTTGACGGCTTACCTATCCCAATAAGCGGCCGCAGGAGCAAAGCTGCCCTCGATTAGGCGAACTCTTCCCTTGTAGCAAAATTATTCTTTTTGACATTATACAAACATAAAAATTGCAACAAGATGCAACTCTTTTGGATGTAAGTGAAGATTTAAAGAAAAAAGTGGAGAAACGAATTACACGGTTAGGATTATTTATTCCAGGCATATAATAACAAAGGGAAAGATGGACCTCCCAAAGCTGCAGCAGCTGAGGGGAAAAAAGGGTGCGTGAAACAGGAAAATGGTTTCTGTCAAACGTACCAATGATAACATATGGTCAAAACCCCACCTGGATCATAAAAGTTTACAGGTTGATAGTCTCATTTATGTGATTGGATCAAGTAAGTGAAAGTCATTCTGTCCAGTCCTTAAAATTGTATAATGTCATTATATATTTGTGCATGTATTTATGATATTTCTTTTCATTTTCTATTTTTTTTTCTTTCCCTTGAGACCCTTTATACTGGAATGACATAGAATTTATGCAAACCATGTTACATGGGCATTCTATTATTGGCTTTACGTCTTATATTAATCAATTACATAAATTTGTTTACCCTCATTGATTGTTGCTGGTGTATTCTCACATCCATGATCCATCCATCAAGTCAATCCTAGCAATCAAGCTATCTTTCAGATTGTCTTTTTTATCTTCAATTTTGGGGTTTTGCAAACCGGTGTCCTAAAATAATTGATGTAATGATTTTTGCATTCGTCTTTGAATTAAAAAAGGTGATGAATATATATACACATATATATAAGGGCAGCATGGCATTGTCCTAATTCGATCGTACCTATATTTTAAAAACCTTTGACAATGCTCATGTTCATGCATATGTATAGAGTAGGGTGGGTGCATTTTGACAAAATTGTGCTTTCACGACCATACCACAAGAAAGGCAAGGATTATTTTGTGGAGGAGATTGGTAATCAATGCTTGTTTTGGTGGAAAAAAGCAATGCTACGCAATGATTTTTTAGCAACTAATTTCGATGTAGGGATTAAGTAACATGCATGCTCCCTTTCTATTGAACGTGATAGCGACCATGAACATGACTGAATCACTTTGCCGACACATGTTGAAAAGGATGGCTACTGTTGAAAACGAAGAATCATGTGGCTCTAAGTACTAGATAGCGATTTTATGGAGGAAATTCTGTGGTGTGAACATCTAGTTTTAATAAAATAACGTTTGCATTCAGTAATTTTAGGAGAAGCACTTTTGTTGAGTGCCAAACATTCCATCGGATTCTTTATTGAATGGCCCTACGATAACTTGGCATCACACCGCATTTTACTAATTCATTTTGATTGAGATCCAAAAGAACATTATTCAGTGGAAATCTAACTTCGAAAACAATTTACTTTAAAAATAGCACTATCTTATCTAACTTGTTCCATACCTCAATGTTTATTTGAAGGTAAAACATTAGCCCTATGTCATGATTCATGCAATCACATACCCAACTAAGTAGCACCAAAGCCAAAAAGTTAAATTGAGCAGTTCACGTGCAATGGTAAGAAATTTTCAAAAATAAATGATTCCACAACATTTAACTGAATTCTACATATGAATACTTCAAAAAGTAGTTCACAATCTATGACATAACTAAGCAGCTTTTCAGCTCTCAAGTTCACTACAATGCTATCATTCCCGCAGAGAAAACAAAGTCTTTCTGGATTTTTTTTTTCCTTTTTTTAAGTTAGACTTACCACCTGTTTTTAGGTGGTTTCACTTTATAAATACGAACTATCCAATTCTGGGTAGTGAAGGCCTCTTCCAAGTACTCAAGCTTTATGTCCTTGTTTCCAATTTCAACTCCTCTAGCACGATCAAACCTGTCAATCCATGATGAACATGATTATTAATTAAAAAAAAAAA
>QANU01110956.1:1041091-1093832 GCA_003254905.1 Nissolia schottii
GGGGCGAGATTCATATTTCAGGCCTTCAAAAGTTAGGTCAAAATGTTGCGAGAAATAGTAATTAAATTTTTAGGAAAAGTAAAAACTGTCCAATAGGAAAAATTTTAGGTCACAATAACTTTTTATATGAAAATTGTCTTTTGGGGGGGAAAACAAACTCTCAGGCATTCTATTCTATGCCAGTGTTAAAATAGTACCAAGCACCAACCATAGGAGCAATGGAACTTACCCAGGTGGTTTGCCATATTCTGTAGTAAGTTCCCCAAACCGATAATAAGATAGCTTGTACCTGGTAATCACAGCCAAAGAAAAAATATAATTAGCTCAAGGGACTGTAAGAATTCCAATATAGCTTAAAATTTTTGAATGCCCTAGGGCATAATCCAACTTCTAAAGTGTTATTCCATAAACTCATCCTGTCAAATTTATCTTATGTTTCTGTTCCAATACTAAAAAAGACTTGCATGCATATACACTTGCTGGGAGTTCAACAATAATTCAAAAAAGCCAAACCCAACTAGTAGTGCTAAGAAACTTACATAAGACAGTTCAACATCTTGGGAGCTGCACCTTTATCTACACGATACTCTCCATTGACAAGGTAATCAGGTTCCTTAATCACAGGAAAGACTCCGCCACCAATTCTCACCATCCACAGAAATCTACACAAATTATGAATCTCTTACCAAAAATGTTGTGATCCTTATAGCAGGTGCGATATAGAAATACTTCATGATTAAAATAAACACAATAAATCAATGGAAAACATAAATGTCAATACCCGGACATGATCAATAAGTGTATATTTACATCTTTAAAAGTTAAGAAAATATAGCAACAGAAAAACCGGACATACTGTCCAAACTCATTCCAACCACTTAATCATTATAAACCTGCAAATATTTCTGCAAGCTGCAAACTATCAACCACGAGACTGAGAACTATGCTTGACCCAAGTTTTCCTATAGTATTGTTTTCATAGAAATAGCCAACCATTATGTACCAACTTGACAATGGAATGCCCATAAAAATTTTATTTTCCAGATAATAAGAAGGCTACCATTCACTAACAGGTTTGGAATGAGAGCGTAAGAAACACAACAAAGGATGAGGAATGCAGACTGACTAAGAAAATTTGAAGGCAAAAACGACCAATCCAAAAATAGAGGAATAGTGCTGCCTTCACAACTCTTGCACTCACAATAGTGGAACACAAATGCCTCTATGTTCAGGTGATAACACTAAACTTTTATATGCTCAAATACTCAAATGGAGCCACTTGTACAGTTGTTGTGAAAAGATTTGAAAGTTAGGTTAGTCTAAGTAGGCATTTGTCATAGTGAAATATCTAAATGCATTAATTAGAAAATGGATGTAAAAGCAAGATATTGTGTCAGATGGCCTTACTTATTAATATCATCAGAAGAATAACCAGTAACCCCACCAAAAACGACTAATACATAGTCAACATCAAGCGATTTCATTATATCATAAGCCTCGACCTCATACGATGACATTGCACGCCCAACAGTTGCTATGTGTGTATTATTCCAGGTATTATTGTCAACAATAACCGTTCTGTTTCCCATGGCAGTGATTTGATAGCCATAATCCCACCATGACATCACCTTGGCATCAGGTGGAGTATTCTGGCGAAGCCAAAAGTAAGCCTCACGATAATCATCAAAGATGACCCTGTTGCCATGGGCACCCCTTGCAGCCAAGACAATCGAAGGAGATGAGTAAGCCTCTGATGTGACCCAGGTACAGTGAATGGCATATCTAGTGAGTAGATAGAAAGCACCGAGAAGCAACACAATAGCACCGTTTCTTTGGAAGGGCTGAGAGTTATCAACCATACCCTGCATTTAAGTAACCAAACATGATTAAAATTATCATACACCACAATAACTGAAGTGGAATCGCACGTGATAAAAACACCACTCCAAAACAATATTTAAGACTCTAGTTGACAAACAACAAACCATAGAAGTAAAAAATTTAAAAACAATGGCATTGCAATTGACATGAAAGAACATGGCAATTACCATGCCTACTGTTAAGGCTCGCATTATTTATTGGATAGTACATGAAAGAGAGAGAGAGAGATTGAACACAGTAAAAAAGGCTTTTGCTCAAATAGTTCCCTTAAAAAAATCTAACCTTCGAAGAACCCTTTGTAGTACTAGCTCCTTTACCAGAACCGCTTTGAACAGATTGGCTCTTTGCCCTCACCAACCGAGTCAAATTCTTCACTGTTGCAGAAACCGCAATGGCACTAATGAGGCATACAGCAGGCGTAGCAACAAGAATTAAACGAACCATCACACCAGCAAAATACATGCTTGTAAGGCCATACATAACTATGAAGATTGTGGCATCTGACAAGCGCTTGAAGCAGAAGTAGAGCCCAGCAGGGAAGAGGAACAGCAAGATATGGAAATCAAACATGAAAGACGACCAAGCAGTTGGCTGATGCTCAGAGACAGACGCAATAATCGGAATGTGATCCTTAGCATATGTTGGATCAAGCAAGGAGTAAAACCTTCCTGTCCATGGAGAAATATAGCCAGATGCTGTGCCTACTCCCAAAGCAATGGCCCCAACACTAACCGCACAAGTTACTGTGATCCTCAAAAATGCTTGAAACAATTTTGTGTCACTAAGCAAATGCCTTACCCAATCCAGGAAGAAAAACACCTGGAAAAACAACAATCCAAATTAGAGTCACAAAAAGACCTGCATGCTAATGTCATCAAGCAAAACTACAGATGCACTGATAACATAGTATCCACCATAAGAACACACATCACCACGACATTTGGTTGTGCCAGAAATAGATTCATAATCCCAACAAAGCAGACATGCATTCAATTTCAATGTTCAGGGAAACAGCAATGCATCAACTGAAAGCAAGAGTAAATTGTAATGATTTCAAATCAATACTTTACAGCAGAACAGAATTTTTATACTAAGGGGAAAAAAAATTTAACACGGGCTGAAAAAACTAATTCATAAAAGCATAAGCATCCATAAAAGGAAATTTCATCAACAAACAAGCAAATATAAACATAGAAACCCTATAACTAACGAATAACGCCAAACACACGCGTCATTTCACATCTGCATAGTTCTTATCATTTGATTACACCAGTCCTGCCTTGTTTCTTGCATACCTACACTTCGATTCTGCCACCTATTCCACACGTGAGGTGATGTGTGCATGCTCGCATGATACGTACCAAGAATTATTCAATTCATAACTATAACGTTCTACTAACTAACAACACAGCTAGATATAGAAATTTGTTCCAAAATCCTCCGCCATACACACAAATCAAATCACTGTGACGACAAAGAGCATAGATAACAAAAACAAACAGGCCATTCTCCTACTAAGTGAGGTCAGCTATATGGATCAGAAAACACCCAAGTATCCTATCATGAACCTTATCTACACTCAAATCATTAGAATATGATGAATTAACAATTATCAAAACCAGACGAAAAACTCAACCTGCAACAAGAAAAAGACGCCCATGGCAGCCATGTGCTCCCCTGACTGCACATGCTGAAACCCAACGAACCTTATCTGCATGGCCAGCAACATCCCAAGCACATACATACAATTGTAAGCCACATAGAGCCTCATCGAGTACCTCCCCGTCACCAGCAACACCAGCACATAAAGCGGCACCAAATTGATGATGAAAACATAGCCACCCCACGCCGAAACCATGTAGAAGTACCCGAACGCAGACGCCAGAGCCCACGCCAGCGACCCCGTGTTCACCGCCTTCACGAACAGGTAAAACGTCAGCAGAAGAGCGAAAATCGCGACCCCTTCGTTGTCATAGGACCCCGCCACCGACCTCGATATGTACCCAGGGCAGATCGCGATGAGCGCGGCGGCGACGATGCCGGCGCCGGAGTCCCAAACCTCCTTGCCGAAAAAGTAAGCGACGATCGTGGTGTTGGAGGCGAAGAAGGGCGCGGTGAGGACGCAGACCTCGCGGATGTGGACGGCGAAGCGGAGGAAGCGGAGTAGGTTGTAGAGGGCGGCGGCGGTGACCATGAGGCCAGGGTAGAGGGTGCCGCCGATGATTCTTCCGAGCGGGTACCAGCTCTCGGAGTCGAACCAGTTCCAGAAATCGGTGAAGCCGTGCTGGGTGAGGTAGAGAGTGGTGCGGTAGTTGAAGTAAGGGTCGAATTCGTGGATCATGGACTCGTAGCGGAGGACGCTGAAGAGGCGGGTGATGAAGGCGAGGATGTAGATGAGGGTCAGCACGGAGACGCGGATCAGGAGCTCCTGCTGCTTCGTCTTCAGCTTTAGGGTTTTTGCGAGGGGGAGATTGCTGAGGAGATCTTGCGCCATTGATGACGATGATGGTGCTGGCGAGGCTGCTGGTCCGGGTTTCGAGCTGGCTGCCATGGCTGGTTCAATGGGATCGGAATGGTGGAGGTGATTTGATTGATTGATTGATTGATTGATTTCGGAGTGTTGTTCAAGGTGTGGGGATTTCCATGGAAAAGTTGGGAGATTTTATCGGGAAAATTGGGGGGTGAGAGAAAGTGGAAACCCTAGGGAGAGTGTGGAGTGGTGAAAGAGAGAACAGATCTGAATGAATGAATGAATGAAGGAAGGAAGTAAGAGAGGGGGCAGAGATTAGAGAAAGAAAGAAGAGTCAAAGTCAACGATTTGGGAGTGAAGTGAATCCAAGTGACAAGAGTGTTATTTAAAACCGGGGCGAGGGATATACCAAATACACACCAATAAAGTTAAAAAAAAAAAAAAAGGATAAGATATGCCGTTTGATCCAAACAGAAACATACGAGGTACTTTTATTAACTACTAGGACTAGATAAGATAGGTAGAAACCAGCGAAGTGAGTGTGTTCTGCTTTCTGTTTCACTGCCCTGAGCTACAAGGCACGAGGCCCAAGCTCTGAATAAGAAGCCGAACAATACGACAGTGCTACTACGTGACAACAGTCTTTTTGGTCATCGTTTGCATGCGCCCGTTTGGACCTGATTAGAATGATCAATAATTGGGCTTTACGAACCTACCAACAGACAACTTTACTGGATCGTAATCAACCTAGAGCTTGGGCCTGCTTATTATCCCGGGCCTTTTTATTAAGTCAGAGATTAAAAGAAAAAAAAGATTGAATAATGTGATTTTTGTGTATTCAGTACCGTTGGTATTAATAAGAGTCGAAAATTTGGCAACAAAGCCACAAATGTACAAATTCTGAATGTTGTTCTCGTCAAAGAAACTACTACTTTAGTATGTGATCCATAGGCAAGGTAAGGAATTCGCCTTCGTCCGAACAAATTGTGATGATTTAATAAGAATTTTTAGTATTGAGTTCCGTAATTGAGTTCGAAACTTACTGCAAAACAATAGTATTTTATATCATAAAGCGTCACGACAAACATTATCGGAACAATCCCAGATCATAGATTCCGAGGCTAGCCAGCATTGCAGTAACAGCAATTTGAAATTGTTCGAAATTCGATAGAGTAAACGTGTTTACAAATCGACGCCACAAAAATTGCAAGGGGCCGTAAATCAAACTTCCCGGAAATATAAAGCATCTTTGAATTGCTTTTATTTTTCAATCCACTTCTCTCGGAAAAAAAGAAAAGGAAAAATAGCCCCCATTGCTATCAATGGGAATCAAGTGTTTTGAATCTTGTTATAGACACTAGAAACCAAAATGATTGTGATAAAGTTAAATGAACCCAAACACTATTGCACCAAACCCCTCTGCTTGAAAACTTCTAGCATGGCGGTTCCAATTTTCGCGGGGGACTCCACGACTGTGACCCCAGCTTCCTTGAGGGTTTTAATCTTGTCTTGTGCAGTACCCTTGCCACCTGACACAATAGCTGCACCAACAAGCACAAGCAAATTGAAGATGCATGATTAATACAATGCGGAAATGAAGCAAATCAAGCCTATGCCAAAAAATTATCTCCAACTGCAAAGCTAAACAGCCAAAACAAAAATTTCAATTTTCAAGCATCATGGAATTTTCCCATGAAAAAGGCAGATTGAAAGTGCCTGTGTGGATTCAGACAATAGCAGCACACATTAAGCGTACAATATTGTACACGAGCTCAATAAACACCCAATCATAGGTTCTTGGACAAACTACGACAGGACAAGGATACCTATCATCATTAAATACAGTTGCTTGTCAACAGTACTAACAACTGCCATTTATTTAACAATTGGATCTCTCTCCTTTCGGTCAGAATCATAAAAAAGGAATTCAGAATTGTAACTTTTGTAGAACCACAGTACAGTGAGAAATTTGGTTCGGTGCCCCGCCTTTGTGCCAACATTGTTCTAGTCATATAACGAATGATACTAAACATAATACTTCAACACCTCTAAACAGTATTCTTGGAAAGTAAAGAAATGTTAATATTCATCTTAAGTACTTTATTAAGGCATACTTCATAGGAATTTTCTCATAAGCTTCTAGGTGCTTTTCACACTTATGCATGTTTATATTTTGATTCAAAATAAAAGTATATTCCATCTCATAACAAGTCAATTCTAGATCAGTCATGTGTTTTGTCCACGTCATGTATAGTGTCCCTCGTCATATGTCTATGCCACATACATAGCATGCAAACTAAAATTGCAGCATTTAGAATAACCATAAAAATAAGTCAGAAATTGTAAATTAAAAACCTTAGAAATTAAAACATTTGTTATAGATAAGAAGGAACAAAATAAGCACAAGCATTATGCCACCTAATTCCTCGTAACAAGAAATAAGCAGGAATGCTATGTTCTATTACATGCCATCAATTCCAAAGTTTTATAGATAATCTTACCTCCAGCATGGCCCATACGACGGCCTGGGGGAGCAGTTAATCCAGCAATAAAAGCAACAATAGGCTTCTCAGTCCCACTTTCCTGCATTGGCAGTCATTCATAAAACTAACTTAAGAATTCATGGTCTTCTCAATAGACAATATGATAACTGAGAATATAAGTTTGTTCTTTCTCTATACAATGAAAGATATCTAGCGTAAATATCAGCATAATGAACATTAAACTTCTTGCCAACCAGAAGAAGAAAATTCACATCTACAGATAACAATATGGGCTCACTATAACCTAAGCCAAGACAAGACTTCGAGCCTTAAAAAGTGCATTTGAATTTTCCTTTATACACAGATGTCACATACAATTTATATGCTTTGACAGCCATTAGCTCAACCTCCCTCATTTCGAAATCAAAACTTGCTACCCCATCATATATAACAAAATGATGAATAAATTTTTTGGACCCTATGGCATGTCATCCTGTTGAAGAATACACACGAAATGAGATCATGGTTTCAAAATGCAACTAATGTGCAGGGTGACAGAAGCAGAATAGTAGGAAAAGAATATGCCTAAATAAGTTGGATTAAAGAATAAGAGATGATTTACAAACGATTGCCAGTAATGTACATTACGCAAAACAGAAGTAGAAACAACACATTGATCAAATAGTCCCAAACAAAAATAATCAGCAATGCATGACTTAAGGTAATTAGAATAGAATAATAATGCAGCAAGCTGTACTACAGTTACAATTTTGCATGGCGTAAATACTTTCCACAGAATTATAATTATAATATAAGGCATAAAAAATATTATACTAGTTTAGTTGTGTAGTCCTAAGTCCTAACAAGAACGACAAAAATATTTTAATTTTTTCAATACCGATATAGCAAAGTAAAAACAGAAACTTAAGCAAAGATAATAATACATGAAAAATGGACCTTAATTAGTGCAGCAGCATCCTCTTCTGCAGTTCCTCCAATCTCTCCAATAAGAACGATACCTGCACATCACAAACAAAAGGTAACAATAAATTATCCAATCCCATTAATCCTACAGGAGCAATTCACTATACAAAGAAACTATTCACAGGAGATATCACCCAGGTCCAATAGATACAGTAATATGCATGACACAAACTAAAATATGACTTGGTACCTTCTGTCTGAGGATCTGCAAGGAATTTATCAAGGCAATCCACAAAGTTTGTTCCGTTAAAGGGATCTCCTCCGATACCCACACAAGTGGATTGTCCAAGGCCAACAGAAGTCGTTTGGAAAACCTGAATAGATTTAAAAAAACAAAAATATGGTTTATCCTTGAGTAACAATCATCACAGGATGAATCTTCAAAAAATAAAAAATAAAATAAAATAAAATAAAAAACTTCAAAATTAAAAATTCAAATGGTAATAATTCCCAGGAAAAAGTCAGTTATTTGATAACAAACAAGAATCGGTTCTTTTCGTTTTGAAAGCACCAGTTAAATTTTTAAAAGATGCATGAAAATTGAGACATTCTTTTAAAGCATAAGCCACCAAAGTGAGCAAAAAAAATTGATCCAGAGAAACCAAGAGTTGAGTAATATGCTTCAACTCGGCAGTGGGGAAATCAAAACAGATTATTATACGACAAATGGCATGTAGAACTTTCAGGAATGTGCAGTCACAAGTGGAAAAGCAGTAGGTCCATCTTCGACATAAGAAAAGTGGTGTAACATATATAGAGCTACATCTAGTACAATGTATTGATATTTTCTTTTACTTACCACCAAGACATTGGAGGTGCATGAAAAAACAGAACTCAAATCGAGCAAAGTAATCTCATCATCAGTACACAATAGTCAATCTCATACACTTTTACAACAACACAAGTAGCCTTCCAGACATCAAAGTAAGGACTTACCGCTTCATATGTCAATGTACCAGAACGAGAAACAATTCCGATACGGCCAGGTTTATGAATGTAACCGGGCATGATTCCAATTTTACATTCCCCGGGCTTGATGATACCAGGGCAGTTTGGTCCTATCAGACGGGTTTTGGACTGCCTGTTAAGTGCAGCTTTAACTCGTACCTGGCATGCATAAATAATAACTTCAGCAACAATCACTTCAGCAGCAGCAAGCAAAAAGTATACTACACTAGTGCTTAACAGGCTTATGACATTTTCATATCTTTCCATTTTCTCAAAAGCAATAACACAAAATCAAAGGGTATGTGTTGGCCATCTAATATTACACGAATAAACAAACTAATGCCAAGCCAAAAAGATTTCAAAAAAATACCAAGATGAAAACCTCTACGTGCAATAAAATAAAACTACCTTTTAGAAATAAAAAGCATAAACAAAAAATTTCATATCATACATAAGTGGTTATACGTAGGTTCCAAATAAAGTTCATACAAGATATTAACTCACAATGCCAACTTAAACATACAACTAGAACAACTAAGCCTTTTTTCACAAGGTGGAGTCATCTACGGATAGAACACACCATGGTGTCTTATCATAAACCATGTAATATCAAATTAAACAAAAAAAGGTAAAAACAAAACAACCTATGAAGCATGGCACACGTATGTATATGTTTAATTTCAAAATTATATTTTCTCTAACACAGCAATAAGGCCATTTAAAATTTGAAAAATGGACACAGACAAATATAGCTACTACTAATAAAGGGCTGTGGAGTTTTAACTATCCCTCGATCACATTCTCCATTTTCCTTTTAAACCCCTCTCTCTATCTCTATAGGCAATTATCTCCTTTAAACTCTCATCACAAAATAAAACTACTCATATTTTCATCTCTCGTGCCCGTTGGGGGCACCCCATTTGCTAGTCACAAATAATGGATATTTTTCTCTAAACTCTCCATAATATATATTCCATTTGTGTGTTTCTCCTGTAAGTGTCTCTGTCTCGTGTATCTGTATGTGCTACACATCAAAAAATAAATCAATTGTTTTCAAATAAAAAAGGTGAGAAATTACCATATCGTGCTGGGGAATGCCTTCAGTGATGCAGACAACAAGATCCAATTCGGCCTCCATAGCCTCCATGATTGCAGCCGCAGCAAAAGGCGGAGGAACATAGATGACGGAGGCATTGGCCTTCGTCTCAGCCTTCGCTTCAGCAACAGAGTTAAACACAGGTAGCCCCAAATGCTCCGTTCCACCCTTCTTCGGCGTCACGCCACCAACCTAATTCCACACACAACACACATCAAAATTCAGTCATAGATTCAGCGCGAAATTTCTCAATCATGCATTTTTCATTTCACGATGGATCGCGAGGTTTGAGAGAGAGAGAGAGAGAGAGAGGGAGGGAGGGTACCATTTTGGTGCCGTATTCGATGGCTTGTTCGGTGTGGAAGGTGCCGTTCTTGCCGGTGATGCCCTGGCAGATGACGCGGGTGGCCTTGTCGACGAAGACGGCGGGAGGGGGAGGCGGCGCCGCCGTGAAGTGGCGGATGCCGTGGCGGCGGGACACGGCTGAGGCGATCAGCTTGGTTAAGGCTTGGCGACCCATCGTCGTCGTCGTGGTCGTCGTCGTCTTCACTCAGATCTGACTGTGAATGTGAATGTGATTTCCACGCAGCTTGATACTGTGATGTTATTGCGTTTCGCTATTGTCTCTTTTCTTTTTCTTTAGGGCACGCGACATTTTCTGCTTCATAAAAGAAAATTAAATAGTTTTGGAAAAAAGGAAAGATTTTTTTATGTGAAAAAAGGGGCTGTTTTGGCCCAAATAAAACTTGGGCTTATTCGTATCCAAGGATAAATCTATACTTCTATACTAATATATATACTATTATATAAAAGCATCAAAAGGTCTTTGTCACATTTCATGTTTCTATTTTGTCCATTTAAAAAATAAATTAGCCATCATAAAATAAGGATAAAAGGTTAAATGACCCTCCACACTTTGTCAGTTAACATCAGTTTCATAACTTTCCTCCTATTCGCACACCCTCGTCCCATGACTAGCACAACCACATCCTTCCTCCAAAAACAAAAAAGACTCTACCTCTACCCAAATCATCCATTTTCCAACCATATTGAGGGTTGACGAAAAAGTAAAGAATTATAACTCTTCCTTAAAATGTTTGTGTCATTTTTTAACCTCTTATTTGTAACCACTAAAAATTGTTACCCATAAATTATAAAGATTTGTAGCCATGAAGTGTTTGCATACTCACTAATAATAAATAAAGCTCGTGTAATTTATGACTATTTTTTTGTCGCTAATTTTTATATTAAATTCATTTTTGAGTCCAGAATTATATAAAAATTTATATTCTCTAAAATACTATTCCAAATCTCACATTCTCATTTATAAACCACCACACTCAATGATTATAAATTTATGACCAATTTGTGAACATCCTCATTTCTAATTCTCGACTATTTGTCATTTTTTTAAAAGAATTTAGTATGAATAATATATATTGAGTAAAACATTATTTTCATCAAATTGTCTTTTGTGTGTTTAACATATTTGACACAGGAGTTAATTTCTAAATTGCTTTTTCTATCTGGGCCGGGTAACCGTAGCTTTGTGGACATTCGAATGAACAAAAGACAAACATTTGGTGCAAATGTCGAAGGCTCAGATGGTTTGTTTGGAGTGATATGAACATAATCCAAATTAAAATGGCCGAAATCTCACGGTTTAGAATTTCGAACAAACTTGGGTGAAGAATCTCGTTATACATCCAACCTAACCAGTTTACATTACACCTACAACAGTTTTTAGTTTCCAATTTTCTAGGATGCTCAACATAAGATATACGGGTAACTGAGTAATATAGGATTCTCATGCTTATTACTAGCACTTGTCTGAAAAGGCATCACATAAGTCAGAGACCCATTCTCGTGTGAAATTCTCGTGTTTGAAAGGTCATATGTAGACCCATTCCAATCTATCTATCTATCTAAGACAAAGAAAGGCACCCTTGTAATAGGTGGCAAATATCAAGTCACAGTAAACTATAAAAATAAAAATATAAGGGGAAAAAAAGGTTCAAATTTGAAAAGAAATTGAGCTATGTGATGCCGTGCAAGGACAAAAAAAAGATCATGTTCTTGTCCTGCTTGCACTATTTCAGTTCCATCCCATCAGCCTAAAAGAGCAGTGCACTATGAAAAACAACCGCTATACACCAAAAACTTTGCTTTTCACACAACCTTTTTTTTCTCATAAAAGAATATGTCAATCAATCAGTCCTTTACAAGTAATTGCCACTCAATCAGAAAGGAAAAAGAGGGGGATTGAAGACAACCTAATTAGCTTCCTGACACGGTATAAAGTGAAAATTATAAGATTTCATCATCTACCTAAATAAACATTGACGACGAATTCTAACACTCCACTAAAGAAAAATTTAGCGCAGAAACCAAGTTAGCTGCAACATCAGTTATCCTGGCGTGGTAAAAGAATATGTCCAAATATCATGGTGTTCGGATATCACCTTCACAGAACTTCCATGATCCATCTTCTTGCCTCTTCAGGAAATACTTAACTTTGTATGTGCTGTAATCGATCAATAAAATATTCAAGTTAATAAGTACAACAAAGAACAAAAACCAGAAAGCAGTACAAAATTTTACTGGAAGGTGAAGAAATGGAGGAACAGAAAATAATCAAGGGCAGCAAAAATGTTTGGCAAGTGTCATGACAAATTGGCAATAGATCACAAGCCAGATGAGCACTAAAATTATCTTACCTATAGTAATTTGGTTTTTTTTGCTGAGAATCATCAACTAATTCAGCTGCTTCCTCTAAGAGAGCCTCTATTTCAGCCATGTCTACTCCATTGCCTTCTGATAGAATGTCAGCTCGTAGGATAGAAAGTTTTAGCAAAACAAATCTCCAGTGACAAGATCTTTCTTTTGCAGCATCAGCCAAAGCTTGCCACTGTCAAAGATAGCACCAATTAGTATTTGTTTTCTTGTGATGCCTGAATTTGCATTCATTATCAATTCATTCCATCTTAATTTCTACAAACCAATTTCAAGTATTTTGAAGCATTTAACTTGTTTCTATGTCACACATTATAAGCAAACAAGAATTTGAATGAAAGGAGATTAAACAAAAGCCACAACATGCACTACCTGAGCAAGCATGGATTCATCAAGGACTTGGGTTAGGCAATTAACTTCATGGCTAGGCCCCAAAGCTTCAGCTTTGATTGTTTGCCATTGCTTAACAAGGGTTTCTGCTTCTTCCACAGGCATCAGCCTCTTGTACCCATTAATATAAGAGGGTGATTTGGTAAGAGCAGTACGTAAATCACTTTGATTTCCAGCATCTGACTGGCGCAAAAGTGGTATTTTAACTATTGCAAAGATTTTCTTCAGTCTGCCGGCAACATTACTCCCCCTAATGTATGCAGGGCCCATGGCGTAATCAGGAGAAGATTCTGCAGTCCAAGCAATGTTATCATTGGCTTTATTGAAAGCCCAATGAGAACCAGTAAGAGTCTTGCTTAAGTTCATTCCAAACAACTTAATGGTAGCAAAAGCAATACAACCCAGTACAGTAATGTATGTTATTCTTCCAAATACATGCGCATGAGTGTAGGGACTATCCCAGATTCCCTTACGATGAGTGCCAAGATTCCTTTTCACTTGAACAGATGACTCGCGAAGATTGCTTTCGGTTTCATTTTTGCCAGACAGCAGGGAACTCTGCAAATCAGTAGGAGCCAGCTGCTTGACTGCATAACCTAGATTTGGAGAAGAGCTCATATAGGAGCGAGGTTCCTCAAAATCTCTTTGTTCTAAGGAACCAGACGAAGATAGAGGTCTATGACATATAGTAGGAAACGTTTGTGGAGCTCCCTTAACGTTCTTGCTTCCTGAAAATTTCTTTTGAGCATTAAAGAAATTGGCCTGCAGAGATGTAGATCCACACACAATGTTTTGTCAAAACCAAAGAGGCGTCAAATTAGTTGTTGCCTACTACTACAATTAATCTCACCAGAGCTGGAGAACAATCTTTAGTATCTGGAAATAAAGCAAGCACGGAATCCTTCAGCCACCTTTCCTGGTCAGTTTCAGCAAGTGGTCTTTGATAAATATCAGAAACTAAATTTTATCATAAAATGTTAAGATGAAGGAAGGAAACATTGTTCTTGAAGATTACAGCTGTTATCTCATGTAAAAGTATAATGCAAACTAAATAAATATTTTCCTGATGCTCAATCAAAACAAAAGTCTTTTCTCTCAATAAAAAACTCCGTTTCAATGAAAGAAAACAGTAAAATAGAAATGGAAGAGTATGGCCATTAAATATGTCAGTAGGTAATAGCATGCGCTGAACATGAGGAGCCAACTTTATAACTGGTCCTCTAACACTAAAATGGGGCTGCCCGGGGTCAGGAGGTGTCACTGAATCGGTCAACAACTTCATATGCCACATGCTTATAAGAACCTGAGTTAACATGATTATAAGAGAAATACCAAAGATGGGTTTTCAACAGAAGCGTCTATTATTGCCTTCCCCAAGACTGATTTGTGTTTCGGATTTGAGTTCAGCTCAAGTTGCTTAAGCTTTTCAACCGCCTCAGCCTCTGTACCCTAGAATTTAAGACACCAATATCGAAGCATTAAGATGCAGGGGATAGGAAAGGGAGGATAAAAGTCAACGCAGTTGTAGACCAAGATTCAAATGTCAAAATACTTCATGAAGGCAACAGTAATTATCAGAGTTAACATGAAAAGAATATACCTGCCCAAGAAGGAAAAAGCAAAAAGCTTCCTCAAATTTCAGATCAATTCCCTCAGAAGCTATCAAACATTCACATATGATTTTTGCTTTGTTAATCTGCATAAAATTAATATAAACAATTAGCACCAGGATGAAATTAAAAAAACCACCATTTGAGAGCATTATGCAATAACATCATGAAAAAAGTATTCATGAAATATGAACTATAATAGAAGTATTAAAATATGCCCATAATCATTGAGCTTCAGAGAAGTGTATTACCAACTCTAATTGCTTGCTTGAAAATCCAAGTGCCATATGAGCAGTAAAAACTCTATAGAAACAGTTTGAATCAATTACTACCCTTTGATTTTGTGATTCAATTGTCTTCTTATTCTTTCGCATCACAGCTAAATTATCCCAAGGAAGAAGATCAACTATCTCACTAGCCAGCAAACTGTCAAATGCTTGGCATAGAAAGGAAGGCCAGTCCTGCACTTGGCACGAATCTTCTACATCAAGACCCTGTCTGAGCAATTCTCTCAAAGCGGCAATAGCTCCTCGTCTTCGATCAGCATTTTCAGGGGCGTGAGGCATGCTCAGTAGTTCCAAGGTGCAAGCAGGTGCAAGCCCTTCTAGAGATTCTTCAATCTAGAAACCATCAAAAGCATCCTCAGGGGTGTGTTACTGTGTTCCATGCCTAATATCCAGACATGCAATGAGATAATACAAAGAGGGAGGAGGTTGGCATCTAAAAATTAAATGTATTCAACCATTACTGCAGGAACTGCAAATTCTCCAGCAAAAATGTGTAGGAAAAGGGAATGATATAAATGATTAAGAATGACATGGACACAAAATTGATAGAGTAATATTGTTGCAACTTGCAAGGAGGAACGGTGTTTATAGCCCAATTTTTCCTTTGTTAGGATATATGCTTTATGGAGCAGACCAGCTAATGAAATAGAGATCATAAGAGAATATGCACTGAAGTTTTTACCTGAGATAGCAGCGTCATTTTTGCAAGAGATGGTTTACTTCTTAGAAAACACTGGGCACGAGCAAGAGCTTCAAAACCTTGTGAAACTTTCTTCTTCTCGAAGCCAATCTTGGCAATTGCACACTTCAAGAAAGCACCTAGGATAAGGAAGGGTACATAACAAATTGCTATAAATTGATTGTAAATTCCTGACCTCTCTGCCCACATTTCATACCTCAGCTAGTGCCATAGAAAGAATCAAATCATCTGTATATGGCTTGGCATCTTTATGCTGAAGACTTGTCCGCCCAATCTCTAGAACAAGCTTTGGTTCTCCAACCTGAACAGAATAAATAGAAAGGAGGCAGTCAAACATTTCCAAAAAACAAAAAAAATAGAGAAACTTACGCAAAACCATAAGAAAAATATTCAAAAGGGCCAAGCACATGTCAAGCTTACCTCATGAAGAAGACATAGAGCAGCAGGCAACCAAGACCAAGGAATTCGAAGGGAAGACTTAGGGGGAATATTTTCTCTCAGATTACCAGCATATTCTGGCTCAAATAGAAGCTTATCCCTAATATCCATCAGCAGATCCTGCAAAGCAGTTTTACATAAGAGCAACAGAAAAGACTCAAATTATTTGCATCTCTAAACCAGATTTAACAAAAATCAGTAATCACAAACCATAAGTGATGGTCATCTATACCTGGCGAGATGCAACAACTTCCATGGTATAACCTTCTTCAATTTCCGCACTTTTTAAAGCCATAACCGCCTTAACAATTTCATCTTTCTCAGCTCGATCAGGAACACCGATAAGCTGCAAAATGTATGAACTGATTGGTATAGCATAAATCTTAAGACAAATGAAGCGAAAATTAGCATGAATGAAGTAATACAAAGAAGGTAACTGAATATTTCATCACTCTAATTGTAAACTACAAAATATAACCACTCGTCATCATAGCTACTGCCTACTGCACAATCCCAACAACCAGCTCCTTCCCCGCGGAAAAGTTACAGAGGTTAGTAATGAATCATAGAGTTATACAACCACAGTCAATGTACAATAATTTTATCTAAGGACTATCCAGCATCCAAGTCTAACATCACAATAGATTAGGAACAAGATAAAAAAGTTAAGACATCAAACCAAGATATAAAGGAGGAGATTCCTATTTCTATCTCTCTCTCTTTACTCAACATTATAACTCTTACTAAAGGTCTTGTTTCAATAATCACATTGCGCCATACTTTTTTCCTTTCAAAAAACAAAAAGCGAAGTTCATTGGAACAACCAATTTTCCTATTACAAAATTTGCAAGTACCAATATAACCAAGTAAGCATCCTATTCTTCCAGCAGTCCCACACTCAGGTCCTCATCCATAAACACAACAACGAGAACTCAAATTTCATTGTTCTTCATTCCCAATTCCATTTGGTTCACCAAGTAAAAAAACACACACATGTAACACACAATGAACAAAAAACTCAGCAGAATCCATTACCTGGTAGCAAGAAACAGGGATTTCAACACTTGATTTCATCTGCGAATTCTCAACAATGCGGGTATCAGCGGGCTTCAACCTCCTCCTCTCAAGCACAACATCACTCTTCCCCGCGTGGGACCCAACGCAGAACGAATAACCGCAAAACCCAGAACCCGCATCGCCGTTAAACCCCGGAAACGAAACCCTCGGGTCACAGTAACCGATGCGAGCAACTCTACACAGAGAAGGAGCGATCGCTGCAGCATTAGCAAATGCCATGAGCTCTCATTCCCCCAAAAAAAAACAAAAAAACACAGTACACTCCCCAAAAACCCTAAGTGGTGGGAATTAGCTTCCTTGTCGCAATTTCTTCGGAATTTTGAATTCTCAGAAACGCATTTAGCATTGAATTAAAGGGAGAAAGTTGTGGAATGAATTAGATTGGGGAATATATTTATTGGCGTTGGGAATTTGGTAGAAAAGCAGTGACCATAAAGCAAAGTGAAGATTGTGATGGTGGGAGTGTGAAAAAAGTTATAGAGAGGAAAAAGAGGAGGGAGATTGATTCAGCGAAACGGAAACCGAAGAAAGGAATTAGAGGCAGTGAGTGATTTAGCTTGTGTGTGTAGTGTAGTTAATGAACTTTGCTTAGTTAAAAAAAAATGCCGTTTGATTAGACAGTTGCAAATGTTCCAGAAGAAAATTACTAATAATATATATAATAATAATAATAGTAGTAGTAGTAGTAGCTTTTTAGTCTATTCATTTTTTTCCCCTTTTTGCTTTTTAACTTTGGCCGTGGCGAGGAAAAAGTAAATGGGAATTATATAAGTCTTGTACTCTTAATTCCGAAAAGTAAAAGGAAAAAAAAAGTTTAATGAAAGGGTAAGGAAACTAAATGAGTAAGTTTTAAATTTTTAAAACATTTAATGTAATTAAAAATATTTAAATTTTACTTTTTACAATAAAGTTACATAATTTTTTAATAAATATTTTTACGGCACTTGTTAACAAAATTTTTAATCGAATTATTGTACGTTCTTAAAATATTTTTAATGCATATTTTATTAATATTATTAATAAATAATTTTGATTTATTGTGTTTAAAGGTATATAAAAATAAGAAATTAATATCTAGTAATGTTCTTAAAACATACTTTAAATGTGTTCTAGAAACACAGAATAATTTTTTCTAGCAATCAAGGTGATTGATTAGATTAAATCTTTTAAAAGTTTTGACTATATTATTTGAACTCCTAACATTGCATATAATGTTCATCCAAGGTTGCAACACATTTTTATTGTAACTGATAGTTTTTTTTTGCTTGATTTATTTGAATTGGTCAAGCAATTATGCTCAAACAAAAAATTATTGAGTAATCACAAATTTAATTATCATGTCATTATTTAGTACACACATAATCAAATTGGTTGGATCCACTTTTATTATGTTTCCACCATCTTTGGATCTAATCAAGTAAAAACCACTTTTATTGTATTTGTGCTAAAAAATGATATGTTAAACTTGTACTCAGCCTAATAATTTATCCTCACAAATCATTTGGGTGTGTTTGGGAGGTATTGCCTTTTGGCTAATGATCTTAGTAAGTTTGTCTCCTTTGCCCTTAGACTTTGTCAAGCTCAACGTAGATAGTAATTCACTTGGTGATACTTGTAGGGCGGATTCAGGGGCCTTATGGAAGTGTTACGGGGGCTTGGATGGCTACTTATTTAGGTCACTGTTGCAAAGCATATGATCTTTGTGTGAAGCTCCTTGCTTTGCAGAGAGGCTTATTACAAGCTTGGACTCTTGGTTATCGCAAAGTTAATGTGTGAAGTGGATTGCATTGAAGTTGTTCATCTTGTGGAGTTTGACTCGTTAGCATGTTATCTTCATGAGGCTATTATCAGAAATATCATTTGGTTGCTTTAGATATATCATTCAGTTATCGAGTTACGCATTGCGTACAACAATGTTCAATTATCATAAATTTTTCAACAGTGTATTTATGTTCTTTTTAATTAATTTATTCTTTATTTTTATAATCTATATATTAATTAAAGGCTATATGTGATAGAATAACTAAATTGATGTCAAATTTTACAATATAAAAATGATGTCAAAAATATTTTCAATATCAAATTGATGTTAAACTAAAAATGCGAGAACCAAATTACATATTTACTCAAAACTTTATGTAATTCATACATATAGATATGGGAATTGCCTTAAAGAAAACAGACGTCATGGCAAAAAAAGATTTTCAAACAGAGAATATTCATTTATGTATCATCCAACTCATCTTCTTCTTCTCCTCCTCTATCTTTCTCTCTAAAGATAACCATGACAACATCACCACTCACCTCCTCCCTTCCCTCTCGCTGTCGGGTGGCGAAAATAGTGTTGATAAGGTGCAGAAACTAAATAGTTCATTCTTTTTTTTTTTGCTTAGGTTAGTCCATAGACTTTACTATCAAAATGACGTCATTTTAGGATTAATATAGGAGAGAGGAGAGAGAAATTGATATTGTTAACTATCATGGCAACAGCTGTTAGAGGTCTAGTGGATAGAGGGACCGATAAGTTTAACATTTGCAAAGTTCATGAACTAACATGTCTTTATTAAAAGTTTGGGGGACCAAGTAAAACACGTGTGTAAAGTTTAGGGACCAAATACAATATTAACTCAACTTATTAATCTTATATATGCCAAAAGTATATATTTATTTTGTCATCAAACAAAGTGTTTTAATTTAGCATTGTGTTATTTGAACTCATTATTAATGATATATGCTCTCAACTCACAATTTACTTATTATTTGATGAAATTTTATTGGAAGCCTTACTACTACTAAATAAAATTTGAACTATACCGACACTCTATTAAAATTTTGTGAGTCGGCACTATTAACCCATTTGAATTCACTATAAAAATAACTTACTTTATTTATAATTTTTAGTATAATTTTTAAAAAAATTATTTTATATTTACAAGGTGTTTTTATTAAAATTCACATTTTCATTAAAAAATTTAAAACATGAAACCGTAAATCCTAACTTATAAACATGAAATAAAACTAAAAAAAAAAAGTTACATTATAAGAATTTAAATAAAAAAGGAACTTGCTATTTAAAGGCAATCCAAACTAGCCATACATAATACATGCCTCACAAAAAATATTTAAAATATCTATATTATCAATTTACCAACATATAAAATAATATTTGTAATTTTTTTTCCCTCTATTTTTGTCTCTACAAGTATCAAATGCACTTATAATGATGTTATAACAATGATGATGATGGTGGTGGTGGTGAGTACCTTGATCAAAGGTGAGTAACGAAGAACACTCGTTCCCGCCTCAGTGACTGAGTGAGCGAGCGGAGCTCGAGAGAGACTCCCAATGGCGCGTGGGAAGAAGAAGAACAACAACAACGATGACGAAGGAACGGACATGGACCACGCGACGAACCCCGAAGCCACTGAGCGCAAGAGGCTCAAGGCCCTGGCCTTCTCCAACGGCATGCTCTCCGACGCCCCCGCCGCCGCCGTCTCTGTCCACCTGAACCCTTCGTCGACGGTGGTCAAGCACCACGGCAAGGACATCCTCAAGAAGTCCCAGAGGAAGAGCAGGTTCCTCTTCTCCTTCCCCGGCCTCCTCGCCCCCATCTCCGGCGGCAAGATCGGCGAGCTCAAGGATCTCGGAACCAAAAACCCCATTCTCTACCTCGATTTCCCCCAGGTTCTCTCGCTCTCTCTCTCTCTCTCTTATTTAATTTAATTTAATTTTAATTTCTCATGAGTTTACTAGAATATGTTTGTGATTAACAGTAAGATGACCATTTGGTAGTGGAAAATGTAAATAGCTCTTAATTAAGTTAATTTAATACTTGATTTGGATTTGAGTGTGTGGTTTAGTAGTTGCGATTACTTAAATATTTTTTGAGTGCTGCAATGTTGTGGTCCTAGTTGTTAGGGGTCAGCTATGATGATGATGAAGAAATAGACAGGGAGCTGTGAGAATAGAGATAATTCAAAGGGGGGTGTTGTTTCTGTATCATCTAGCAATGTTTTATATAGGCAGCAGTCGTAACTGCCTACTGCAGTTTGTAGGGTTGGTTGAGGTGGTGAGCAATCTTGACTCCGAAGAAGTGGATGATTAGTTCAAATCCTAGGGAGGCAACTCTTGTGGGGACACTACCTAACCCTAGTGCTCCCACAGTTATATGAGGATTAGTCTTATGGGCAGTTCAAATTGGCCGAACTAGTAAGGATACCATCCTACTTTCGCAGAAAAGAAGTGAAAACTTAACTTCCTTATAACCACCACATAAAATGCAATTTTAGTACTATTATATTTCTATTTGAAATGCTATTTGTGATTGCTTGTTTTTAGTGCGAGTTCTTGCTTTACTTGGTTTTTTCTTCTTTTTCGATTTTCAGAACATGTTGTGGAGAGGGATTTGTAATGATGGTAATGAATCTGTGAATGTCAACCATGTCTTTAGGTGGCCATTCTTATTCGTAAATGGTTTTGGTTGTAATATGCTTGTATTGTTGGTTTTAATCTTGACGGGGAGGAGGATGGAATGGAAAGCAAGAGACAAGATGTTTGTTTTGGTTTTTTTAATATTTTTTATTTTAGAATTTGGAACAAGCCGACCCTACCTAGTGGGACAAGGCTTGATTGTTGATGTAAAATTTGGAACAACTTTAAGACTTTTGAATTGTTGGGTTTTCTGTGTTGTGTTTTGGCATCTGATTGGTTTCGTTTTCTTTCACTTTCCAGGGCCAAATGAAGTTATTTGGTACTATTGTATATCCTAAGAACAGATACTTGACACTACAGTTCTCTAGAGGTGGGAAGAATGTAATGTGCGAGGATTATTTTGATAACATGGTTGGTTTTCTATCTCACTTCATGGTTATGTTTATTTGAGACCTGAACTAGATAGAGCAAGGTAAATAAATGTTTGTGGGTCTGATAAATGCTCAATCAAAAAACTTTCTTGTGCTTATTGACTATCACAGGGTTTTAATATATTTATTTCATGATGGGTGAATGAGTTCATCATTATTGACATGCCCATTGATGTGGTTTACAATAAGACACAAGGGTTTTGTTTGATCTATGTACCAACCCTACCAGTGGGAAATGACACTTTTTATTGTCGTTACCTCCTGCAATTTTAATTACTATATTTGTGGTATTAGAGGTGCTGTTATCATTACTGGTTCCTTTATCCTTTTTACTTCCCATTCCTCTCATTCTTTTGACTTGTTGTTGGTCAAGGAATTAAGATATTATACATTTCTTTTCATCTTGTTCATTCGCAAGTTTGCATATACTGGGGTTGGACTTTGGGGCATAAATACCTATTTCCTTATAGGCAATTTTGTAGATTGTATTTTCAGATGCATGGTGGATTGGGAGGAAAGATGAGAACCCCGAAGAGGCCAGGCTTGAATTTCCTAAGGAATTGTATGAGGTTAGCAATTTTTGCAATTTGATGGTTGCCTAGTCATAAGAAACAACTGCTTTTTTTGTTTTGTTTTGTTTTTCCCCCCTTATGTGGCATGAAAAGAAAATAATTATTTTTGGTGATACAAGTCTTGGAATGTCCTATTTCAGGGACAACAAGCTGAATATGACTTTAAAGGGGGTGCAGGTGCAGCTTCTGTAGTTAATCAAGGTATACCCAAAACAAAAATTCAATGTGCAGAGCCAGAGTCACCAAAGACGCCCATTGAAGATGATTTATCAGATAGTGAAATCAATTCAAAAGATACAAAAGAAGTGGTTCCAGTTCGCCATTCAGGAAGAACTACTAGAAAATCATATAAGTATAAGCCTCTTCTATATTAGTTTACTTGATGTATGTTGCTTTCCAGCCATGATGTCATGAAAAAGTTATTTTGGATTTGTCATGTGTGGGGAAAACCAGTAGAAACCCTATGTTGATCAAATGGAGGGCAACCCAATAGTTTGGGTAGAGGGAGACTTGTGTCTGGTCTATAAATGAAGCACTTAAATTTAATTATTTAAATGACTTGCCTATAAACATGGTTTACAATAGGACACAATGATGTGTTTCATCCTTGTAACTAACTTTACCTAGTGGGGAAAGGGTTTCTTATTGTTGATGTGTAAACAGGATTATTGCATATTACCAGATGTGTATTGCTGTCCAGACATATGTTTGTGTAAATAGAATTATGGGCATATCGTGACTTTGTGATAGAGCCATTGGCCTAATTTACCTAAGTTAAATCTATATATTAAATACCGTGTCTAACTATTTGGTTATTTAGTTTTAAGTGGATGGTCTGATATTATTTAAAATTGTACCATCTGTGACTGAAGTCCTATTCATTTGGTTCTTCTGTTGGACCAGATTTGCTGAACTTTCCTCAGGTGACGGTTCCAGTGAAAGCAGCCCTGATCTTTCTGAACATGAAGAAAAAGTGGTAGAAGCTAATGCTGCTGTAAATGATCATTAGACCTCTAATATCGTTATAGTTAGTTTGGTATCCCCTTAAATTGTGGTTAAAAATTCAGGATGCATTTCTATGTAGAATTTTTCTTAATAAACCCCATCCCTGAATTTTTTACCTCATTTTTAAGGGCACACCTAAGTGACCCTTATAGTTTATTAGCTGATTGGCTCATGGTGTTCAACATTCTTTTATTTGTTCTTTTTCCCTTTGATGTCTTTTTTTTTTTTTTTGTTGTGGTTCATCCCTTTGATGTCTTTGATCTCCAGTCAATCTGGAATTTAGAATTTCATTGATCTTAGATTTTATATTATTAATGAATTTTAATTGTATCTTTGTTAACTCATGGGTACAGAAAAAAAGACCATGCTCTGTAGATGTTGACATTGATAACAATGATGCCACACAAGGAGATCAACTCCCCAAGGAAAACAAAGAGCATGCTTCAGGGTCAAAATCTAAGAAAGTGTCTGCTTCAGCCACTGCATCTAATGAAGTTGTGTCCAATAATCGTGGTTCACTTGTGCAGGCCACTATATCCACGTTATTCAAGAAAGTGGAAGAAAAGGTAGCCTTTTGAAAGTGTTAGCTGGAGAACCAGCAACCAGCACTAAATAGCTTTAAAGAAAAAATTTTAAATTTTTTTATCATCTATTATATATTTTATAAATTACAATTTCTGTACACATGTCAATATTAGTTTAATCTTTCTTTTTTAGACAAATAGAATTATTGTAAAATGACATCTGAGATATGTGATGCTTTGAGGGCTGTATCTCTAAGCAACTAGGAAAAGAGATTTCTTGGTCTCTTGCAAGTCATTGGGCTATGTAGATCTCATTTGATGTTTTATCGGAGGTTTAAATAAAATCTTGCTTTCACTATGGGATCTAACATTTCCTCGAATGCCCTCACTTTTTGATATTCTTTTAGTAATAATTTTAGAAAATTGAATGATGTACTTGGTTCTCTTTTTTCCCTTTTTTTTGGGGGGGTGGGTGGGTGTAATTATTTTAGGCATAGATACAGGGAGATGTTTCACTTCTGATAACTGTTCATGCATGCAATATGAACATGATTGTTCATCTCTATCAAGTTTTTCTGCATGATACTACTTGGAGACTATAGGTTCTCAATATTTTGCCTTTATACTAAAATGGATTTGAATCATCTAATATACTGCCAGTATTATTTGTTACAAATCAAATCAATTATCTCACAAAAATTTTACATTTTCAGAAGGCTCCGAGAAATTCAAGGAAATCTCCATCTTCTAAAGGTGGTTTGTTTCCTTGTTTCTTTACATTATTATGAGCAATTGTGATTATGAAAATTGAATAATAGAAATTATTGATGTTTTCCAGTTTCTGGCCAGAAGTTGCAGCCTAGTGGTTCAAAAAGAAAGATTGACCTGGTTGAATTCTTTTTCCCCTTAACATCCTGAATCTCTTTTACTTCAAGTGGGAAGAGAATCTTCCTTAATTAGCAGTAAGTGCTTCATGTTGGAATAGGAAACAGGCTGAGGTATTGGCTATTATTGCAGGATGAAGGATCCAATAAAAGGGCTCGAAAGACCAAGGACAAACATCCTGGTGAGTATTCGTCCTTCCCTTCTCCACTCTCTAATGGCTAGGTGGTTTTGTCATTGTTAAAATTTAGAAATTCAATCTAAATATATTCATGCATCTTCGGGTCTTTAGTCATACTCCACATAGACGAGAAAATTGTTGCTCCCTCATGGTAGCAATGTAAGTAAGAGGTGGCACTATGAACTTGTAAGTTGCTGTGAGGAGGATCCAACCATTTGTAAGTGATAGACCCCCTGGTAGTCAGGTCATGTGTATGTGAGGAATGGTAGAAAGGGAGCGTTGTACGAGTTTGAAATATATGTATATAGAATAGCAATTAGAAGCCCTCTTCAAACTTTGTGTTGCAGTCATTCTCTCAGATAAATCTGGGTCCTGTTGATGATGTCATACTGACACTATATGCTTGCTTTGTGATGGGACCACTGCCTGCGCATCATCAATTTAGTAGAAGAAACTAGAAGAGCGTTGTACGATTTTTTTTTAATTGTTCTTTATAGCTGTCTAAATACTTGAATAATTTGCACACATTTTTAGGTGGACACATGGTGGTGAAAACCAAGGAGTCTGAGGTAAGTTATTATCATTCTTTGAAGTCCATGCTTGTTATTTTCTCCCCTTGAGTTTTGATATCTGTTTCCCTTGTCTCTTCTGCACCATTGCCCCAAACAATGTATCTCGGTTTTTTTTTCTTCTTTTTTTCACCTCAACTCATGCCAGAGAAATTTCATTCGTCAGTGACTGATCTTATCTCTTAGTGATGAGTGACTCTGTGTGAATCGTTTTTGAACCAACCAGGTATGTATGGTAATGTTTCTGCACCTTGGTTTGGTTGGACAAGCTGATAACAAGTGAATGATAGAAGGCTCATGAGAGGAAAGGGAAACATAAATACCTTATGATAATTTGAGTCTGAAAAATATAACGAGAACAACACGGTTTTATTTAGTTTTCAAGATATGTTAAGATTACAAGATTGTCACTGGCTTGCTGTGAATAAGGTAGTTTCAACAAGGCACTACTTAAAAACTGGTACCATCGTAATTTTTTTCTTTGGATAAAAGAAGAATTTCATTAAGAAGAGAAGAGAATTACAAAAAGAGAATGAGGGATCCTCTATAAAGAACAAGAACCAAACTATAAAAGGTTAACTATGGAGTAAACCTTTCCAATCTCTCATAATTCATAAGTTTGTTCTCTTTTTCAACATATATTATTAATTTGAATTGAGAAGATATAGTATTAGATACGTGTTATAAGTTCAATCTTTAGATTGCCATTGATCTGTGCTATAGCATACCCTTACATTTCCATTTACAATTTCATCTGATATTCTACAGTCTAGTCTCTAGAAACTGAATTAACATTGACCCATATGCAATATGATCACTTGTTGCTCTTAAATATCTGTAGGAAATAATAAATTTTGGATCAATCTTAGTTTCCTTGAGCTGGCAGTTTGATGTTTACGTTATCCATGTAGGTTGAAGAAGATGGTGATGATGATGATGATGTTGATGACATCAAAGAATTTTCAAATGCTTCAGAGGTAATTGGTTATGATGACATATACTCATGCCTGCATTTGCATCTACCCACAGATATGAATCTAGTTTTTTAAACTGTTGTTAGTTTATAGCAGGCCATTAACCTTCCTATTGACTGATTGTATTTACAATTTTTTTTTGGTTTTATTTAGGATGCTGATGATAGCGATGACGATTGGACTGCTTGAGAGTGCGATATGACATTTGGTTATTAGGCACAGAGATGATAAAGGCAAGGTCCTGCAGGTGATGTGAATACGATGATGCCCTTTGACTCGCTAAGACAGAAACTTCAATGATATACTTGAATTTCAATTATCTTCAAGACAAGGGCGCAGGGAATATATAGTAGTGTCTTGTCTGGAGATTGCTTTTGTGCGGGTAGTTTTTTATTGACTCTTATTTGGTTTGTTTTGGTTTCGGTATGGGTGCGAAGAGCCTTATGTTGAGTGGTGGTTTATTGCCTACTAAATTGTGTAGGTTAGTGTACTCTTATTTCTCGCCAGTTTTGTGGTGTTAGGTTTTTTATAAAGAAGCTTTAATGAAGCATGACCTAGATGAGTTGAACATCATTGATTTTGTGGAGAATTCACTGCCATGTACTTGCTTGCGCTTTTGAGTTTAAGCCTTTTTTATATATATAACTTTGTCTATTTATTTTAACTCTTAGGGTGTGTTTGTGATTTGGGTTTTTAAAAAAAAAAAAAATTTAAAAGGCTTAAACATGATTTTTCGCAAACACACCTTTAGTGTATATTTCTTAGAAACAAAAAAAACTCTCGTCTCTCCTGCACCAAGACATCCTATTAGACCCAGCTCAAATTGACCCCAAAAGCAGACCAAACACAATACTAGAATTTGGTACAATGTTTTGTGCAATGAAGGCAAAGGCCTTCTTTCCTATTTTTCTTTTTTAATAATGTTTTTTATTTAATTTTAAACGTTATAAAATGTTTAAAAGTATAATTTTTAGTCACATTTATCACACAACTAACGGAAAAATGTTGATATAACAAATAATACTAAAGTGAGATGGTTATTGTCACAATCAATAGCATATTTTGCAACCAAAATTTGACTAAAAGTTATATATTAATAAAAACATCTTGTAGGTTGTAACATTTGAAATTAAGTACCAACACTTGGTTGATAAGTGATTCAACATTTATTTATTTATTTTCATCAATGTCTAGAACTCCTTAGACAATGTGTTGGTTTAAAGTCTCGTGAATGAAAAAACAAACAAGTTGGACTCTAAGCTAAGTTCGGAGGAAGTATACTTGAAATGAAAATGTTTTAGAAGCCTCCTCATGTAACAAAAAGCAATCTAAACATAAAAACATATACTTCCTGATATATCTTTGATATCAACACAATACATTTTCTTTCTAATGTTGTGTTCCAACCATATGTGGCAGCAGAAATTTTTTAAATGAAAACTTAAAAGCTAGTTTTTTCTTCATAGATTTACAAATAATAGGCTTTTAGACTTTTCACAATATACGTGAAGAGAATAATTGACATCCCCTGTAAAGTTTTTTTACATGGTCATCCACCTAACTCATTTCATATGCATGACTTTTTAAGTAGTAGAAAAGAATCAACTGATTTTGATTATGTGACAAGATTTAATTGGATGACCATATAAAAAATCTTTATACTGACAGGGGATACCAATTATTCTCATCTACTAAACCAGACTCAACATTAAACCTTAATTCCCTAAGAAAGTATCAACCCTTGCATTTGTGGATCTAGACAAGAACTTCATACAAATTGGTGGCTTAACTCCAACAAGAGCAAGAATTGAAGCAGGCAGGGTCCAAATTCCATCACCACATATCAAACCAGAAGCTACAGCTGGTCCAAAAGCATCAGCCTTGGCCTTGTTCACCTTTTCCCACACAAACAAAATCAAGCTTCCAACACACATGTCAATGGCGAAATAAGGGCCTAAGTAGAAAGGAATTGCCATCGCCATTGGCAGCGGTATGAACCTCCCTCTCCTACCAAGGTAGTCTTTGATCATGTTTATCAGAATGGCGGATCCGAAGAAGATGTAACAGAGCAAGAGGCAGTTTTTTGGCAGGGACTTGAAGCCTTCTACTCCTAGTATTGCCATGTTGCGGTAAACCATTGCGTAAGGCGCAGGGTATTCGCTTTTATCTGTGCCAAGGTCAGGGAATGCTTTGTAGAAGATCCAGAAGACACAAGGAGAGATTATGCAGCCCATCGTTGTGCCGATTATCTGGCTGACAAACATGGAGCGGGGCGACGCCAGGGTAAGGTATCCGGTCTTGAAATCCTGCATAAGGTCGGATGCTGTGGCGACTATGTTCATCATCACTCCGCAGGCTGCTAGGCCTGCTAGGACACCGCCGTGAGAGGAACCGGCCCAGGCTCCGATCGTGAAGATGGCGAGCTTTCCATAGGTGGATGCCAGGGACCAATCTGTTAGGCCGCAGCCATAAGCATTGCAAAATGCTAAGGTTGGGGCAATGGTGTAGATAACAAGTATGTAGTACCATTTCAGCTGGTGAAAGATGTGTGGCAGAGTGGCTGTGGAGATGGCAGCAACAGCAACATAGCCTCCGACCGCGAACCATGCTGGAATCTGATCTTTGAGAAAGAGTTGGGTGCGGCGCTGGTCATCGAAAGATTTCTGAGGAGGACCTGAGGGAGAGGAGGAGTCCTGGTCTGCAACAGGAAGAACATTCTCCCTTTGCTTGTCGCGAATTTGAGTGTATAAACCCCAGAAGGTGTGAGTTAGCACCTTGAAGAAGTTATATAAACCATCTCCAAGGATCATGGCTATGGCTATAAATACCTAAGATCAAGGTGTAATGTAAGGTGAATCCAAATAATTGGTATACCTTTGAGAGTGTAAAATGCGAGAGATTCTTAGTTGTTATAAGAGCAAGAGAAATCTTGTGTTGTGCTCCATTTACACATCAGTGTTTGCTAATGTGTTAAACAATGAATGGATAAGAGAATCTCTTACTTTAAGAGTAACTAAGGATTTCTCGTAAAATAATAGTGGTGGCAACAGGAAGCTTACCCTATAACCTTGGATGCCATGAAGGCTGCCATCACCAAGGCCCTTAGCATACCAATCACCCTCTTTGTTCTTTATGAGTGGCCACATTACACCCCAAGAAAGAATTCCTCCAAGGAGCACTGATATGTTTATGATATAAGGGCAAATCATTCCAACTCCAATGTAGATTGCAGAGAAATCAAAGTAAAACCTGAAAAATAAGTAAAGGTTCGATGAATGACTCCTAGTTGATAATGGGACTTATTAGAAGCACCTTACTTTTAGATGTATGTACATTTTCATCTTAGGATATATAACTTCTATTTAAAATGAAGATGTGACAACATACCTGTTATCATATGCTTTTAGCCCCAGTGAAGGGAAGGCTTGAAATCCACACTGGTCAGTAGCTGTATAGAACCACTGAAAGAAACCCCATAAGAAACTCAAACTGAAGAATTTTCCCAACACTTTCACTTGCTTCCTGTGGAAGAGTAGAAAGGAAACATTAAATTAGTTTGTATGTCTAAACTTTTCATGCAGTTACTTCTAGTAACATAGAGTCAACTAAAGTTCGAGTAAACTTTCAAATTCATCCCCCAAGTTGGCATTGTCGGTTAAGTTTGTCTCCAAGTTATGACAAGTATCAAATTCATCCCTAAAGTTGCTAAAAGTCGATCAAATTAGTCCTTCAATGTCGGTCTAGTTAGTCCCTCTCAGAAATTAATTTGATCGACTTTTGGCAACTTCAGGGATGAATTTGAACTTTCCATAGCTTGGGGATGAACTTGACTAATACTGCCAATGTTGGGAACGAATTTGATGGTTTAATAGCTGAAGTTCCTACTTTGCTAGTTTGGCTCCCTGAGGAGTGTGGAAGCTGTTGATGAGATGAGCAGTTGCAGTACCACTTGGATATGTCAATTTGAAGTCAATGATCATAATCTGCAACCAATAATAGAAGCAGAATGTAATCAAGATTATGAAAAAGTGAGATACTGATATAATAATTGCTAAAGAGATAACATGTTAAAGATAAACCATTTCACTATTCAAGTATCAGTAAAATTTATTCATGTTTTCTTGTCTAAACTACTACATCTAAAGTTCACTACACTTAATCTAATCTGGCCCGAGTTGGGTCAGCACATTATGGGAGGCAAAAAAACTCTCATAGCGCTAGTTTCTTACATCCACAAAAATTGAAGTTGAAACCTTGTTTAAGGAAAACAAATGCCAAACCATTTGAACGAACTAGACGTTCCAAGATAGGAAAGAAATACAGAAGCTAAAAGATCCTGTGCTGATTTTCTAAATGAACATATCTATTATCAAATTTATTAGGAACAAAATGGAACACTAATTTGTATTAAAAGAAAAGTGGAACAGTAATGGACACTATAGTCAATATTTCAAGAATTTTCCATACCTTCCTAAGAGGTACAACTGAGAAGAGGCCAAGGAAGCTAACAACAAATAGAAAAGCAATTATCCACCCTAATTTTGGGTCCTTAAAATCACTTGTATCTGAGGATTGCTTTGCCACACTTTCACTCATTGCAAAGAGGTAACTCCCAAATCCTCCTGTCCATACAAAGTCAACCACAGAAGAATGAGAATTTTTCACTTTTCACATAGCATGGCCTATTTATGACATCATAAAAAAAGTGTTCATAGGTTATAAATAGATTAGGTTTCCTTTCACATGCATAATATCAGAATCTCATTCTAGACCTTTTCATTTGTTCTGAAATTTCAATTTGGTCAAATAACGTATGACATATACTTCATTCCAAGATGAGACAGAATACATACATGATACTGATGAAAATGATGTGAGACAAGGGAAAGTAAATTAAAGTTACGATTTTTACTAGAAGTTGATAGAAGACATGATCAACTTATATTCAATTTCATCAAAATCTCAGAACCTTTATCTATTGTTTCATGCAGTGATATACATGTCAAAGCCAAACTAGAATCACCAACAAAGGAACAAGGAAGTCATGCTATTTTAATTTGTTGCTGAATTTTTTTTTTCTTCTTTAAGTATAAAAACTGTCGTTGAGCCTGAAACAATGCATTTACATATAAACAGTGATTTTAATTACTGATGCTACAAAATTAGCATGGTTTGGCTTTTATGCCAACTATACCTCTCATATCTAAGCAAAACTAAATTCCATTGAAATTGTTAAACATGGTCCAACTTTTTCCCCAAATTTCTTGGTGTAAGCTGAAATTTAAAAGCAGAACCAGCCCTATCTTTCAAAGCATGGAAAAAAATTGATGACTTTGCAGCTCCTTTCCTACTGCTATTCCATGATTCATTGACAGTGACAGATAATGACCTTGACAACCAAAGATTATGATATCATCCAGCCTTAAATTTCTTCTTCTATATTAATCAGAGGGAATTTACTTGAAAACTGAGAAATTTTCCCAAAAGCACTAACACTTGAATAGTTAGTTAAGTGATTCATGTGGTTAAAAATTGATTGCAAACAAATTCAAAACTAACCACTCTAATACTAAGACTCTCTATCCTGTTTTTTACTATTAAGATTTTCTCTTTGAAGATTTTCCTGTAAAATTTATCCAAAAACAAACTTCTTCAATCAACTGTCATGTCATGTCAGAATACTAAACAATCAGAAAAATAAAATTCATTTTTTTATATAATTTCTGAGAAATTGGATTAATAGTCAAAGGCCTTAAGGTCAATTCTACAAAGCAAGCTTGTCCCATCCATCCCCTCCAGAATCAGAACTTAGTACCCTGATAAAAAGGAAATCTTATTTCAAGCCAATGAAATCAGATAATGGGTAACTATAACCACTTTAGAATGATTAAGATTACAAAACAATAAATGTTAAATCCTCTTAATTCGAAATCTCACCCATGTCAATGGAATATTCATCGAATATTGTGTAAATTACAACTCATGCAGACATATCTAAAGACGTACCACTAAAGGCTATGCCTGAGGAGGCGACAACACATGTTTGAATGACAGTGTTCTCCTGCCGGGTAAAGGGCTGCTTCAAAATGCCACCTTTCTCCAAGAACTTGCTCCAAGTCTTCACAAAGAAGAACCCCAACAGCCCTGCAGAGACGTTGAGCGAAGGTATGATGCCAGTGGTGAGGTTCAGCTTCATCACAATGAAGCTGAACAGCACACTTAGTGCAAAGCTCACCACAAAGGCCCTCACAGTTAGTTGGTTCCTCCACGAAGGAACCAGCATATGTTGGAACACCCTCTCCACAGAAACCTCCTCTTCCTTAAAGGGCCTTATCCCATTTTGGCCATGTTTCGGTCCATCATTATCATGTTCATGATGTTCATGGTTATGAGATTCAATACCATTGTCAACAACTACCCTATCACCACTTCTATCTTGTGCCATTATTTCTTCTTCTTCCAACTCTGAGATCCAAGGACAAGGATATTGGATGATATAATAATGAGTTTGGGAATCTACCAAAGGAAGTGGTGAAAATCTTCCTGGGTATTAGTAGCTAGAATATGTGTGGTGGGTTCATCTGTGTATTTTAACCATTTATGTGTGGATATCAACATCATAATCCATCATCATCATAAGTATAGGAAAAAGAGAGAGAGAGAACATGTGAATGTGATAACAAGTTGTGTCGTAAAGGGCCACAGCTATGGTAGGAGTCATAGAAGTGTGAGATAGTGGAATTGACCAGCACACAATAATGTTTGGATTTGGATCACATTGAGGTGAGGTTCATTCAGACCTGATTTTTAACACACTCTTGTGTAGGGTATATCACGGGCTAAAGCCAATAGGGATATAAAATATTAATTTCATACATACTCTTTTTTTAACTTAATTTTGTATATTGACAAAATTTGCAATATTTTTGTATGTTTTATTTAAAAAAAATTATTTCCCATATAGAGTATTGGTTGATAATTTGATAATAAGTATAAATTGATCTGGAGAAAGTTATTTGATAACATTATTTTAAGAGGAATTAAAGTTTTGTCCCATTGAAGTTTTTTCATTGGGTTTTTTAGTGAGATTTGATGGCTCATGTCGGGGTGTTTCTGGCGGTCTATTGTCGGTGCAGTGTTGTTGACATGGGTTAGTTTGGTGTCAAAAAGAGCTACTTTGTAATTCGACTACAATACAAAAATACACATGTTACCCAAACAAATTACCAAAATACCCCCTATTTCCAAACATTTAACAAAACTACCCCTGTTTTGGATAACGTGGCATTCGCACTCTGCGTGGTGAGCCACGTCAGATTCGCCAACCGTGTTAGCGAATTTGAACTAACACTAACCCTAATCCTAATCCTATAAACCTAACCATGCCCATAACCCTAATCGTAATCAAACCCTAACTCTAATCAAACTCTAGCCCTAAACCATAAAAACTTTAATCAAGATTTTTGGTGATTAGGGTTTAGGGCTAGCATTTGAATAGGGTTAGGGTTAGTTCAGATTCACCAACACGGTTGGCAAATCCAACAAGAATTCACCAACCGTGTTGGCGAATCTGACGTGGCTTGCGACGCAGAGCGCGAATGCCACGTCAGCCAAAACAGGGCTAGTTTTGTAAAATATGTTTGGAAACGGGGGTATTTTAGTAAAAAAAATCCTTGTAATTCTTATGTCTCTTATGGATTATATGAAAAGTTACCTAAAAAAATTCACAAATTACCTAAAAAAAATTATTCATAAGAATTATATGTTATGAAAAGTAAAATTGCTTTAATCAATCAAATGTTAAATTAAAAAAATTATTATATACTAATACATAATAACTTTAATTCATGAATGATTTTTTCCCTCAATTAAATCACTGCCATCCAAATTCTATTATAAGAACTCCAATAATTTAGTTTGACCTAATTAAAAACACTTTTGTAATGAAGTGATAGAGATATATTCCATCAATAATTTCTACCCCTTAATCAATAATAAGCCCTAATGTTTATGGTTGAATCTACGTTAAACCATATATAGAACTAACTTATAAAATAGATGAAGTCATTTTCTTAAACCAAGTTATTTTATTGAAAAGAAAAAGGTGATATGCATGGTTTAACTAGTGCAAGACATTATTATATATAATTTATTGCCAATTGCAATTGGGCTTTCAATCTCGTGCTGTAGATAAATGCCAGATTTGGCTTTATCTTGTTTGGTCTTTTGCAACCTAGTCAATTTTCCACAATGTGGATATTTTTATCTTCCAAGAGGGCATAAGTTTATCTGCATTGGCACGCTCAGTGCTCAAAGTTGATGATTTTTGTCTCTTCTGAGAAGACCCTACTATACAATGGATGACTTTATGCCATGAACAAGAAGATTTGGGTAGAAAAATTTATCAAAAAATACGGAAAAATCTAATAAGTGTCTTTGTAGAGGTTGGTTAAGGTAGTGATATACATTAACTTTTTTATTAGTCGTCTTAAATGCAAGTCCTAAAATGAAGAAAATTTCTTGTTGAAAAATCCCTACATTTTATAAAAGGGCTTTCAGCTGGGTTGGATTACTGGTAATAGGACTTGAATGTTGGTAGTTTAATATAAACAAAAAAATAACACTTGTTAAAAAAATAAAATGTGACAAGTTTTTATTGAAAAATTCATATTTATAAATTTTTATTGACATTTAATGCATTAAAAACTTTGAAACTTACTATTTTTATTTCCTTAAACAATATTTTTGTGTTTGAGTCGTGTAAGTCCTTTCGGGCAATAAAACTCTCTCTTACAAGATTTAATGCAAAACTCTCTTTTATGAGATTTAATGCAGTTATTTATGTAATTAAGGCTTAAACCCGAGACCCTTAGTTAAGTTAGAGCAATCAACTTATCTACGTTCTCATTAATACTTTTCATTTTGTTGTTTAATTAAACATGCATATTTTATGCAATAAACAAATTTAATTATGAATATTTAGTTTAATGAAGTTGGTTCCAAAGCAATAAATTTTGCGAGTTTCATGTGACATACAGCTGGTTATTGATGGTGATTTTCGTCTTTGATTGCCATTAACTTCTTCCATTTTGTTCTACACTTATATTTTTATATAAATGAATTAATATTTTGTCGATGGACCCCAAAAATGGAACTTGAAACCTCTCCTAATACAAGTCATTCACTAGTTTTTGTTGGTTGTTAACACTTCACACTCAAAAATTCCTTTCAGTTTTTCTCTGTTTCTTTTAATAATTGACAAGCACCATAAAATTTATTTAAAACAAGATTAGCTCTAAACTCAGCAAAATAATAAAACATTTATATTTAATTGAAACAAAACTAATTAAAGCTAATTAAATACATATTTATTTACTCAGTTTATTATAGATAAATTTAACTTGTAAAGTTGAAAATAATGAGAACAGAGAACCATGGTTGTTGCAATTTCATCTATCTATTAATAAATTTGCAGAGCATGATATTGGTATCAGTTCTACTACATTTACACCCAATAATGATACACCATACATACACGTCCCCTCAACTAACTGTTTGCATCACTCTCTCTCCCACTCTCAGCCACGTGCGCGTGGACACACTCTCCATACAAAATCTTTCCGCTTCCATAAATAAGGATTGCCAAAAACGCGAAATTGTTCATCTTCCCCTCAGTCTCTTCACTCTCTTCGTTCTCTTCGATCTCGTTCTTCGTTCTCCGTTCGATCTCGTCGTCTCTCTTTGCTCTGCGCAAATTTCCTCCAAAGAAAGCAACAGAAGAAGAAAGAAAGACCACGGAACTTGATTTTTTTGCATGTAACCAATATGCATTTTTGTAAATACTTCCAGTAAATATATGAAAATTAATTTCGTTTTGGCCACATAACCTGTATGATAACTCTATCTTCTGAATTATTGGTTATGATTCAAAAATGCTTTATGTGCCATAATGCCACTGTTGAGAACTTACAGATTTTTCTAGAGTTGCAAGCCTTGTGTTGAATATGATCTGTGACTTGTGGATAATGTTTGCACATACGCCCACTTAATGTTTGCACATATGCCCACTTAAAGTTTGTACTATATCAGATTCTGCATTTTTATGCATTTGTGATACACAAATAATGATTATATCACACCATCTAATATTTAATTATTATAGTAAGTAAAAATTCAATTTGTGTTAAAAAAATGTTTATAATGTTTTATGTATTATTTGTTGAAAGGTTGAGAATGTGCCAAAATGCACATCCTTCTTTTTAAAAACAAAGACATTTTGTGTCTGTGAATAATGTTTGCACATACGTTCACTTAATGTTTGCACATATGCCCACTTAAAGTTTGTATTATATCAGATTTTGCATTTTTATGCATTTGTGACACACAAATAATGATTATATCACACCATCTAATATTTAATTATTATAGTAAATAAAAATTCAATTTGTGTCAAAATATTTATAATATGTATGCATTAATTGTTGAAAGGTTGAGAATATGCCAAAATGTACATCCTCTGCCTCACCAAAGACAAAAGCTGTGACCTGTGGATAATGTTTGCACATACGTCAATTTAATGTTTGCACTTATGCCCATTTAAAGTTTGCACAATTCTACAATACATCAAATTTTGCATTTTTATGCATTTGTGACAAACACATAATGCTTATATCACACCATCTAATGTTTATTCATGCCAATAAATAAAAAATTGTGTCAAAATGTTTATAATATTAATGCATTAATTGCTGAAAGATTGAGTGCCAAAATGCACATCCTCGTCCTCACCAAAGACAAAATTTGTGACCTGTGGATAATGTTTGCACATACGTTCATTTAATGTTTGCACTTATGCCCATTTAAAGTTTGCACAATTCTACAATACATCAAATTCTGCATTTTTATGCATTTGTGACAAACACATAATGCTTATATCACACCATCTAATGTTTATTCATGGCAATATGCAAAAAATTGTGTCAAAATATTTATAATATTTATGCATTAATTGTTGAAAGGTTGAGAATGTGCCAAAATGCACATCCTCTTCCTCAACAAAGACAAAACCTGTGACCTGTGGATAATGTTTGCACATACGCCCATTTAATGTTTGCACATATGCCCATTTAAAGTTTGCACAATTCTACAATACATCAAATTCTGCATTTTTATGCATTTGTGACAAACACATAATGCTTATATCACATCATCTAATGTTTATTATGGCAATATGTAAAAAATTGTGTCAAAATATTTATAATATTTATGCATTAATTGTTGAAAGGTTGAAAATGTGCCAAAATGCACATCCTCTTACTCAACAAAGACAAAACCTGTGACCTGTGATAATGTTTGCACATACGCCCATTTAATGTTTGCACTTATGCTGATTTAAAGTTTGCACATTTAATTTTCTGTTATATGTATGTTAGTAATGAATGAACATTAGAATGTATAAAGCTTCAGTACATTAGAATTTCACAGAGACGTCAAAGAACAAAACTCTCCATGGAAATCAAAGAAAAAAATCATGAAAACGATGATGATGATGATGAGATGATAATCAAAGAAAGAATGATGATAATGATAATCAAGATAATAGGAGGATGAGGGGATGAGAGAATGACAGAGGATGATGATGATGACGACGACGACGATGACGATAAGAGGTTGAAGACGATGAGTGAAAACGATGAAGAGAATGAGTTCAGAATTGGGGGCGCGCGTTGTGTATGATTATACGCTATACATATAATTATTATTAATTGCGCATAAAAACGTATAAAAGAGTGGTGTATGTACGGATGTATGGTTTATAGGTGTATATGGAGTATTTTTCTATTGGTATGCTCTCATCTCATGCTGGTCTTTATGTAAGATTACACGCTATTAGAACTGACTTCTATTTTTCCTCCTATATGTCATTTAATTTTAGTCATGGGTAAACAAATGAGTTGACTATGACCAATAATGCATATAAGAAAAGATAAGATGCGTAAACCAAAAGAAAAGGAAAAAATAATTTGGTTGATGAGATTTGATCTTGTTTACCATAAAAAAAAGGAGGTTTGATCTTAGAACCAATTAAATAAAAAAAATAGTTTCTCACATACTCTACCGAGTGATTAAGTTTTAAACTTAAATTCAACAAATTTTGTAATAGACCTAAACCTCTTTGTCGTCATTTATAAAACTCTCTATTAAAAAAAATCACACCATAAAAAAAACCACAAAATAAATAACTATGTTCTAAATTTAAGATATAAGTTACTTATTAAATGAAAAATTTTAAATAATAAAAATGAAAAACAATGGAATTGAAAAAAAAAATTTTGACAACTCCGTTAGAAACACTTGCAATTTTTTTTCCCTTACCTTATTGTTTATTCATATGCCTCATTCATAACAATCATTAAGAGAATCTCTCCACTTTATGTGATGATTATATTTTATTGTAAAATATATTACTTCCGGAGTGTTAGATTGTTCACCTACTCTTTTTTTTTTTTTTTTAATGCACCTATTCTATTTTAATCACCTACTTTTTATAATAAAAAATTAAAGTAGTGCCATCCACATATTGGTGTAAAAAAATGGTATTCATGCCAAAAAAAAATCAGTTTTCATATATTTAACAAATTTTTTTAAAATTAATCTAAATTAAAAAAAAAGGTTTTTAGAAGTTAAAAGAAAAATATTTAGAATAAAAGTTAATTTTAATTTTTTTAGTCTAAATAAATGCACCCTATGAACTTAGACTTTAAATCTGAAAGCAAATTTGTGTTCAAACTCATGTAGTTTTATGATTTTTTTTTAAATAAATAACTCAAATGTGTGATATTCCAAAATCAATATAAATTACTTTGCTTAGAATCACATGTGTGTGTGTATAAGCATGCCTTGCATTTAAAAATTCTTCCTTAACACGATCATGTGAATTTGAAATCTTCCATGGCTCATCATGTGATCTCCATCACTCTCGTTTTGTGGAATCTGTCTGAGTTTTTTATTTTTATTCTACCGCTACGTGTTCATCTGGATTTCCTTTTTTCATTTTTTTAATGGAGATATCAATCATAATTAACCTTAAAAATAATTCACAGAAAAAACCCAACAAAAATAATTAGAATGTAACGTTAATTAAGGAGAAAAAATAGCATTCACATGATATAGAAGACTTTCGATAATAGGCTAATTAGCGTTACACCTCTAAGATATGATTCATCTTAGTATATTTCACAAACAATATACTCTTAGACATTTGTTATGAGTGTCTTTGCAAGTATTTTCACCATAACGATGTTGGAGTCCGACAAGATCAACCTCTTTAGTGAGAACAAGTCATTATAACTAAATTAATACATTTTTATTTAACGAAATATCAAGTTTATAAGAGTAATCTATGTGAATAAATAGGGACAGAGTATTAAAAAGATTTATTTAGAATAATTAATGAATGTGAAATAGACAAACAGTTATGGTTGTACTAGTAGTATTTTTCAAAACAAAGATTTTGTAACTTATCTGAAGGCCAAGCATTTGTTTGGTGTCTTTGGACCTCTTTCTCATCACTAATATCTTTGAAGGCAAAAATGGATGCGTTGTGGAATTTAATGCGCAAGTTGGACTGTGACGGATATGATAAGGAAATTAATGGAATATTATGTGTGAAAAAGGCTCAAATTTATGTGTGTCATAAATTTGAGGTTGGCAGACATAAATATGGACCGCCAAGATATTCAACAATGTAGCAAGCCATCTTTAACTCTGCTTCTACATTGTCATGCTTAACTTTTCTTTCTTTTTTTTGTGTCTATCGTGTCAGAGCAATAACTAATTTTGTTGCATTTTAGACTTTTTAAAAATGATTTTAGTGTTAATCACGAAACCTTCTATCTATTATTAATAATCGAATATCTAATTAGGTGTCTAAAAACCTCACCTAAGTGCTAATATGCTAGGCCTCATGGATACACGATCCATCAAGTGGACCCACTTTCTAGCTTCTAAATTGCACGATATTTTCAATTTATTTTTTTATTGCATTTTATTGACGAAATAATAGTTATATATTATTTTTATTTGTTATATGAAAATGAACGTTATGAAAGGGGTAGGACCTATTTTTTTAATAAATACCATAAACCACGTAGGAAGTTTTTCTTAAAAAGAAAAAAATGTTTACCTAAGTCATAATGACATTTATTAAAAAATTTAAAATAATAAAATTTTACTGAAAAAAATGTTTAATACATTAAATTTTTTTAAAAAAACTTAATTTTTATTTTATAAAAATATTTTTATTTTAAATTTATTAAAAATTATTTTTACAATACTCATTAACAAAACTTAAAAGAAAATTATAAAATTTCAACCGGGGTGGATTAGACAGCATATAATAATACCGTCATTGAATTCCAACTTCTTTGGAGTGTTGCTTTTTTTTTAAGTGCTAATTTTATTCTTATTACTTTTTGTGGAATACATTTAAATTTAAATAAATCTGTTAATTTTTTTAATTAAAAATAGTCATGGAAGCCGTAAGCTTCCAATTTCTTTTCAAAACTCATGTATTTATAATTTCTAAAGCATGGTCCCCAAAAGTCCAAGGCAGTGTTAATTTTCTCCGCTAGCTCTGCCGTTAAATGTGGTATAAAATATTTGAGTTGAAAAAGCTACAGTAAATATTCGTCTTATATAGTCCTTAAAATCATATTGGCGATACATTTTAGTTCTCCTAAAATTAAGAAATTATTAATTTACTCCTTAAAATTATAAAAAGTGAGTATTTAGTGTTGTAAGAGTTTTTTAAATCTCATTAAATGTAATTTCTGAAATAAAAAGAAAATTCATATATTGTAAAGCCTGACTTAAATTATCAGAAAATCTAACTTGAATAATTCTTTTTAAAAAACTTTAGAGATTAATTTATTAATTAAAATCTTAATTTAGGGATTGAAGTAAAACCCACGTATATATACACCACTTCAAGAAACAAAATAAACATTTAAAAAGCTATTGTCACGGACCCTACTCTTATTTTATAAATTGTATTTAACTTTAATTGGCAACTTCAATTTTTCTTTTAGAAAAAAATAAGTTTCTTATGAATAAAATACTAATAGAAATGTCACTCGAAATCACGATCACAATGACCCACAAGACTTTGACACAGTATATAACATGAATAGAATAATATGCAGAACAATGAATACAAAGATAATGACAAGAAATGGCTGCTTCTTAGGTTTTGCCGTGGGTCTATTGTGTTGTATAATTTTATGATAAAGACCATAGATAGATACCATGTGCTTTACGCTCACGCCACTTATTATTTATTAAAACTCAGTTTCACAAATGGAGTCAGCAGTGCTTTTGTTCCTTGTTGGGAAACACATCCAATTAAAAATTTACCCAATGACTCTTCCAATTGTTAGTTTCTGAATCATTTAATAAAACCAAATACTCCGTCTAATCTTATAATTTTGTCAGTCATTTAATTAAATTAAGGATATTAATTATTCCCTTTTCAGCTATGCTCTTATTTATTATATGGTCTTTATTATTATATTAATTGCATTATAATTTTTTATAACACTTATTAAAAGATAATTTAGTTTAAACATTTAATGTTTTCTTTAACTATGTAAAATTAATTGATTTCTTAATATATGTGCATCTATTAAAAGTGACAAACAGATAAAATATTATATAGACCTACCATTGCAATTAGAGATTTATATCCCTTATAAGTTATAAAAGAGCTTACAGTTAAATTAAACCGAATTAATTGAGTTCATAATTATAGGATTTGGATATTGGTGATTTAATTAAGAAAAAAAAAAGTGTATAATTATTTGGAATGTGGCTCCAAAATGGCCACAACACCTTAATGCTTAATCCCACTGTTCAATAGCTGTGATATGGCATTGGCAGTACCTACCTATGTTGTAATTTGTACAATAATTTTGGAGGGTAAATTTTAAATTATGAAAAAAAATTTAAGCACAGCACTTAGAGTGATTTAACATTTTTGTTGACTTAATGCATGAGTGGCAGAATACAGACCAACAATATTATTTATTGCTAAATGCACACACTATTATTACACAGAGCCTTAAATTCCACAAGAAATCCATGGATAAGACATTGGCAGTGAAAAGGACTTATAGAAGAAAGTATGTATCATAATAAACGATAAAAAGTCCTTAATTTGTTAAATTTATATTTTATTGAAATAAGAACACTTGATTTTTTTTTTGGGCCCTTTAGAAAATAAAGTAGTACTTGTGACAAAATCAAAATAACAAAATTCTAACAAATTCATAACTTGTTATCCAGTATAGAGGATTTTCTTGGCAAAATTAAAAAAATATTATGAATCCTTTCTTTAAATTTCAGCCAAATAGTTGGTTAGGTAATTTCTTTTATTTCCCTGTGTTCTTGGAATAGAGAATGTGCAATAGAAGCATTAAAAAACTTTCAAGCTATGGAAAACATGAATCATAAATTGGAACTCTGCAAGAAAAATTTCCAGAATAACTGCTAATCTCGACATTAGCACTACAAAATATTCTTTATAATATTACTTTCTACACAGAATAAAACTGAAAATAGAAAAAAATGGTAATGCACAAAGCTATATGTACAAACAACTTCAAAGTTCAACCAGGAGCTATGAAGACACAAAGCGAAATTCAATTAATCACACTCAGATCCTATTTGTGATTATCTCTCCTCCTATGTTCTGATCACAGCCAAAATTATTTTTTTCGACTACTCGGCCTACTCATAATTATTTTATGCTGAAATTTTTTTTTGGATCTCAGTAACGCCGCCTAGAGAGGAAAAACTCGTAATCAGGATGTCTATTTGTGCAGATTTGGTTGCCCTTGTTGACAACAGCTTTTGCCATTAGAGATGCCGATTCCTCGAGCGTCCGCAACCGTTCTTTGAGAAGTAAAGAAGGGTTTAGGCCGAGCATTTCGGCTGCATGTGCAGATTGCCTCAGCTGGAACCAGCATTCACCCTGCTCATATAAGACATGAAAAATGCATAACATCTCAACATGATTTATCAGTAGTGTCATTGTAAGGGGAAAAATGACATATGAGGAAACATTAGCACAATCACAACTATTTGAAGACATAACAAAATGGTTTTTACCCTTCATGCATACACTACTTAAGTAGAAACCATTAAATCCGTCCCTAAGGTTGGTAACGTCCATCAAGTTCATTCCCAAGCTATAGAAACCATCAAATCCTAAGGGACTAATTTGATCGACTTTTAACAACCTTGAGGCTAAATTTGATACTTTCCATAGCTTAAGGACGAACTTGGCGGATAATGCAAACCTCGAGGACGAATTTGCTGGTTTACACACAAAGTAGGGTAAAAAAAATTTAGATAAGATCCTTAGAAACAGGTTTTATTCAAGTTATTTATATGGTCAATCTTTAATGCCACAACAGTAGTTGTGGTTGAAAGAAGCAGAATACCAACAAACGTGTTATCTCCATGAAAAACAATTACTAACTAAATACCAGAAATCATATGGTTCAAAATAATATATGTATATTGACCTAAGACGTCCCTGCATCATCGACGACTTTTTCAAAAATTCATTTTCATATCCAATAATAATGACTCATCTTGAAAGACTTTTCATCACATGACCAATTTGAAAGGTGGTTCACCTCGAAAGGTTCCAGCGTGAGGAATAAGTCGAAGCAATATAATCATACCTGGGTATTGTAGCTTTGAAGACCAACAACCGGAGAAACTATGGAAGCACCTACAGTCAGAGAATCGGAATTCGTACTTCTGCGAACCAAATGTCCAAGTGAATGGTAAGTCAAAAAAGATGAACGGAAGTTGCCATCTGGTATACGGTAAATAGGATACCAAGCAACAGCAAACCTGCACAAATTAGGCGGTTAAAACGTTACCGTTTGAAATTCCACTTAATCTATTGATGATGATCCATACTTCTGGTTATCTGAACTTGGGGAAGATATCGAAAATACACCGCCTTCCGCAAGTGAAACATAGTCAAAATGCAGATGACTTACCAAGATCTAGGATGAAGATCTTGCAGGCTTATTGATTCCAGTATGGTTGGGTCCCCATATGTTTTGGACATGATTGGTACATCTCCTCCAACCAGATCCCGTATCCTGTCAGAAGATCAAAATCGATTCATATTTACTTGCTGGTAGACGACACTGCCTTTTACAGTGGCAAACTTTATGCTGGTTTTTAACATGGTTTATGCTGATCCACACAACTTAAAATATAGATTTTCCTTAACGTTTTTTTTGGTAGCAACATTGACCTAGCTTATGAAAGGAACAAAATTCCTAAGGAAATGGAACAAGGTACAATGACATTGTTACGCAATAATTGAATGACCAAATCCAAAACTAAAACTATAAGTTTCCAGTCAATAAAATTCAACATAATTATAACCGGTTAAGGAGCAAAGGGGATGAAAAGATGAAAGGATTAAGGGGAAGAACATGCTTACTTCTCATAAAGTGGCTGCCTTTGTTGAGGTTGTTCCAGTTCGAAATATTCATAAAGAAGTTCTAAATCACTGGAGCATGGTGAACTGATCGATGGATCAGATCCATTATTGATGGAAGCCGTCTCTGTCGGCGTTTGAATGTTTGCATCCTGATTTCGAGGCTGAGGAAAGAGAACAGAAAAAATTGGATGCTGACTGGCAGTAGGTGAGTGTTCTGAAATGTCAACCATTTCATATGCCTCTGAAACCTGAATATCCGGAGATCTGTCACCGCTATTTACGCACTGATTCATACGGTTCTTAAACAGCTGAACTGCTGACAAAGAAGGGACGAAGTAGGCACGAAACGGAAATTGACCAACACCGCCACCGAGTCTCTTTGGATTTTCAAAATCCTGAGCCCTTATCTCTAAACCATAGCTCCCATGTTTCTCATACCACTGCCACAGGCATCCCAAAGATAGGTCAGGTATCTCGTGCGCGCAGAGTGAGGCACAATCACCATGGCTCCGAGAGCAATTGAAACAAGTCGGTGAATTCGGTGATTGACAAACAACAGGACTGCAAAAATGAAGTAATCTTTCGATCTCCACAATTGGGCTGCCCGTAGCCATGTGCACAGCTTCACAAGCCAGTTGCGCCCTGCACGCATCATTCACAGCTTGAGCTATTCTGTAGGAATCATTTTCCAACTTATCTTGATCCTCGCATTCATAGATCATCTGAGTAGCTGAGTCATGCTTGACAGAGCCCTCTGTCACTGTACAAGCAAACTCATTCCCAAATGTAATATTCTCACCCTCATCTGAACAAGAAAGTTCACAGTAAACCTGATCCATGCATGTGCTACTCACATTTAGTGAAGAATCCGGATTCTGAGAAAAGGAATCCCCTTTTGGTTCAACATTGCTTTCCAAGTTAAACTTTTTGCTAGGTGGTGCATCAGAATGATCTGGCAATGAACTACTATAATCACATTTTGCCAATCCTGTATCCTTTTTCCCGATCGGTATCCATTTCCAAAGGGTAGTACCAGAACTGTGGCTTTGTGCATTGTAGTCTGCATAAGAAACTTCTTTCTCCATTTGACCAGCCTCAGCACCTAAATGATTATAAGACACTGGAGATTGCTCCTCATGCATGTTCGATTGGTCGACGTTCTCACAAGGCATTGCCATTGAGCTATCTTGAATCTCAATATTTTCATTCTCAACATTTTTTTGTGGATCTGATTCCCACAGACGAAATTGCGAACTGTTAACTGATTCGGACGTTACCTGTTCAACAATGTTGGTCTGGAACCCATCCATCAGGGAATTAATATCAGAACTGAATCCGGAAACATTGGTCAACTCTTGTTGACTATTTTCCTGAGATGAGACATGCGAGATATCATACTGTTGAACACTATCCTTCACATTATCATTTAACACGGACATGTTAAATTGGGAACCCTTCCTAGAATAACTGCACTGTCCTTTCTTTGAAACCAAGTCCACTTTCACTTTCGATTTCCTACCAACTTTATTTCTTGTGTGTTTTTTATCCTCCGTTTTTGATAGAACATTTACACTAGCAGCACTACACTTTCTGATAACTGAAGGATCCTTTTGCACACTGGAATCAAACTGCGACAAAGCTGTGTTTACTTTCTTCAAATCATTGCTGCATTCATCAGAACCATTCTTCTGAACCTTTTGCCAGACGGAATGACTGTTCTCCTTCCCCGTTCGACTATGAGGGATTCCAAATCCGCTAAACTTATTAAAACTTGAACTCTTCGACACCGGTCGCTTTTGCTTAGCTCTCTTATCATTAGTGATGCAACTTTGGCCACCATTCTTAACTCCCTCATTATGTTCACTGTTATTGTGAATCCCATTCATCACATTTTGATCAAGAAAATACCCGTCTCCTGACTTTGAAGTGATTCTGCTACTTGCCTTGTTGGATTGTTTTCCTATATCACCAGCTTTGGTACTTGTATCAATGTTCGAACCAACTGAACCTGAATCCAACACCAAAGAGTCAGGTATATCACTATAACAGCATAGATCAACGTGTTGGATGTCCTTTGTTTCTCTATCAGGGACTGTAAAATCAGTGCCTCTATCTTGAAGCTGATTCTTAGAATCAAATGTGGCAGAATTCTGAATGATCGGTGCCATATCTTTTGACATCTCTGCCTCATTAATATAAGAGTTGCAACTTTCTGGTGCTTCCGTTGCATTGATGCTGCCGCTAATCTCATTCCTTTCACAATCATCTTTTACTAACCCATCATCAGAAGATGACAATTCCGGTTCGGCTGTATACAACATCAGCCCGACATCCTTATCCACATCATTGCTACTGCTGGTTTCAGAAGTCAAGCTTACAGAGACATATTCCTCATTAAGAACTTCCCGTTCAGTAGAGCCACTGTCACTTGACTGCTTCTTACTCTGCCGAACCTTCTTCCTCGCTCTTTTTCTCGAGTTTTTCTTCAGAGGCTTGTCTTCCTTGGAATTACTCATGACCTTATCAGACGAACTAACTGTGGCGGAATTATCAGGGACCAAGCTAGGGCTGCAGACCAGTGAACTTTGGGAACAAGAATTCCCAGGGACTTCTTTCAGTTCATTCAGCTTAGAAGCTTTCTTAGCAATCTTGTTTTGACATCGACGGTGCACATTTGACGCAGCAACATTTCTTCTTGTAAACGATTTGGCTGGATAAGCAAAGTGAGACAGAGGCCCTCGAGGCCCCTTACATTGATCAATCTTCAACCTATTAACAGGTGGAGGGAAAAGAAGTTGTAGACCATCCATATGTACACCGGAAGCTAAGTTGATATGGCTGAGACAGCGCACTGGTACGGCGACAATTCTCCAGTTTCCATCAGGGTCAAAATTAAGGAATGTAAGGACGGCACACCTGATAAATAATAGCAGAACTTAACTATAATAAAGATAAAGAAATAAGCAAAGGTGTATGGGAGCATGGGAGCTATACAATAACGGCAATGTGGTTGAGAAATTAAGTGTAGCCATTACGAGGCTTAAAAGCTACAACATTGTGAAAGATATTAACAAACAGCATAAGTTATTCAAAATAGAAGTCTTTTTAACGCACGGCCTTCATCATAAAGGCCAATAGGTATTGCAAAAGCCTCTTTTTAACGCACGCATGACTCTTTTTAAACGCACTGTCTTTTTCACGCACGCATGACAATGCCAACATGAACTCTTGTGTGCCCTCCCACCATGTACAAAATCAATGACTCTAGCAGCTTTTTGCACAAGCCTCTTAATATTATTCCAAAAAGAATAATATATTTCGAAAGAAATCTCGTTAGAAAGCTAGGATTACATGTTCCCTCAACAGGTCAACAGTTTCAATAAAAGAAACAGGAGAATTAATAATAGAACCATGTTAACATATGATCAGAAAGAAATGCAAGAAATGCTATAGTAGCAAAAATATTTTACCCACTATCAGAGGTAATGCTTGAAACAGACGACTCTTCACAATCCTGAATGATTAAAAATAAAAATTAAAAAAAGGTTAGGATTAAATGACAAGCCAAACTCAATTAAAAAAATAATTTCAGAAATAGGACTTCAATTTAAGCAACCCGGAAAGATGTGATTTTATTTTGTTGTTGATGTATCGTCGATGTAGAATCCGTTCCTGCTACTGAAACTTTTGGACTATCCTGACCTATCTCTTGAAGGGTACAATGCATCTTCCTTGCCTGCCCATAAAATAAAATACAAAAAATAAAAAAAAGATCAACAAGATAATTACTCTAGAAAATCAACATCTGAATAACTTTACTGTTCACATTATCAACTTATTGACTCTTGACGATCTAAGAGTCGTTTAGAGGTCAGTTACATTACGAACAACTCATGTTCACTTAAAAAACTTGCAAGCTAAAACCAGAACAAGAGGAAACCATGTAAACATTTGTGGAAGCTAAGCTCCTTTACTCTCTTTTCCTTCTATAGTTCTAAAAGATGAACATTTACCAATCAAACAGGTACTGATCAATTTAACTATAATGTAGCTAATAATAATAATTAAAAGAAGGCCATAGAATTCTTGAAAACTTTTGCCCTTGGAAATATAGTAACGAGGCCGATAGGTCTTAGATAAAGTCCTAATTGACAAGTTGCTAACAAAGTAAGAAAGTAGTTCCTGCAAAATCTGGCATGCTAACCTATAAGCAAATAACCTAAACTAATTTCTCCTCCCATACTTAGATAATAAAACTCTACCGGACTAACTGCATGATGAACAATAGCCACATTGCTTGGACAATAGACGCAAAAAAATTAGCCATATTTCTTTTGCCCTAAAGGAAAATGGCCAAACGAAGAACAATGTCTTCTATCCAAGAAAATATGCAATACCAATATCAGACTGATTAAAACAAGTTATGAAATGAGAAAGACAATGGATGAAAAGCAAAAATAATAAAAAATTTGTTGTACATAAAACTGTCCAAATGTTATAGATGCCAAACATAATAAACAAGCCAACACAGAGCAAAATTAACTTTCTTAAGCCAAATTTATTAATTCCAAGTCAAATAATAGGCATGTTACTAATGAACACCTACCTTGTCTTCGCAATCTCCGAATGCACCCTCTGAATTCTAACATAATAGATGACAACTACAACCAAAATTCCAACCTTTATCTGCTCAAATTTCATCCGAATTCAAGCACATTTAACTAAAGATCATGAAGCCTTTATTCGAACCTTCGATTCATATTCTGCAGGGTCTATACCAACAAAGTACACATCCCCCACGTTTGTTTGGCTTTCATGAATAAATGAAAGAATGCAGTTCCACACAAACAATAGAATAAATGTGCAGGAAAGGAGAAACCTCAAACTTGGGTTTCTCCAGAAACAAAATCAAGAAAATATTAGATTATCCCAAAATGAAACTAAATTCTGTCTACCAGTAGAATAAAAAAGAAAGGCGCCTCTTATAATTTAACCAAAAAACTCACTAAACCTCCAACGAATATTTATATAAACAAAACCACACCTCAATAACTTAAGCTTGCATAAATAAGTAAAGGAGGAAAAAAAGAAAAGAAAAAAAAAAAGAAGAGAAAATCAAGCATGAAGTTGTGGCTTATTTGAGCCACTAATGCAAAATCTATGAGTACAATTTGACTAAACCACAAATCCTCTGCCTAAAATATCGAAAAGGAACAGCAAAGTATCCTTAGCCATAGAAATCGTCCCCCAGATTTAGGCCAAGGTTTCTGATATAACAGAAATTGGCACAAGAACAGCTAAATCAGTCAAAGATTTCCTATATATAGGTTCCATCCACCCCATAAGCACAATTTATCCACACACATAATAAAAAAAACCATTTTTATAACAAAAATAAAAAAGAATTAAAGAAAACAGCAAAAAGAAGCACACCCCATTATTGATTCTGAACTGAAAAACCAAAATTCACAGACGATCAAGCATCAGCACACACCATACACACAGAAAACTCAAAAGGATCTTACCCCATCAAGCCAAAAACATCAACAAAAAAACATAAGGATCAAATAAAAAACTGAACTTTAACATAATAAACATCGAAGAAAAGAAAAAAAAATCAATAAAATGATGATTGAAAGAACGAACCATGAGAGATTTTCCAAAGGGTCTGAGCTGGTTGGTTCCCTTCTTCCAAGCCTCAACGGCTCTCCTCTTTATCAAATAGTCACCCGTTTTGGACCCCTTTTGATTGGAAAAGATAAAAGAAAAAATGGGGAAAAAAAATTATCTCTTTTTTTTTTTCTTGAGGCTGAAAAGAAAGCGACTTTGCCTTTTGCACTAACTCCAACACACTGAGGAACTTCAGTGGCCACAAGCACTCTCCAATGAAGTGCAATGGGAAAAAAAATATATTGAAAAATCCGAAAAATATTTGATTTTGACTGCAACTCACATGATCACTATCAGGGAGGGGATATACGATGGTGTGTGTGTGTATATATAATTATTTATTTATTTTGGTGTATTCTTTATCGGTGCAACAATTTTTAGACAGTCATTAGGACGTCATGTTGATTTGTTTCACCATAATCATTCTGTCTATGTTGGGATAATTGTAAATTTTTCAGATTTTTCAGATTCTGAATTTGCCATCCCTTTTGACAAATTGAGAAGTGTAAAAGAAAAATTTGACAGGGTATGCAAAATAATGTTTATGTAATTACTAGACGTAAAACTGTAATTACGATGTAATGTTTATGTGAAATATAATAATTTGAATTCAAGTTAGTCAATTCATTCTAGTACACATACATATTCATCTTTGTCCATGGAAATCTTGGTTATTGGGTGCCTATGTAGAGGCAATGACGATGGAGCGAATACAAGTAGCGCTGCCCAACAGAGGTATGATCTACGGGACCGTGAAAATATTAGGGCACCCACAAGCACCTAGCAACCAAGATTTCCATGGGCAAAGATAAATATGTGTGTGTTCCAAAATGAATTGACTAACTTGAATTCAAATTATTATATTTCACATTACGTCTGGCAATCACATAAACATTATTTAGCATACAGTATGGCGATCCTATCAAAAAAAATTACAAGTTCTGAATTTGCCACATCATTTGGCAAATTCAGACCCTGTCCAAAAAAAAATTGCACTTCTGAATTTGCCAAAAGGGATGACAAATTCAGAACTGGAGCCCATACATCTGGAATACTTTATTTAGCCTCAGCCATACATCTAGAATACTTTATTTTTCAACCCATAAAAAGGTAAAAATCCCTAAATTTTTTTGAGATTTTAGGATTTTTAAAAATGTCCAAATCTTATTTTTTAATAATTCTCTATAATTGTGCTTTTTAATGGTTAATCATTGTATGGACAAAAAAGAATAAAGTATTGGTTATATGAGTTTAATTGACATATATAGTTAATGAATAAAAATTTTAAGTTATCATATTTTAATTTTAGTAAAATTTATTAAATTCACATTTATTATATCAAAAGTTGCAATAATTCATAATTTGATGACGAAATAAAATTCATTATAGCAAATAAATTATGATATATATTGTTATGACATAAGATTCAAGGGCTGATTGGCAGGTTTTACCGTTTTAGAACTAGCGAGCCACGCGTGGAGCATGCAGTACACGCAGACAAAAAGAAGGCTTCTTTTTGTAGCTGATATAATAATATAAATATAAAGGGAAAACAGTCATTAGTAATGTTGTAATTTGTTCGATAGAAATTGTTATAAGAATTTCAAGTATTTATTATTTTTAATCTTTTACTTATGAACGTAATCAAGTTAATAAGGAATTTAAGATGAATTTAAGCAACCAGCAAATTCGTTTGATGATCTCTTTTATATTTTTATTTTTCAATCTAAGCAGGAGACAATATATTTTGATATTATTCATTACTCGTTGATTGAAGGAACCCCTCCAATTCAATTGAAAAACCAAAAATTTTTTTAATAAAAATTTAAATTCTGCCTCTATCTTGTTCTTGTATTTCTTTTTGTTTATATCCTCT